>ML776772.1:609480-655422 GCA_009831015.1 Picea engelmannii
CTTTAAGAATTTAATATTACCATTAATCAGTATATTACTAGCCTCCTTAACTACGTTTTCGGCTCTTGCTCGCCTCTTGCTCCTTTGCTCCCCAAACCCCACACTTTGTTTGCAAAATGACGCTTTAAAACTAAAAAAAAAAAAGGTAAAAATCGAGCTTTATTTTCGGCCTGTCCGCACCCAAAAGCTATTTTCGCTCGTAGCGCGATATTATCGCGCCATCTACGATAATATCGCGCTATTTTCAAAATCTCGAAAACAGCGTGCTATTTTCCCCGATATTATCGCCGAAGTTGATTTTGCCGATAATATCGTAAATAGCGCGATTTTATCGCGATGTTGGTAACAGAGGTTTAAACCTTAGAGAAGGATTGTTAGAGTGCAAGCACTTTTGGGCTCTAGCAACCTTTTCTCACTTCTTGATGCTTCGACTAGATTAAAATCAAATGTCTAGGGCAAAAATCCTAAAGTGATGGCACTTTAGGGCTCTAGGATGCTAACCCTAGCAAGGAGATTTCACCAATTTTGAACAAGAATAACCTTGTGAGTGAAGGAAGCACTTATGCTCCTCTCTTAGGGTTTCAGAAAGCAAAACGTCTAGCATGAAAAAGAGAAATTACCATGAAACATTAATAGTATAAAGATAAAATTGCAGAAATTTCACATACTTCACCAAGATAGCATGAGATAAAACCCTAATTGCAAAAATTCCATCCAAAAATCAACAAAAGCATCCACAATTTGACCCTCCAAGCAATTCACATAAGGTAGAAAACGTAAATAGCCCCAAGAGGGCAAAAATTTCAAGCTTGTTCTCACAAATGGTGAGGAATGAACGATGATAAAATGAAATTAGAAGGTCCTCTATTTATATGAGGCCTTCTTAACCAATTTGCCCACTTAAAATTGTCAACAACAAATTAGAAGAGGGTCGACCCCCTTTGTTTGCCTTACAATATGCAAAAATAAAAAATACATAAAGTAAAACCCTAAAAAGGGGGGATAAATATTCAGACATCAAGACTCAAGCAAGAGAACATAGGGCTTCCAGAGGCCATGTGTCATGCTCTCATGTGCAAAAGTGTTATGCCATGTATCTCATCATGTCAAACCACCTCCAAAACCACATCATCCATCAAACCCTGGCATCCAAGATGACGTCAAGGGCTTAAGGGTGACGTCTTAGGCCTCCAAAGGCCACGTCAAAGTGCAAGAGGGGTGCAATCTCGTCCTCTAGTGGTGCCAAGGTGCCTCCAAAGGCAATGTCCTCCATCCTCTGTACACAATAGCTTTCAGGTGCTCTGTCCAGCCCATATGAAGATCCAAGTGGCATAGTAGCTTTACCGAGCAAGGTCCTACAAAGACAAGCAAGTATACCCTCCAAGGGTCCACAAGTCATATGAATCATGCCAAGTAAGCCACATTTAATAAAAGAACCACCCAAACAAGTGCATCAAATCCTCTCTTTTCAAATTAAACAAATGCACAAAGACATTATAAACATTGCCAAATTTAGGTATGGGAGGGGTGTCATGGTGCCCTATTGGATATGCCAATCCCCAAGTCAAGAAAAATTTTCCAATAAGACCTTATCTAGATCATGTAATGAGTATGAGGTGGATTGGAGAAAGACTTTTGGACATGGGGTTTTTGACATATCAAGGGTTCATATTGTCTCATTTATGGGTGTCGTTGTGGAGGGTGTGCTACATCTTTGAGTTCCCTTTGTTTGTAATGCAACCTTTTTCCAAGCCCTCAATTTGCCTTTTTATTAAGTTCAAACATTGAGTGTTGTGTGTAATGGAAATAAAAGAGCATCGCAATGCCACTTGAAGTTATAACATATTAGGTGTTATGTGCACTAGAAATAGAAGAATATTGTAATGCATTCCCCCTCCAAGCAGGACACTTTGTTTTCTCTTATTTTTATTTAGAAGTCCTTTATTCTTCAGAGAAGCGTTTTATTGCTCTCAGGACTTTAGGGCGAGCATTTTTTTATGTCAGCTACAACACTTCTAGGCCTTTAGCCCCTTCTTCTCATGAAATGAGGTGCAAAATCCTCTTGGGGTCAATGAACCCGAAAACCCAAAAGATGAAGAAATAGAGGGGAATAACTATGGAAAGTGGCAAGTATGAGTGGAAATGGTACAATGACCCTTCAAGGAGAGCCCCAATAACAACCCTTTTCCCGAGGGTGACCAACTTACTAGGATATTATGACAACCACCAAGGTGAAATTAGGCAAAAGATATAATTTCCAAGCAAACTTTCTATAATAAAGAAAGGACTCTTTGCAACATGCTCAAATGCCTCAAATATTAAAGTGACACTTACCACGAGACTGGACTTGTTACCTCATGAAGCAAGAGTTGTTGTCTTCTAGGGGCCAAACAGGTGCAGTGGACGTTGCTCTGTTGTCGATGATGAGTGGTGGTGTAATCATGAAAAGAAGGGGCTCTATCTGCTCCAATGCCTTAAAAATGATAAAACATCAATAAATTACAATCCACTTGGAGGTGGAAGCCTCCTTTAACAATATATCCAATTCAAAATACAATATGAGATGTAATAAGATGATCCTAAGACTAGGTCTCTTTGGTGTGTGTGTGTGTGTGTGTGTATATATATATATATATATATATATATATATAAGAGACAAGGGTACAAATATAATGAAAGGGTGCAATGAAGGGGTTCAAAGGCCACATACAAATATAACACAAGAAATGTAATAATTCAATAAGGGGCTTAATGAGGGGTTTTATACATAACATGAGCTTTGTATGGGGCTTTGTCTAGGGTTTAACATGCCCCTCCCCTTCAAACAAGTGTTGTTGTAACATCCCCACTATAATCCCCAATTTAATTAATGTTTATGTAGATATAATGTGTGGCTACGACCAAAGCGATGCAACATTTAAATTGTATTTCTATGTTTTAATAATAAAATGCGATACCATCTGCTAATGGGACATGGATAGAGATGGGGGTTGAATTAACCCATAAGAGGGGGGAGTGTCTAGGATAATGGCCAAGAGGGGTTCAAGGGGGAATTACCCATGTATATTAATTCAACCCATTTTCCTAAATTTGTTATTTGTATATCAACCTTCCAATTTCTAATTGAGTAATCCCAAAGCCAATCATTGAATGCATGTAAGAGGATGGGTGTGAATAGTCAATCCCAAAGTTATTGGGCACATGGGGGTTGAGTACAATCAGCTTGGGGAAGAGTGTGAGTCCAAAAAGGCAATCCAAAGGGAGGAAATTCGTATGGGTTGGAACAGCAGTTTTAGTTGGACAAGTTTTGTGCATGACGAGGAGGTAGGGAGCAAGAAAGAGAGCTTGGACCTGGTGCAGCCATGGAAGGCTAATTTTAGAGAAAGCTGAAGCGTATTGGAGTGTATTTGGAACTGGAAAATGAAGAGCCAGGTTATCAAGCCTGAAGAGTGAACTCATGGGGGTGTTGCATTGTAACAACAAGTGTTTTTTGTTGGTTTGTTGGTAGTTTTCCTAGCAGCAAGTTCCCTTGAGTTCCTAGCCGAGAGATTCTTGGTTACATGTGCCAAAAAGACCCTAATAAACAAATGGTATGCCCGAGGGATTGAGATCAGTGAAAGGGTACATTACTTGGGTTGGACATGTCAAGAGGAAGAGAGTTGGTGCAAAATTGGGATAGTTGTAGGAAGATATCAGTGGGTTGTGAGTGGACTGTGAGAGACCACCCTCTTTTGTGGACTACCAACCTCAGCTCGAGGGTAATTTGTTGTTCTAATTTGGAACACCAAGTCTATGGTTGAGTGCAAAGTCTGTCACAAGCAGTTGATTGCACAACAAAATTAAAAGATAAATGTTATATCTTGTTGTTGAGTTATTTCATGAGTTTATTTGTTGTGCATGAACGTTGTGTATTTAAGAATGATTTATATGTTGTTGTGTGAATGATTAAGTTGCATTCGTGTCTATTTTAGTATGTTGTAGATGCATAAGTGTAATGGTAGCGAGCAGTAGTTAAATAGGATTTTAATTTGTAGTTGAAAGCTACAGGAAATTATTAATTGTAAAGGAATTTATTTGGTTAGCAAAGATTTCATTTTCATGAGTATTATGCACCGTAATGTCCCTCGGTTGGGTTGGGGGATGTTATAGTTGTCGTCAACACTTGACAATCGCGACTTTGTATGCATGAAGAAATCATCTTCCCATGTCGCCTCTTCCACTAGTAGCATCTTCCACTTGACAAGGTACTCAGTAATTGCTTGATTTTGCAACTTCTTAATCCTTATTTCAAGTATTGTTTTTGGTTCTAGTATGATTTTCCCTTCTCCATTCATCTTTGGTAAAATAGTTTGCATTGGGACCTTGTCATTGGTTATCTTCTTTAAGCAAGAAACATGGAAGAAAGGATGTACACTTCCTTTTCGCGGATGAATAGCATGGGCATGATCTTGCGGAGGTGGAAGATCCTTAGGTATCTCTCCAAATACCTTGGAATGATTGTTGATAACTTTTTGGAGATTCATTGGAGCAGAGGATATAGATGTTTGAACATCTATTGAAATCAATTGTGTAATTATACCATGGTGTCCCTTTTTGAGTAATTTTGTCATGTTGTTAGAGCTTATCACGTTAGAGGGTTTCCCTTGGATACCTCTAAGCTCAATTTCCTTGCCTTCTGAGGAAAATCTCATGAAAAGATCTTGAAAATTAAAGGCCATTGTTCCCAATGATTGTAACCATTGGACCCCTAATACAATATCAACACCACCCATTTGGATGGCAATCATGGGACTATCCAATAAATACTCCCCCATATTGAGCTTAATACTATGGCACTTCCCAAAACAATTTATGGTACCTCCATCTACAATCATTACTTGGAACTTTGATGCTAGATATATAAAGAAATTGAGATCTTTTGCTAATTTGCAATTGATGACGTTATGGGTGCTACCAGAATCAATCAACATTGTTACCTTTTTCTTTTTGATATATCCTTCTATCTTGAGGGTTTGTGCAGTACTGATGTCAACCAATGCATGACAAGATATCGTTGGAGTAGTCTCTTCTAGCTCTATATCTTGTGATGGTTTCTGTTATCACACAGTTTGTAGCAAGGGTAAAAGGCTAGAGATAGAGAGTCAAATTGGCGTAACAGGAACCAATCCCACCCAGTGCCACCACAATGGGATGGTTCTTTCTATTTAGGGTGGTAAGGCCGAGGGGAGACGTCCTCGGTGACCTAAGGTTTTGAGAAGGCAAGGGATTACAGGATAAAGTAGTTATATCCCCCTCACATGTCACCACAAGGCAGATAGTCCGACGAAAGGCCAATAATAAAGTAAAACCCCAAAGAGATACACCAGCCTGGAACAAAGCAACAACAAACTGATATATGCAAGCTATTCCAATGGGTTAGTACTTCATATAAATAGACGACTATCTGATAAACATATAAGCAATTTAGCAATAAATATTGACAAAGTCAATGTTTATAAATAGCAATGAAAACTATGTCACTTCACCAATAAATACTGGAACGATATGGCATTCAATGTAATAAATCAACACTTCACTTAATTAATGCCTTTGATCATTATTCAACTGCTCATAAAGAAAATGTCTAGTTGCACTAGTGATATTCTGGCTAGAGATGATAGTAGCATATAAGGTTAGCAGGTTAGCTTAGGCTAGGGTTAGTGAAGTTAGGGTTTTGATTCAAGAGTTTGAGAGTAGTTTTGATCAGGTTCACTTCAACGCATGAGGTCTTAGGATCGATGCCTTAGGGTTAAATGGAGTCAATAGTGAAGGACGCAAGAGTTGAAGGAGACAAAAGTCAAAATGGCTAAGGACTAGCGGGAGAGACTTTGAGGTGTTGCTAAGGCAAGGCCTCAAAGTCAAAACCCTAGGGGAGAGAGGCTCACTTTGGTGTAGGTGAACTAGGCCTCAGTGCTCTCTCCTCCTTCCTTAGCTCAAATGGCAAAACGACTAGCTGGAAGATGAAGCATAAAACCAAAGCTAGAGGATTTGATGAAGCAAGGTGTTGCTACAACAAGGCCTTTTCAGCAAACCCTAGAGAAAAAAACGTCCCTAAGTGTAGTAGACCTAGGCTTAAGACGTCTCTCTCTCTTGGCTTCTAGATAGTACAGCTAGCAATAAATGAAGAGAAAAAGAGGGTGTAGCTACGACTAGGCTCTCTCTTCTGTATCAATGGCTGAAAATCTCTCTATCAGGGGGCATGAGACAAGGACCTACTTGTGTGCTTGTCACCTAGGGTTTTGTTCAGCAAAACCATAAACACATGCAAGAAATTAAACTACAACCATTCATTCAAAAAGTTTTGCAGAAAAATACTTACAATTCACCAAGAAATATCAATGCAAACCCTAGTTGTAACACCTTCCTTCAAGAGAAATGCCAACACATGCCAAAATAATCCTCCTTCAACAAGTGCACATCACTAAATCAGCCAATAACCCAAGAGAGGGCGCAAATTTCAGACCTCACTAATGAGTGAGTGAGTTGTGATGAAAAAAGGAAGGTAAAAATCCCTCATTTATACATTATCATGACCTAAATTTACATTTTAGGTCATGTTAAAGGTCGACAAGGCCAAAATACCAAAATCATATTGTTTTACATTAAATTGTCAAACTAAAACCCTAATCAAGTTGAAAAGAGAATAAAAGCCCCTCCAAGGGAGACATTAGCCCCTTTTATGGAAAGTGGGGCATCCTGGAGAAAAACGTTAGCCCTCCTTGGGCTTCTCCAACTTGCCACACGTGCCAATACTGCCCAGTCTGCCTCCCAAGACATCCATAATGTTGTATGACGTCATGGTTGTGATGGGAACATCCTAGGCCTTCCAAGGCCAACGTTCCACTGAAAAAGGGCCAATCCCCCTAGGTCAAGCTCTGTCGGGGTGCCTCTAGTGGAACGTCCTCTTCTTCTCCAGTGCAAAGCCCCTGATCCATCTTTGTCCTGTCTCTGCCCCCTGATGGGGTCTCAACATCAATCTGATGGGCTCTTCAGCCCCATGGAGGTTTGAACTAATAATCTCCCCATGTGTATCGATCCAAGTGGTACCTGTCCGTCGAGGCATGGTCCTGCACATCAAAAGCTACACCCTCCATGGGCTGATTAGTCATAGGGATCATAGCAATGTCAATCACATTTCATCATCAATATTATTAAACATGTGCATAAAATCCCTAATGCATCAGTTAAAAGTTCAAAGATATTACACAAGCCTGCAATACAAGTCTGAAGAAAAGGACAAGGCGTCCTATTGGGCTAGTGTCTACTAGAAAAGGAAATTTTCCCGGAAAAGACCTCATCCAAGCCATGTAAGTGGGTGATGTGGTCAGGGGATGTCCAAGCATGTAGGTGCAATGAGGGCCAAGGATGCAAAAATGTTACATGTGGGTGCGTTTGTAGAAGGCGAGTTGTACCTGTCATGGATGCATTCTTTCCAAGCCCATTCTTGCCTTTTATTCTTTTTTATTCTTTTATCTTTTATTGTTTTTTTGTTCAAGAGCCAATCAGGGGACACTGCCCTAGCGTGGTGACCAGTGGTGACAGGCTGACAGCGTTACCCACAAATGCTTTCACAAAAATGAGAAGGTTGGCTCGTGATGAGACCCCCTTTCCCTTGGCCATGCAACCAAGAATCACTGCCCTGGCATGGTAACTAGCTGGTGACAATGTCATACTGCTAGGCACCCATGGACCTAATAGGTTGGCTCGTGATGAGACCCCCTATCCTTTGGTTAGGTCTTGTTTTATTATTTTCCGGTTCCCTCTTGTTTCTTGTTGAGAAGCCTTTTATTGCTTTCTCGGGGATCCCTGGGCGAAGCATCTCGAGGTTTTATTTTTTAGGCTTTTATCTTTTACCAACTTGCTTTTACCTTCTAGGCCTTTAGCCCCTTCTTCCCACAAGATAAGGTGCAGTTCTGAAAAATAGGTCAACCTCATGCCCGAACAAGTGGAAAGGGATAAGTGAGCAGGAAACAAAATGTAAAAGTGGTGTTGTGATGGGAGCGGACGATGGCTTTTCAGAAATCCCCCTAGTGGCAAACCAAAACCTACAGACACGGGCTTGCTAGGGCACCCTGTCAATCCCCCCAAACATGGTCAAGTGGGCAAGTGTAAGATCCAAACTGTTGTTAGAAAATAAAAGGAATCAATTGCATACATTCAATGGTTTTGATGATCAAAGTGACACATACCATGATACCTGGACTAATTACCTCATAGAGCAAGAACCTTCTCTGATACAGGACCAAGCCGATAATGATGGATGTTGTTGTTGCTGACAAGATAAAGATGTTGGATGAAAGAAAAGGTGGGCCCTCCAGGGCCATGCTAAAGTCAATCTTGCTCTCGGTACTCCATGTCTAGGACCTGTGGGCCTCGAGACATGATCTCTTAGTTATACCTAAAAGTGGGGGATAACAGTTCTAATTCTTGATCTACTTCCTCATCATTGTCTATGTATAATACTTTCTTCTCGTTGCATTTATTCCCCTTATTATACTTGTCATTGCTCTTCTTTCATCAATTTGTGGAAGTGTCAGCCTTGTCGGTTGAGGTAGGGTTGTCTTATGAGCCCCAAAACGATCTTTGCTTTCTGTGTATGCTCCATTGGTAGACTTGTGTGTAGCTTTACTCTTGGCTTGAATATGATGAACAAATTGCATAACTTCCATAATATTTCCAAGATGTCTTAAGAAAAGCTCATGTTTAATGTCCTCTTTTAATCCACCCATATAAGCTTACAATAGTTGTTCATCACTTATGTCATCCACCGTTGTGGCCAATACTTGAAATTATGAATTATAATCTTCAATATTCACCTAAGTGCTTGATTCTTGTCAATTGACTAAAGTATTCATGTTCCCACACGTTCCCATATTGTGCTTCCAAGTCTCTTGTAAATAAACCCCAAGTATAATGATATAGAGTAGGCTTCCTTTTAACTACCCATTGATACCATTGAGACTAAAGTATTTGTGTTAACTAGGTACATCAACGAACCAATCAACTGCCTGTACATTGTGGGATCCACCGAGTCTGAATCTAAAGCCCCCAACGTATTCCAATTGGTGGTCATGGACTTACAATCCATCATCCCTAACCTCCTCGATATCTCAATTGCATACTTTCCCTGTCCGAGGAAGATCTCGCCTGGCTGGCACCACACCTCTAATCCCAAGAAGTAATGCATCAATCGGATGTCCTTCATCTCGAACTATGAAGCCAATTCTTTCTTGCACCTTTCTCAGCTCTTGTGAGAAACAAATGATTGACATATAACACCAATATGAGAAGGATCCTTACCAACCTGTAGGAGATATAGGTTGAGATCCGCTTCACTCTTGGTGAAGCCCAAGCTCTGCAAATACCCATCAATCCTCGAGTACCATGCCCTAACTGTCTGCTTGAGTCCATACAAAGCCTTCTTCAATTTGTGAACGTGAGGTTTCCTTCCATGTACCTCAAAGCCTTGAGGCTGCTCTATGTACACTTCTTCCTCAATCACAACATTGAGGAGCGTTATCTTCACATCCATCTGATGTATCTTCCACCCCATAACCGAAGTTGTTGTAGAGGCTTGATTTTAACTGTTTGCGTACAAATGTTTGAATGTTTTGTAGGTGTTTCAAAGCAGAGGATTGATTTTCACTTATAGAGTGTGGTCTTGTGTAACAAAAGTTTGCGTTTGTATAAAATAAGTCCGATTGGGTATGAAGCTGTTTTGTAAAGGACTGCTTGATGTTACATAAGGCTGAATTGCAAACCCAAAAACTGTTACATAAGGCTGAATTACAGAGGTTGATTTCGAGTTATAGGTTTTATAATATGAATGATATTATGAATTTGATAGATAGCTGATACAGAATATAGATAGATTAGACTTGGAAAAATCCATCTCCATTTCAAGTGTCTATTTCCAAGCATTTCCTGTGATTTCCTGTTTTCTTGGGGACAGTATCTTTTCATGTCCCATGTTGTCAATTACTTGTAACTGCATAAAACATTCCAGAAATTTTCTTAAGTTCTGGTCCATCATTTGTGTATTCTCTGAAGATTGAAAAGAAAGAATTAGCAATCTGTTCATAAACATGCAATCCAGAATACATGCATTTGCTTATTCTGTGAGACCCAATTGTAGGCAACACAAAGATACAGGTTTTGAGCATCCTATTTGAATGAATACGAAACAAGAAGAAATATTCTGTTGTATGTATATCAGCAAACATCTTATTTCAGGTTCATGATGACTGAGAAGTTTTAACAAGTCCTCACCTAGAGAATTGTGAGATAAATCCAAATGTGCGAACGTCCAATCACCAAGTGCCTTGAGCAAAGGCAACACAGACAGATCTTCCAGCTCACAATCAGATGCCACAACGTCATCATCTGCAAACTGCAACTGAAAAACAAAAGCAGAGACACTGAAATGGGTAGTAAAACAAGCATTAATGTGAAATATATGTTTCAAACTAACTGCAAGTACAATTCAGATAAATTGATACAGTTAAAAGCACTAGTTACTGAACTTTTGAAACCCAAAATACCTTCCCGCTGTACATTTTGCTCAAGAGCTTTGGATTGGGGGTTTGATTGCATTCCTTGCAGAAAACTAAGTATCGTTCTGCCAAAGTTGTTTGAACCCATCCTGCAAATAATAAAGACATTCTTATAATCGGCTTGCAAAAAATTTCCAGATGCATTATAGTGAAGCACCCTGCAGAATGACCTCTCTACAAAGAATACAAATTTATAATTGTCTGTCAATTTAGATTTTAGATGAATTGGAAAAGGTGTTAGTAATGTAATAAACTACTAGTTAGAAATTTGAAAATAAATGCACAAAATCAGACAAAACAGATGGAGCTACTAGTTTCTGTTAGCCTTGCAAACCGTTATTTTTCAAATAATCACTTCTAAAAGCAAGATTGTAACCTATCTGATTGAACTAACGTTGCAAAGCTTTGGCTTGCTGCTCTGCTATAAAAGTACTGATCTAAGCATTACATGCAAGCATTCCATCTTGTAATGGTTGTAGTTGCCTTACCAACTTGTGAGTTTTATGTGAGCACCTCAACTTTCCAGTTTCATAACCTATTACAACCAATGCTGTCTATCTTGTCTCGGGGAAAGTATCGGCGAGGGTCCGGAATGTAACTTCTCGACGACATCGGCAGAAAATATCAGAATATCTTGGAAAATCCGAAAATGTCGCAAGACCTCAAAAAAATACAAAAACACTCATTTTTTTCAAACTTTTAAACAAGTAAAGCAACAACAACATCAAATAAACACATTGCTACATAAATATGAAAATACAACCAATAAATAAGATGCATAAGATGTCAAGTGGTATTGTTACTAAACTAAAAAGTCTGAAACATGTTCCTGATAGGATGATAGTAGATACAAAATCACATCAAATGATCAAAATAAATGTATCTCATGAGATGAATCATCATGAGGCATCTAGATACTAAATAGTACATGATAAAATGAAAATGATAGATCATAGGAATCCAAATCATTGATTCCCTCTAGGTTGTGCCGCTCTAGCCCTTTTACGGGTAAAGGGCACCACTTTTCCTCTGGAAGCAATAGGTGGTCGTGGAGGTACTCGAGATGAGCTTGGAGTGGAAGCTCCAACTGCTCCAGATGCTCCATCTAAAGTAGTAAGTGATGGGGACGAGGTGGAAGGAAAAGTGTGTTGCCTCCTCCCAGTCCCAATGGACCCAAGTCCAACTCCAAGTATGGCTCTCTGTGGAGGTGGTGGTGGCATTGGATCCACTGGAAGTCCAATCTCCTCCTCAGCCTCTTTATCCACTGGAAGTAGAGCATCGTCCTCCTCCTCTATTGTCACCTCCTCCCTCAAATCATTTGCATGCTCCTCCAACCACTCAAGTGCCTCCTCCATCTCAGGCTCCTGAATCTCCACCCTCCACTGACTAGTGGTGTCAATGTCATCCAATGAAATGGCCTCTATGTCAGGTTCTTTGTCAAGTTGTTTCACCCACAACCTTACATTGTAGTAGACATATACCAAGTCATTAAGGCATTGGGTACCTAACCTGTATGAACATTGAGAGCTATAGTTAGTGATGGTAAATACTAAATACTAAATTGTAAAAATTAAAATTAAAAAAATAATAATAAACTATTTAAATTTTGATTGTTGCATTTTTTAACTTTTCTAACCTATTGCGCTTCTTGGAGTATATCTTTTCAAAGACACTCCAATTGCACTCATCCCCTGAAGAACTGCAAGTTTGACTAAGCACTCAAACGACAAGTTTCTGCAGATCTGGGGGCTTTCCACCATAGTGTTTTCACCAGACATCTACAATGAATAAAATGAAAGGAAGACAACGAATTAAATTTCAGATTTCCATCAAGTAATAAATGTCATATATAATATATAGAAAGGAATAAACAAAATTTGAAATTGAAGCTTACCTGGCATCCTTGTGGTCCTATCTTGGACAGCCATATCATAGCTCAACATCCTGAATGCCATCCTATATATCTCATTCTGTCTAGAAATCTCTGAGCATTCAGTTGGAGTCAGCACCATCCTCTGAACACACTGGAGGAAACCATCAATGACCTCACCATCAAAATTAAATCCGCAAGCATAAGCAAATGCAAGGTTGAGGTACAGCTCTACTGCATAAATGGAACAATGGTGAGTGTTATTCCATCGCTCATCAATCACACTCCATATCTGAGTTGTCTTGGTGAGTCCTTCCTCCCCCTTGTTCTCCTAGTACCAATAGATAGCTTCCTTGGCCATATCCATGGCCTCATACAAGTAGCTCACTGCGGACTTCTCACCATCAACCAATCGAAGAACCTTTACCAAAGGTTCACTGATGGTACATACCTCCCCTACTCCACTCCAAAATCTATGGTCATGTCTCACAAGTTGGGCTATGGCTTGCCCATCTTGTTTGGTGCTATAGACACAAGCAGCCCACTCATTAGAAAAAAACATTCTTTGTAACTCCAACATACTATTGAGGAGAGACTGAAGAGAAATGAAGTTGGTGGCAAAACGTGTAATCGCGGGACACACCAACTCTTTGTTCCTTATGAATTGTCTCATGAGTGAAAGAACAAATGTGTGATTATATATATATATTTTGTCACACTCCGAGCTAAATCAATGATTTCCTTGATCCAAGGAAGTTTTCCCATGTCCTCTAGCATCAAATCAATGCAATGGGCGACACAAGGACTCCAGTACAAAGATGGATACCTCTCCATGAGCATCCTCCCATCAACAACATAATTAGCAGCATTGTCCGTGATGACTTCGACAACGTACTGCAAGCTTATCTCTCGGATAAAGCCATCCAGTAACTCACATAATAATTGTCCATCTTTTGTATATGCACTTGCATCAACACTTTTAATAAACATTGTCCCCTTGGGACAATTAACCAAGAAGTTTAGAATTGACCTGCCCTTCCCATCAGTCCACCCATTTGACATCACGGTGCATCCGGTGGTCTTCCATGTTTCCCTGAGCTGAGCTAATCTTTCTACGCAATCGGCCTTTTCCCCTTGAAGGAGACGCCCTCTCAAATCCTGATAGGAAGGGCCCCTTTACCCCGAGCCAACTATTGCAACAACTTCAAACATGGAATGGTAGAAGGGGTTATTGACAATGTTAAAAGGTATATCACTCCAAAGAAAACATTTGGCCACAAGCTTGTCGGCCTCCTCCGTCTCTTTTCTTTTAATCAATGACTGAATAGAAGGTTGCCCCCCATGTGTTGACCTCGACACAAAGAAAGGTGAGGTTGATGAGCATACTGCAAAAGTTGAGGGCCCTATGGCTGAAGAGTGGGATTGTGGTATTGGTCCCCCCTCAGAAGCACTTGTTCCAGTGTTTCTATTTGCAAGTTCAATTTCTTTTTTGCAAGCCTCGGTCGCATCCCTCTTATTAGCCATATCAATGAGTGATTGGTTTGCAATACGCATAATTTCCGAGCATCTATTTAGACAAATTTCCACATCAAACCCAGTAATTTTGGCAAGGTGGTATTTCAAGCAGCTAATTCCTCCATAAATTCTTTTGCCGCAAAGATTGCATGTCAATATTTGTCTATTGGGAAGTTCCATTGGTTCACCATACACCCACATTGGATCCAATGCCTTCGGCATTTTGTTTAGATGAAAATATTAAACCTACGGCACAAAAAAAACCAAAATAAACACATGATAATGCAAAGGTTAAATAATGAGAGCTAGATGATTTAGAATGATTGAATCTTCCCTTCAAAAACAACAGGAAGAGGCACATTGCAAACCCTAGCCTAACTCTAAAAAAACAAAGTTCAAACTTCAAACAAATGAAAGAAAAATGTTTTGGATCATACCTAGAAATCTTGATCTCTCCGCTGGCACTAATGGCAACAAGATCCTTGGCTTTCTCCTCCTTAGATAGATGCACAATGACTTCCCTCACACTTCTCTAACTCTCTCACACATTAGAAATGAAACAATGAGTGAAAAAAGCAACCCGCGACCTCTAAAACCCCTTCACACGCACTTTTTCTGCCCTTTTAGCCAACAAGCCGACAATTTCCCTCGACTCACGATATATTCCTAATTTGTCGCGAGTTAATGAATGTGTCGCAATATTTTTGAAGTGTCGGATGTGTCGCGATATTTTCCCAGGAAAATATCGACCCCCTCTAAATATCGGCGATATATCTGATATATCTGATATATCGTCAAGATATACAACACTGCTTACAACTAATATTTATTAGTGTGTTACACACAAACCAACACCTTTTCTCTGTTATCGCACAATTTGTACTTGCACAAAATCTCAAGGCAGGTGGATACAAAATTTGCATAACTGGGAATAACCTATCATTGTCACCTTAATAGGAGATCCCTTTCTATTTAGGAGTATGTCAAGACTACCCCAGAGGAGACATCCCCGATGACCTGGGGGGTTGAAAAGGCTAAGGCAAGTAATCACAAGGAAATCCTTCCCCTCTCACAGATCACTCAAATCAAAGGTTTCTTTTATGTCTTAAAGAATGAAGCAAATGGATATTATTGTGTACCTACCCAGAACAAGACAACAAGGCAAACGGGGCACTTTCCAAGTACCAGATGATTGTTAGTACTTCATAAGATAATAAACCTTCATAAAATAAGCTAGTTGATTATGATTTTGCAGCAATGCAACAGTTTGCAACAGCAATTAATATCTTATAACAGCCACAAGATTTATGCCTTGAAATTGCTTGAAAAAGACAATAAAAAGTGACTTTGAGTGGCAAATTGATAGTAAATTGTCACAAGCAAAATTGGCAATGTTTAGCTAGCTTTTAATGTCACTTTTGCAAAGAATTTTCTGCAGTTAGATGGCTGTAGCAATCTTTTGCAACAGCAGCAAATTCTAATGGTCAAAAGTGCAAGAAAACACCATACAAAACTAGCACTTACCTAGTAGATTCACTAGCAATTATCACAATTGAATTTTGAATGGTTCTAGTGCAGGTTATGTAGGTAAATGTGTCAAATCAATGTATATTTGTATGGTTGTAGCAATGTTTTGCTATAGCAGCAAGTTAACTTAGGAGTTAGTCTAATTTAGGGTTAGAAAATGTTAGTAAAGAGTTCAAGGATAAGAGTATGAACGTTTGTTTGATCAATCACCACTTGTAGATCGTAGTCTAGTGCCTTTATAGGGTAAATGGAGTCACTAATGGTAGCAGCAAATCTTAAAGGAAAGATAGTAATGATAATGATATGTTAAAGGGGTGGAGAGGATAAGAGAGGTGTTGGTATCCCAAGGCCTCAAAAATCTACTTCCAAGAGAGAATTGCTAGAAAGTAACAAGGGTTAGGCCCTAGTGATTTTCTCTTTCTTTGAACAAAATGTAATAAAATATATAATTGGGCAATGGAAGTAGGGTTACTAGAGTGCTACAATGGTAGGATTCCAATATCTCCTTTCAAATTAGGTGCCTTTCAAGAAATTTTAGCACATGGAAGATTATAGGGAAAAAGATAATAACATATATCTTTCCCCTAGGGTTTCAAGCAAGCCATTTCATAATCTTAGACATGAAACAAGTAAAAATAACCATAAGCATTCATTCACAATAAAGAAACAAATTTTCCACTTACTTCACCAAGAATAATCAAGCAAATCACCCTAGTTGAAGATCATCCACATGAAAATAGCCAAAATACACCAAAAATTGCCTC
This sequence comes from Picea engelmannii, assembly GCA_009831015.1. NCBI lineage: Eukaryota > Viridiplantae > Streptophyta > Pinopsida > Pinales > Pinaceae > Picea > Picea engelmannii. The sequence goes on from ML776772.1 coordinate 625,749, forward strand.
CTTCAAGAAGTGTCCACCACTAGTTTCAGCCAAGAACACTTAAGGAAGGCCGAATTTCAGACCTACACTTGAGTGATGAATGAATCATGAAAAAATACAAGAGTTTTATCTCTTATTTATACAATGACAATGACCTTTAATTGTCTTTTAGGTCACAAAAGGTCGACATGGCCAATTTACATCAAATTAACAATTAAAACCCTAATTTCACTTTAGGGATGACGTCATGCCCCTCTACTGTGATGTTAGGCCTTCATCATGGAGCATTAGGCCTCAAATGTGAAACGTTAGGCCTCAAAAGTTGTCACACGTGCCAACTAGACCTTGAGTTTTATTTTATCTTACGGATCCCCTTTTCTTATTGAGAAGCTTTTTATTGCTTTCTCAAGAATCCCTGGGAGAAGCATCTCAAGGTTTATTTTGGCTTTTAACATTTGCCAGCTACTTTTACCCTCTGGGCCTTTAGCCCCTTCTTCCCACAAGGCAAGGTACAACCCTTACTCTTGTGGCAAACCCAATGCTCGAACCAAGGTAGGGGAAGATGAGAGAGATAATGATGAAAAGTGGTAAGTATGGAAGGAATCGACGATGACCTTTCATGGACCCCCCTAGTGGCAACTCATCCCTAAGGGAACCAACTTACTAGGGAAACTTTGTCACCCCCCAGGTATGAACAAGTTAAAGAACATAATTTCCAATCAAACATTATGAAATAAAGGAGAGCTCAGTGCAACATATTCAAATGCTTCGAAAATCAAAGTGAAACATACCATGATACCCGAACTCATTACCTCATGGAGCAAGACCCACTCCTACTTCAGGATCAGGCCGATGGGATGGATGTTGTTGCTGCTAATAGATAAGATGCACTGAAGAAAAGATGGGCCCTCCGGGGCAAACTCAAGTCGTATGGCTCTTGGTACTCCATGTCGAGGACCTGTGGGCCTCGAGACATAATCTCCTTAGTTATCCCTAAGATAGGGGATAACATTCTCAAAGTCCCAAAATGGGTGCTATCCTTGTGGAACTTGGGAGGTTGGCCATTGTCACCTTAACAACTCTCCCCTGCACTTTAGATTCAAGAAAAGTTTCCTAGTCATAGAGGGCTTCCCTATCGACCAACTAGGTTCATTTCTTTTAGTTGGAATGGGAGTAAAGAGACCCTAGCCACAATTGTGATGGAAACATAAATGTAAAAGATGGGCTTGGGGTGTTGAGTGAATACGTGACCATTGCCTACCTTGCTTGGGCTATCAAATCTAAGCCACTCTTAAGTATTTATCCTCTTGTCTTGGTTGTTCAAGTCCCAAACATCATAAAGATTACTTGGATGAGCATCAAACTAAGGAATATGAAACTTTGCAAAAATTATAGGGAGGCTAATTCTAAAGAAATTAACCTAAGTATTACAAAGTGAAGCATATACTAAACCTAGGGTAACGAAATGAATCCTTAAGATATTTACCACCAATACAATAGATCTAACCTAGAATTTGACAAAGAAATGAAATAGAAAAGTACTTCATACCTCAATTGTAATGTTTGCTTTGTAATAGCTTCTTCCTCAATGAAAACTTGTGACTCAAATCCTTCCATGATTACCCTAGAACAAATACTAAAGTGTGATAAACAAACTCGTTTGATCACTATAAGAATATCCAATTTAAATACGATAGGATAGAGAGATCCATAAGCACAAATATAATTGATAAATATGAATGTGATATGATATCATTAGTATGGTTACATATGAGGGTGAGGGTCGTATATATATACCCATGCAAGGGTGCCCTTTCATTAAGAGACGTGACCTTTCATTAGGAAGGTCTTTGTTCATTATATATTAATTATTGTTTTTTTTGTAAATAAAAGAGCACTATATTGATATTCACATATTTACGTGTCAATACAAAAACAAGAGTTTGCCACCTGCCCCGCCATAGCAGGGAAACCAGGACATGTGGCCATCAAAGTCAAGTGTATCTGTTACTGTAACTAAAATTGTTTCTGACAAAAAATATCATAATGTTCTACTGTACAGTGGCCATGGCCAACTACCTTACAGAGCTTGACAGAGAATTTTAATTCTCCACAAAAATGACTAAAGCAAAATAAAACCATAAAACCTGAGAAAGTTAGCTTGGGCTCAACCGTCCTTGGGCGTTGTAGGCTGGGACAAAAAATTGTCCACGAGTTGGACATCGTTTGCTAGCTGGAGCAGTCGTCATCGCGTCCATCAGGAGATCCAAGCATTGTCCCAAGAATTTATGGATATGGGCATGGTCATCCATTTTTTGTCGCAGCTCGAAGATGAGCTGAAGGTGCTCCTCTGCAAATCGAATTGGGGTGGGCGGAGGCGGCTCCTCCGTCATGTCTGCGTCCATTTCTTCCACTGCTTCTGCTGCGTTCCCTGCATCCACTTCGTCCCGATCTGCATCCACCGATGCCATTGTTGTCAAGGGAGTTTCCACTTGCCAGCTGGGGGGAATTTCTTCCTCCACCACGCAAGAACCAGTACCATAGAAATGGTCTGGAGAGTGGACTCTTGGAGGGTTTGTTTCAAGGCAACGACTGGGCGGAGGGGCAGAATTCTCGAGAGGGGGAAATTCTCCCATGAAAGGGTCGCTACCAAGGTCATTGGTGGGAATTGGGGTGGGGGGTTGGTTTTGTTGAGGCCTGTTGTGGCGTTGGTCGAGACGACTGGTGATAATGAAGGCGAGTTGGGCAGGGGGGAGACGATTGCACCTACTGAAGGCACTGTAATACAGTGGGCCTCTCCTGGACTTTCCTCTCTCCCTGGGCATGATGCGAGCCTTGATAAACAGAGGAGGGATGGTCATGGGTGAGCGCAAAGCTAAAAGGCTGTGGAAGATCCAGAGAAGGCTGAGGAGCAAAGAGGCAAGAAGCCAAGGAGAAATGAGAGAACGGTTTGGCATCCCAACCTTCATAGAACCTTGCGAGTTGACGTGGGCGAGAGCCATGAAGGTCGAGTTGATTGCAAGCCTGGTGTAGGTACACCCAACCGGGTTTGTGCATAGCTCCCTTAATTCTCCTTGGAGTGCCCAGCGCATGGCTGTGTTGAACCCCAGTCGTTAAAACTCAAAAATTTCCTCTTTGGCTAAACTCACTCATTACTTGGCCAAATTTAGCAATTAGACATGCGTTGGATTGCTAATTTTATCCGCATTCCTTCTCCCTCACTCCTTAAAGCTAAAAGCGCATGATTCCCTTCATTACTCGCTCTCTTTCCTCAAGTGCACCTTCTTTCTCTCCTCTCTTCCTCACACGTGTGGCACATTACTCATGCTAACTCCCTTCTCCTTGTTTGCATGTGCTATCTATTCTTTCTAAAACCCATTCCTAGCCATTCTCCTCCACCTATGCACATATTCTAGCTTCCTCTATCACATGTGGGGGTTATTTTGGGTTTCTTCTCATTGTGAGTGCGCCTTCCCTTGAAATTAGTGCACATCTCCCTCTCTTGTGCACATTCATATCCTCACATCCACTCATTTTAACTTCCTCCACCTAGCATGCACATATATCCTTCTCCTAAGTTCCAATTTCCTCATATTCCTATCCTATTTTCCCTTACCCACGCGCATCTCCTTATTCTCTCTAATGCACATCTCCTCCTTTTTGCCACTTTGAGACTCTCATATGTGGTGTTGTAACTCCACTCTTCATTCACATGTGACTCCTCCCTCTCCTACTCATCTCTGTTAGAAAATTGGGCTATTGCAATTCAATAGCCAACCAAGGCTATTGCACGAAGTAAAGATAACCAAGACTAATCAGAAAGTCCAACCTAGAAAGACCGAAATTACAAGTTGCAGTAACTGCAGCTGCAGTTGCTTCCCAGACTTGCGCACTACTGGATTTCTACAATTGTGACTTTGTGTGTATCAAATGAGCTCTGGCGCCTTATATTTATACTACTCTTTCCAGGCTGTCTGGGTCGACTTCTCTTTCTGTAGGCTAAAGACTCAACATAAAGTATTCTCTTTAGCTGACTTTTACTTCTAGGGTTATGTCCAAGTCTTTTAGGGTTCTTCTTGCTTCCTAGAATATTCTAATCTCATCAAAGGTCACAAGTCGAAGTTAATACCTCCCGCAGCTACCATAATATCAACACTCCCTCCTAGCTAGGAAGGTATAAAAGGAAATGGTCTTGAGCACAAACAGACCATTCAACCGATAGCATCATCATCGCCACACAGGCTATCTCATGATCAAATCACGAGCACCGTCAACATTATCCAACTGGATAATCTCCATGACAATCAGTACAATGTCATCTAATAGAACACAAATGTGTCTATCCATAGTAGTACATAACTACTATTCAGTGGTACACAACCATACCAAGTACACATGGCTACTAACCAGTGACACATAGTCACAATCAATGGAACACATCCACCACAGTAGTGTACAACTATTGTCCAGAGACATACAGTCTCTACAACAGTCATATCATCTAATATCAACCTGCATAAACAATATCATGATACGAGTTGAGTCATCTGGGACATTCTTCCACTCACATCTGTGAGATCTGGAAGCACATCTGCCCTCATACAGTAAAAGCATCAACCATGGGCTATCTGGACTATTCTTCCCAAGCATGGAAAAATAATTGTCCTTGATTTTTGAGCCTGGACCATTCACCTAACTGGGCCATTCCTCCGACACTAATCATAGTGCAACTGGATAGAATGAATTTTCCCTAGGGAATGCATGTCCTTGATTGTTGAACCTGGACCATTCACCTAACTCGGCCATTCCTCCGACACTAAACATAGTGCAACCTGGAGAGAATGAGTCTGCCCTAGGGAATCATTGTCCTGACAATTTCCTAAGGAAATGATTGTCCTACACCAACCTCCAAAATGAACCATTCGTCGAAACTGCTCACAACTGTGAACTTCGAAAGAATGACTGCTCGGCGAGGTAGACCATTCTACTTGATCACTACTGAAAGTGACTACCAAGAAGAATGATTGTCCTAGACCATTCCCCCACACTGGCCACAAGGGGTATCGTTGTCTATGGTACATCAGCAATCTATCGAACCATTTTCATTACGAAAATGACTGTCCGATCTGGACCATTTCCGAACTGGAAAATGCATGTCCTTCAGAAAATCTCAAACCACTTTCCGAACTGGAAAGGAACTGCCCATCCTAGACCATTTTCCAAACTGGAAAATGATTGTCCATAAATCAATGATATATCAGTGCTCCCTCCCAACCTGGAGAGCCATCTCTTCCCTTTCAACTAAGGGATTTATCTCCACGATCCCCAACTTGTCTCGTAAGTATGCAAACTTTATCCTGGATAAAGGCTTTGTCAAAATATATGTTGTCTGCTCATCTGTGGAGATATACTGGAGCTTCACTTCTCCTTCCTGGACTTTATCTCGAATAAAGTAGTATTCGATCTCAATGTGTTTCAGTCGTTCATGAAACACTGGGTGTTCAGATAACCTTATACAATTCTGATTGTCACAGTATATTATGGTCGAATCTGGAACCTGATCAAATAATCCAAAAATCAACTTTCTCAGCCATACTGCTTATGTACATGCCTCACATACTGTGATATATTCTGCTTCTACTTCTACTGTGCTGAGTGTGATAGACTTTTGTTTCCTACTGCCCCAAGATATCATAGCAAAGCCCAAGCTGAAACACATCCCATAAGTACTTATGTCTTCTGCACTCCTTGCCCAATCTGAATCTGTGAATCCATGAAGTTGTATATCACTCGATGAGGTATATCTTAAACCATAGTTTAGCGTCCCACTAATATATCTTAGAACATGCTTTGCAACTATCCAATGCTCTTGTCTAGGTTCCACCTGGAACTGGCTTAGGGTGTTTACAGCAAAGCAAATATCTGGTCGAGTATTCACTAAATACATCAATGACCCAATCAATTGCCAATATAGGGACGGGTCTACTGGATCAAAATCTGAGTCTCTTACTTTTCTTATATCTATGGTCATAGGAGTGTCCATGGATTTGCAATCCATCATTCCAAACTTCTAAAGAATCTTTACTGCATACTTTCCTTGTCCAAGGAATACTTCACCACACTTCTACCATATTTCTAGTCCCAAGTAATAATGCATGAGACCAAGATCTTTCATATCAAACTCATAAGCTAGTTCCTTCTTACACTGGGTGATGAGATACTCTTCACCTGTCAAGAATAAATCATCGACATATAGCAGTAGAATCACAGGTGCATTGTTTACGACTTTGTAGTAGAGATTTGGATCTACATGACTCTTGGAGGAACCAAGTCTTATTAAATAGCTATCTATTTTGGCATACCAAGCTCTTGGAGCTTGCTTGAGTGCATACAGGGCTTTCTTTAATCTGCAAACATGAGTGTCTTTGGAGTGTACTTCAAATCCTTGAGGTTGTTCAATGTATACTTCTTCTTTGATTGCTCCATTGAGAAAAGTTGTCTTTACATCCATCCATCTGATGTAAACTCCATCGCATGGAAGCAACAAGAGACATAATGGCTCTAATAGAAGTATATATGGCAACAGGAGCAAATGTCTCGTCATAGTCTTCTCCCTCCTTCTGGGAGAACCCTCTAGTTACAAACCTTGCTTTGTATTTTTCCACGCTTCCATCTACTGCATGTTTGATCTTATAGACCCATTTTGAAGTTACTATTAATTTTTATTTGGGTCTAAGCAGAATTTCCCATACATCATTTTTAATGATGGACTGGTGTTCTTCTGTCATGGCTTCTTTCCATTGTTTCTTTTGAGCTGCCTCTTCAAATGTGGTGGGTTCTTCATTTAGAAGCTTTGTCATACATGTTGCATAGCTAGAGAATCTTTTGGACTTTTTGTTTTTTCTGAAGGTGCCACTTGGGGCTTTGAGTCTTTCTGCTTCTTGTAGAGTAGCTTCAAGCCAAGCTGGACGTTTCTTGGTTTTGGGTACAATGAATGATTCAATAGGTTCACATGGTTGCATCGGATGATCAAGTTGTTTTGTTTCTTCATTCTGATTTTCTGGAAGACATGTGCTTTCTTCTTTATGCTCTTCATACTCTTCTTCTTCTATAGTTACTTCTATGGATTTCTTGAAAGCCATCTTTTCATTGAAGGTTACGTCTATGCTAATTTCAGCCTTATGTTGTTTCAAGATATAGATTTTATAGGCTTCGGATGATTCATTGTATCCCACAAATATGCCTTTCATTCCTGAGGGTTCTAATTTCTTCATTTTATCCTTGGGCATGTGAATGTAAACAAGACATCCAAAGATTCTTAAGTCTTCCACATTAGGTTTCTTTCCTGAGAAGGCTTCTTCTGGAGTCGTATCCTTTAATATGCAATGGGGAGTTATGTTTTGAACATATATTGTTGTCATGGTTGCTTCTCCCCACAAATACATAGATAAACCTTCATCGTCCATTAGTGCCTTCATAGTTTCTTCAATAGATCTGTTCTTCCTTTCTGCTACACCATTTTGTTGAGGATTATGTGGAACAATTAGCTCCCTCCTAACCCCTGTCGATTTACAAAAGGCAACAAATTCCTTGGATGTGTATTCTCCTCCATTATCTATTCTCAAGGTCTTGATTTTCTTATTTGTGAGGTTCTCTATCTCTACTTTGAATTCTTGAAACTTGTTGAAAACTTCGTCCTTTGTCTTCAAGAGATATAACCAAGTCTTTCTTGAGTAATCATCTATGAAGATTACATAGTAAAGAGAACCTCATAGAGATTTGACTGGCATTAAACTGCAAACATCTGAATGTATTAAATCTAGGATTTCCTTAGATCTATTATTGTTGCTTGAGAATGATTTCTTAACATTCTTACCAAGAGCACATCCTTTGCAAATTCCTTCATGTGTAGATTGCAGTTCTGGTATTCCTTCAACCATCTTTTCGAGGAAGGGTAATGCTTGATAGTTGATATGAGCATACCTTCTATGCCAAAGTTCATTGGGATTGACTTCATCATGTACAAGAGCTTCATCATTTCATTCTAGTAGTCTATATAGTCTTCCTTCACGGGTTCCAATAACTCTAGCGTTCTTTATGCTAGAGTCTCTAGACCAAGATAATACTTTTCCATCTACAAAGGCTATTATGTTTCCTTTGTCTTCTAGGTAAGATATGGATTCAAGATTCTTTTCTAAACCAGGTACATATAAGACATGGCTCAAATGAACATTGTTAACTGTTTTCAATTTGATGGAGGCTTGACCAATTCCTTCGACTAGATAAGTGTTCTTATCTCCAAGTTCTACCTTGTAGGATGTCCTTTTTTCATTCAGATTAGAGAGTCTGACTTGGTCTCCTGTCATATGCCTGGAAGCTCCACTGTCAATTATCCACATGTCATCCACATACTGTAGATAATCTGTCTTTTCATTCACGATTTTTGTTGACTAATAACTAGTCAAACTTTGACTTTGACCCAAAATCTCAAGCTTGACGTTTTTGCCTTCTAAGAGTTCCAAGAGGTGCGCTAGACTAAGGCGCACTAGAATATCTTCTCCTTGAGTAAGGTGTTCCATCATAAGGTGTTGGGCAAGAGTTTTAGGGGTTTTTTTTGCAACTACACCTACTAGTAACCCAAGCATGTGCTTCAATAACTGCACCTGCTACAAACCCTAGCGACAATTCTTCAACGAGCTTGATAACCTTATGGCTTAGCTTCCTTCCAGTGGTTAGACTAAATGAAGGAGGTGTGGGCCCATAACCTGTTAGAAAAGTGGGTGTGTTTGTTTAACCATAGACAATATAGCAATATTGTCACCCAACCATAGGCACGAATGCCACCCCCGAGTACCTTAACCTTGACAAAGAGAAGAATTCCAATAGCAATTCAATAGCCAACCAAGGCTAATGCACCAAGCAAAGATGATGCAGGAGCATCGTCAACAAATCCACGTGGAGGGACAACACAGCGCCATAGCACGCCTTTTTAATTAAAAGGAATCTTAAAACTAGCGTTTTTCTGCAGATCCGTTTTGAACAAATGATTGAAGAAGAGCGAAACGCTAGGAAACTGAATGATCGCAAGAGATCTGGGAGTTTCACTCCCAGACTTTAATGTAACAGAGCTTGAGTAGTTGTTAATTGTTACTTCGATAGGAGAGGTAGTCGGAGGGAACCCTAGAGGACCTCTTGTATATGTAGATGCATGGTATGTCTAAATGAGGCTGTTGCGAATTAGATAGGAAATTGTTGTGATTTAGTTATCGTTTTTCATAGTTGTAGCCATTTACATTTTAATGAATATAACAGAGGAAAATTGATCCAATGGAGAGTGTCGCTATTGTTTACAATCTTTATGTTATTCATATTTCATGAATGAAGGAGTCATATAAATGAATGTACGAAACTGTGATATGTTAGTATAAGTTTCAATCATTTCTCTTCATTGAGTTCATGCAAGGTGTGCATACAGTCTGCAAGGAGTGCGTTGACAGAGTCTGTTTCGATTCATAAGCTCATAAGAGATAGCGTAAAGTTCCCTTTGCAAGGAGTGCAAAGTGATTGTTGCAAGGCGTGCACAGTCGCCCGCAAGAATTCAAACCTTGTGTAAGAGTCTTAGCACTTTGTACACAAAGGAGAGTGGACTTGCTAAAGTCCCGAAGTGATTTGGGACCGTCCATCATCTGGAAGGATGCGTGGCGAAAATCCATCAATTCGAGTGAAAGCGCTTTGAGAGGAACGAGCGCACATAAGTTTGAAACTTCCAAAGCCCGAAGAGCCAAAGGGTCGAAGGAAATCTAAACCGTCAGATTCAAAGGGATACACGTCGACGAGTCATGAGATCCAGAGAAAGGCGAGAATGGAATGTTGAAATACCCGAACCTCGAATAGTCGAAGAGCCGAGGGTCGTCGATCTGCGAGGAGGACAATTGTCAACAGATCTGAGTCTCCGAGTGAAAGCACTCCGGGAGAAACGAGTGCATAGGAGTTTGAGACTCCCGAAGCCCGAACAGCCGAAGCAGCTGAGAGTCGTTGATCTGGATTGGACAGGTGTCACCAGATCGTGGACTTCGAAGGATCGTACTTCGGGGTTTTTGTGAAGTCGTGTTAGGGAATATCCCGAAGCCCGAAGCATTTAGGGTCGTCGATCCTAAAGGAAGGAACGTGAATCGTCGATTTGCAAGAGGACACGTGGAGGACAAAGATTCACTCTGATTGGACAACGTTGGATCAAGGAGGATAGGTGTCAGAGGATACGACACTCCGGAAGGATTCACCCCGGAGATTTGTGTTTGTTGAGATTTGAGAATCCCGAAGGTTGAAGTCTCGAAAGCGAGCGGCACCAGATCTAGAACTCCAAAAGAAAAGAGAAGAGGAAAAGGTTCGAAGACCCGAAGAAGATTTCGATCATCGATCAAGGAGGGAGTTGAAGGACCATTGATCTGGTTGAGGAGACTAAAGTCCCGAAGGGGGAGCACGATCGTTGATTGGGGAGAATATGTGTCAACAGATCTTCCACTCTGGAAGATAACCAGTCAGAGAAAGCAAAGTTTGAGAGTTGAAACTCCCGAAGCCCAAAAGGCGGAATCAACAAGAGCCGTTTAAAAGGGAGATACGTGTCGACAAATCATGGAGGTCTGGAAAGGCACGTGAAAGGCAGGAAAAGAGGATTGACAACAACCATTGATCGAGAGGCATCACCAAGGAATTGGATATCGACGGTCGAGCTGGATTGCGAGGCCAGGACTTGCTCGAACGTTAAGAATATGAGAGTGGGCCGCAATTTAAACCACGATTTTAGAAAAAGGATGCGTGGCAGCTAGAGGTGAATTGCAAGGCAAAAAGTCGGTTGGTCTAAAACCACTCTTGCCCGCGCCCGCAATCACACACTTACGTGAGGTCATAGCCCAGGGCCATATGAACGAAGGGGCCAATACAAAAGGAGCTAGCGCCTGAAACTTGGCATTTCACAAGCGCGCAAGAAGAGCTCGCGGGTTCCATAGAACCTGTGCCTAAGGAAAAAGGGGCATGTGTATAATTGTGTTGGGTTCTAACAAGAGCCCGTAGGGTCGATCCAACTCAAGAGAATTGAAAGATCCTAGACCAGGAGATCGCGCAACCCCGAGGAGAGAAGAGGGGGTCTACATCAAAAGATAACAAAGACTGATCAAAAAGTCCAACCTAGAAAGACCGAAATTACAAGTTGCGGTAACTGTAGTTGTAGTTGCTTCCCAAACTTGCCCACTACTAGATTTCTGCAGTTGCAACTTGTGTGTATCAAATGAGCTCTGGCGCCTTATATTTATACTACTCTTTCCAGGCTATCTGGGTCGCCTTGTCTTTCTGGAGGCTAAAGATTCAATATAAAGTATTCTCTTTAGCCGACTTTACTTCTAGGGTTATGTCCAAGTCTTTTAAGGTTCTTCTTGCTTCCTGGAATATTCTAATCACATCAAAGATCACAAGTGGAGGTTAATACCTCCCACAGCTACCATAATATCAACAATCTCTACTCCTCATGCACATGCTTTCTATTCCTCTTCCCACACTCCCTCATGCGCCTACATCCTATTCCTATTCCTATTCCCTCTCTCATTTCCTATGTGTCCTCTTTGATCTCCTTGGGTAAAGTGTGCCTCACACACAATATATTGGATGGTTTACATGAGCTATTGGTCAGATTTTTGTGGCAGCAACACATATTCTTTCTATCTTTATTTCCTTCTCTCTCTTCTCTCTCATTCTATAAGCTAGCTACTTTCTCTTGAGCAAGAGTGATCATTGTATCAGTTGTGGACTTGTTGATTGTGGTGCAATAAACCCTTTGACAAGTCAATAATAAAGAGGTTTTGTGTTTGTGTCCAAACCTTTCTTCTTGTTGGTAATTTGTTGAATTTTGCAATTAGATTAGTGGCTTATTACTATTCATTATGGTTTTAATCAATCTTTTGAGTAGTTTCTTTCTTTCTTTCTTCTTTCTTTGTTGTGCTAACCCTGCGGGATCCTTCCAAGCAAACAAAATTATCTTTTCCCCCACATCTTGGGCAGTTTTAACACGTTGTCCAAGACATAACAGTCATTTTTGTCACTTTTTGCAAAAAATCAGACCTTAAGATAGCAACAAAGTACCCTATGGACCCCCCCTGAGGCTAGCAAGCACCAACCCAAACAGAGAAGAGTCTAGCCCATGACAACATCCGTTGTTTTTTGTCACCTTTTGCAAAAAATCAGACCTTAATACAGCAACAAAGTACCCTATGGACCCCCCCTGAGGCTAGCAAGCACCAACCCAAACGAAGAAGAGTCTAGCCCGTGACAACATCCGTTGTTTTTTGTCACCTTTTGCAAAAAATCAGACCTTAATACAGCAACAAAGTACCCTAGGGACCCCCCCCCCCTCTGAGGCTGGCAAGCACCAACCCAAACGGAGAAGAGTCTAGCCCGTGACAATTTGGGGCTTTTCTCCTTTAATTAGTCGCTCTTTCATCATTGTTTTTTTCATAGATATCAGCTCAATTGGAAGGTGGAAAAGTGTGCTAACAAGGCCATATATATACCCACACAGGGGTGTCCATTCATTAAGAGATGTAACCTTTCATTAGGAAGGTGTCTCTTCATTGTATATTGATTATTAATTAATAATTATTGTCATCATTTATTTATATTTATGTTTTATTTATATTTATGTCTATTACATAAAGAATAGACAATATTACACAATAAATTTGCAAAGGTGAGACAAGCTTCTTCCCATTATTCTCCACTAATCCAATCCATGTTACAAATGGAGAGAGCATATCCTTATATAGATTTGAGCTCTAACTCTTTTCAAATAAATAGTATTTCCTTATGAGCTTCTTCAAGAAAAAATGCTAAAATATTTACAACAACTACCTAAGTGGGCCAATTAGGTCAAGAGCCCATAGAAAAGTGCTTGGATACAATGTTCTAGATGATTCTAGTGCCACATGTCACCTTCTTCCACCCTTAAGCTCATGCAAAGGCAAAATTTGGATGTCATTTGTCTTCCTCATGTGCAAAATGATAATAAAAGGCTTGGCCAAATAGGTAGGGCGAATTTCCAATAGGTGTGCATGAATGTCAAGTGTAAATTCCATGATGAAGGCATTTTCCTAGATATAACCACCTCAAAATAATAATATTATTTGAGGAGGGCGAAATTCCAAGAAAATGAGTAGTTTTCCATGTGTAAATCCTTATTTATGAGGGTGCTCTTCTAGAAATGTATGCCAATGCCAAGTGTAATGCTTGAGTGCTCTTTCTAGAAGCCCTTTGACCAAGAAAACTCTAAAATAATCCTTTATCAAGTGTGCCCTTGGTACTTGTGCCTTGTGGACCACTTTGATTGAAATAAATACATAGAATTGTGCTTTGTGTTCACATTTAAACCGTCACCATACATGAATTTCGCCTAGAAGAGACAAAATGAGTGTGCCCTTGGAGAATGTGCATTTATGCCCACTTTGACCAAGTCAACCTTGAAGTTCTCACCCTAGAAGAGGCACCCTTGAAACTTGTTCAAATGGGTCTTCGTCAATTTCATGTGATCTCAAAATATGTGCAAATGGGCACCCTTTGACCAAGTCAAACCATCCTCTTCCTTCCTCTCCTTTCATTCCCATACCCCCTTTCCCATTTCCACTTCACTTCCACATACTACAACCTCTTTTTTTTATAAAGGCTTACTCTTCATTTTCACCTTGAGTTATATTGATATCACTGGATGAATATATTGTTGAGAAGGTTTAAGCCATTTTCGTCATTTTCTGTGCGGTGCCTCATTGCATAGTTTAACATCCATGTATTGAAGCTTTTTAATAGTAAAGACCCGTTAGCTCCTAAATAATGAGTGAAAATGATGCTATGAAACCATCTCCATGGTAGTTGTCATAACAAGTTCATTGTGATTAGTGTTAAGTTGAAAATGAGTTAATCCATGAGACTGATGAGGAAAGAATGCATGAATGCACGAGGAAAATATGAATATTGATCACGGGTAAGTGATCTTTTAATTTGCCAAACAGATCCACAAGTCTTTGTCGATTTAAGTGTTGCCATCATGAAAATTTGGTAAATTGCTACTTTAATTTTATAAAGGACAGCAAGCATATGTCCATTGGTGACCCTTTGCATTTCGTTGGTGACCCTTACTATCTCATTGGTAATCAACAGTCTCCACTCCATAGCCTTGATAAACCTATCCTTAGGAAAGCCCCCTTGAGTTGGAAAAGAGCCAACCAAAAAAAAGAGGAAGAGCTACCAAGGTGATAGTAGGTAGCCTTCCTAAGTTGCACAAGACTAGCCCCTTGATTCTTGGGACTTTACATCATTTGGGGGTGCTAGATTTTGTTAACAGATACTTTCCACCAAGGTGAATTAATTAGTAATTAACACAAGTATTGTTTTGAGAACCTACTGCTAGAGGCAACAAATGATGAGTACAGGGAACACCATTCCAATGTTCTCATCCTTCAAATTTTAGGGTTAAAAAAACACCAACTAAACAGAGCTAATCTTTACTATCTCTACAGAACACAACACCAGAAAATATAATAGAAAGTACAAGCAAATACATATATTGGGTTCTTCCACCACATAAAGACATTTGCATCAGTACATATTTAAAGACCAATATGAGAGAGTAGACTTTGAGATAGTGTGTTAGATACCATCAATGACAGCATCAACTGTATCTCCAGGATGAAGGCCGGTCAGAAGATCTTCAACCAACTGAGTTGATTCAAGAATGTGGCCCCTGTAAACTATTTTTTGCACTACAGGCTTCAACCCTGATAAAAGTACAAATGACCAGAATTAACAGTATGCACCTTGTCATAATAGATGAAATGGTAACGAATGTGATTTGTTTTGTCAATATATGCCACAACTAGGCTTACTTAAAAGTTAAAACATAAATACTGAAATAGTATACATATTACAAGTAACAAACCCAGTGTCCATAAACTTAAAGAGAGATACCTGAAGATTTATTGTTGTTATAAAGTTGCAGACAGAAGAGTTGCACCACTTCTGTCTTCAACCAGCCAATGGTTTTGAGATCAGACTCATTTGATCTTGTTGCATCCACCATGACAATAGTTTTTCCAATCCTAACTGGGACAACAGCCTGTGGATTGAACACTTCAATCCAGTTACATCCTTGATATATTACAGTCAGATATTTATATACATGTAACAGATCAGTTACATCTTGCATAGACAAAAGAAACTCTACCACAGGTTACTCATTTAGCATCGGATCAGGAATCTCCTCAGAAGAAATCAAAAACAGGTAAGTAGAAATTATGTTTTTCACAGCATAAACAACTCAGGAAATCTACTCAAGAAAAGACAAACAGTAAAAAGCATCAGAATGAAAAAATCAGACATATAAATTTCGTGTTTGCATTGGCAACATGGAAAGCTTGACTCCATGCTGAATATATCTTGATGTTAGTGATCTTAAATGACAATCTCCAGAGATACAATCAATTAAAGTGAGCACTGTGGTATGAAAAGTGCACGCAAATCACTATAACCTGTAATCAACTGAAGTTAAAGATATTCATGAATAATATCTCAACGTCTAACAACCATACACATTCAAAACAGACTTCTGATTCTCAAAAAAGCTAACAAAAACCATAAAAATTCAAAGTTGGCATGAATCTTCAATAATAGTTTTATCTTCTTGACTGCAATAACCATGTTACAAAATCTTACATGATTCTCATAATGATATATATCCTTGCCAATTCTACAATTATCGTTCTTCACAGTCAAAGGAATCCCTGGAACAAGTTTGTCATCAGTTTGATTGCACCCCAATGCAAGATTCCCGACTTCATTTGTATTTTCTTCATCCATTCTTTGGGAATAGCTTAAATGTCCTGTGCCAGATTGGGTATTTTTGGATGGTAAGGGACTTTTACTCTCCTCGTGTGATAAAGGTAGAAGATCTACCTCAGCATCTCCAATATCACTGGGAACCAAATCCTCCTGCTGAAAGGTGAAAATATCATATATCAGAAAATATCCTACAGTACAGAGAAACGGTTAATGCAAACAGCAAATACTAATAGAACCACATTCCACATGGCACAAATCCCCAGCTATATGGTTTAGTTGACCGGTAATCAAGAACTTATTTTATTTGGAACAAGAGGTATGCATGTCAAATTTAATGAAATCTGAATATGCTTTTGTTTCAACTAAACGTTCACACACACAAGTAAAAGAAACATGTGCATATAATGCAACAGACAGATATTTAGATACATATCTAAGACACCCAACCCTCGTTTTTAAGACATGGAATAATAGAAGAGTGGACACTCTTAGAACATATCATGAGGTTCTGATTTGGAACTCTGAAGAAAAAGATTATTTTAAGCAGCTGTAATGTCCCCAGTTCTTGACATCATTATATTGTAGAGTGTTATGCCTACCAGAGTAGCCAGATGGGGGTGACAGCAAGTTCTGGAGATGTTGAGGGGTTTTATTCCGCACAGCTTGGCTTTGGTTCCGTTGCATTCTGACGATTTCTGTAATTTTGAGTTATTATGGGTTATATTTTAATTAAATTCACTAAGAAAGTCGTATTGGGCATAATACTTGGAGAAACCTCTTAGTGTAATAGCTCATCGAAATCGGGAGGAAGAGCACTACAGGATAGGATGATGAGAAGTGACCTTCAATGGCCGGAGAAGCCATAAGGAGGAATAAATCACTTTTACAAGTAAAATGGTTAATTAATTAATTAAAGTGATTTAATTAAGGAATAATAAAATAAAGTAAAGTCACTTGGAGAGAAAAGGTGAACAGAGGGTATAAAAGAGAGATAGGGGCCTCTATTCTCTCATTATGTTGTTTATCATTTTGATGTCTAGCTTCTTAGAGCCCATGCACTTGGGGGTTTTGAGGGTTTTGATTGAACAAACCCTAGAGATCAGCTCGGTGGTGAAAGATCCCACCCAACTTGGTCCAAGCTTGGTCATGGAGGTGAAAGATTCCTCCCACCATTCTACATCCATTCCATCTCAGTCACAGGTGGATCCTATAGGTTCAGAGAGAGGTAGTGCGCATCAGTGGGGGTTTTCAGTAGGAGGAGCGCACCACTTGAGGAAGGGAGATTCGTTTTGTTTTGAGGAAGTCAGATCTATTGCAAAACTTGTTCTAGAAGTCATCTCTATCACTATAGCGCCCTTTTGCAGTAGTTGTGGAAGGATTTCTCTTGCAGATTTATTTATTGTGGTATTGGGAGGATTTCTGAAGAGGGATGCAACACTCACTGAGGAGGCTTTGAGTTGGGAGGTTGTATTTGCAGGATAGACCCCGAGTTTGCTTTACATGTCATCTCCAGACCCCAATCTACATTGTGGGAGTGGTTTCATGGTATTTGGAGGTCATCTACTAGGGGGCCGAAATCTTGGTTGGCTACAGTCAGTGAGGGTGCATTTTTGCTAGAGAAAACATCACCAGCAGTCAAAGTAAAGGTTGAATCTGCTATATCTCTTGTATTCAGCTTGGAGGGGCTTTGGGAAGCCTAGATCTTCATCTCTCTATTGTATCTGGGTGGCACTATCAGCCATACACTCCATTCTCTTATATGTATTCCATATCTGCTCCATTTTGTATGAGGTTAGCTATTATGATGAATAAAATCAGATTTGAGATATTTGTGCTATTTACTTGAGTTGCTTCTACTGTATTTTGTTGTGTATATGCTATTGGGTACATTGCTATGCTTACTTGCTGCAAACACACACAAAGAACCATCTTTCTAAACCCCAGCACAACCTAAGAGACTAAAATCAGCAAAGTGTTAGACAAAATGACACAACCAGAAAACACAATAAAAACCCAATTTTCCAATCAAATCTGGTTGGGAACATTACAGCAACCCCTGTCAGTACAAGGGATACAATAATTTTACTACAGAACCATTTTAATGAATTGATTAGATCAATAAGATTTAGATGCCCTGCTCCCCACTTCACAATCTTATGATTATTATCAATGCAGCATAGACAATCAAATTTCGGCATTTACCCTGATTTTCCTGATAAGCTTGGATCGAAAAGAAGAAACTAAAGTCCTAATAAGCAAAAGAGTATAATATTATAACATAATCTTAAGTTCTCACTGAGAAACACTGGAAAAAAATGCTTTGAATTTGCATCTACAGAACCTTGACTGTTCTAATCTGTAAAAAAAGGCCCACATAATTTACTAACTTGTTCCATGTAGCGATTAATGCCCTCTTCCATATCATCACTCTTTTCATCATCGGACAGAACCATGCGAGACCGTTTGCACCCAACAGATTGTTCACTAACATTAACTTTTGCAAGAGGCCTGCTGTTAGCCTTCTTATGAGAATCAGTTTTTCCTTCAAGACTGCTTGGTTTCTGGAATTCATTTTTGCCTCCAGTCGTCTGCTGAGGTGTTTTCTTCCGGGATGCTTCTTTACAAGACTGTACATATGATGCCAACGGAAGGTCATCTTCAATAGATAGAATATTTCCCCTCAGAGCTGAAATTTTGTCTGATTCTTGCTTGCATAGATGATTTGCTTCTGCTGATTTGTTTGAAGGGCAATCAGGTGAACAATATATTTCCATCTCATCGTCCGACAAGCGAACACAATTTCCTTCTTCACTGTCAGTTTCAGAACATCGTTCATTATCAGAATCTTTGTCTTCTCCTTTTTCATTCACTAATATCTTCAACCTTTCAATATCAGGTTCCAATTTCCTGCAACACCAGTTGCTAAAATGTCTCAATCTGCAATAACTTTCAACTTATAGAAAAGATATCAATATATAAAACCATGCCAAACAGTTATAGATAGGATTCTAACTAACCTTGCATCTTCAAGATTATCAAAACGTAACATATAACTATAGTGCATATTCTGTAGAGCAGTGAGCTGTGAAGAGAGCACCTTCCCCAGAACAGCTGTCCTGTTGAAAAGGTAAACTAACAAACGTTGAGAGTATAAAGATTGTGTGCAGGACTGTCATTCAAAATAAATGGCTCCCTTCAATTATACTTTCTATGGAATCCACAAGGATGCCATTAACGATGATTATATGCAACAATTAACAATGAAACTTACTTATGACCTTCTTGATATGCCTCCAGCGCTTCAGCCCATTCACCAGTTGAGTCAAGTACATTACCAAGATTGATTTTAGCAATTGCTTGACCCTAAAAATAATAAAGCTAACAAGATTAGGGAATAAGAAAAAAGGTTTTAGCATTTTAAAATAATATAGCACATCCATACAAATTAGATTAGAATGCACATTCAAGGTAGTGCACATGTCACCATTTTTCTTGACAATGCTTTTAAACTGTTGAATAAAGGAGAACATCAATACGACAAACTACTTGACTGTCAACAATTTGGAAAAATGCCAGAAAGGTACAAGTGAGAGTGGAATGCTTATCCACTGAAAATGGTGATAAAGGAAGCATCCAACAAGAAGTTAGGAATGGTTGAGCAAGAAACTGAAGGTCGTGCATTGCTTATATCCCGCACATGGTTCAATTTTATTTAATTTAAGTACTAACATCCCCTAGTGGCCAAAGATGGCCAAAGTTAAAGGGCCAAAAAGAACAAAATGGGTAAGGTTAAAGGGCCACCAAAGAAGAAGCCCTAAACCAAAAATGCAGTCAACCATCTGCTCTACTAACATCACAGGCCAAGAAGAAGTGAGTGATGAGATTCCTACAATCCATTGGTTGGGTGCTCTGGAATTTGTGCTACCTGACCAACCAATTATTGGAGATTTGTTCACAAGGCCTCTTATGATCAGAACCATCTAGAGGCTGCAAGCAAGAGGTAATGAGCCTCAATTTGTAATGCAACAATATGTCTCTGGTAGTATTTTGTCTAAGGTGAAGCATCTTGTGAAAGAGCAGGGTGATACATCTTTGGTCTCCATACTTTGTGAATTTTCATAAGGAGTCATGAGAATCTTTGAACAAACAATGATAACGACCATGAATCTCAAAATAGATAGGACATCTAAAGATATAATGTTCTAGTTCAGGTTCCTGAATACAAAATTTACAAGTGCGATGCTTGTTTTGAAGATCATTATCCATCTTTACTCGTAGTTGATGAGAACCAACCAAAAGCTGAGCCAGGTGGACTGCCAAGCTACAAGGTAACTACAAGCTAATACACCCTAGAGTATAGATGAAGCCATTCTTAGAGTGTGTGTATACGTGAAAGTAGTAATGAAGCTTTGGAGTTAAGGGCTCTTTTAGCTTAGCACACATAACTTTCTAGTAGGCTTTGTAGATATTTGTTCAAATACCACTATCAATATCTTTCTCAGTGTGGTAAGGGGCATCAATGGAAAACTCTTTGTGGCAAGGCAAAGGACATTTTGGTATCAAAGTTTATTTGTTGGAGTGAGAAAGCTCTAGCATACTGTTGACCACCTATTTCAACTAGGGGTCAACTCCATGTTCCATGAAGCTATGTACCTGATGGTGCATCAAAGTTGAAGACTTTCTCGTTCTACTAGGCAAATTTCTGTCCCGACACATCTTTTTGTAATCGGAATGTATGCTCCCCTGCATGGGATAATAATGTAATGAGTCTACATGGATCATATTTTAGGTTAGTTACCTAGAACTTTATCATTAGGGAAGTCCTTTCATCGAGTGTTTTTTATCCTCAAGTAATTTTTAATTACCCTTGAGTTTTTCACTCATAATAATCCTCCAAAGTGGTGAAAGGCGTTCTCATGATCGAGCCCAAGGGGTGACTAGGGTCTAGGAATATTGTAAATGACCATGCTAGACATCTTCTAGAGTCTTGCAGAATTCCGTCGAGTTTTGATAGTTTTTTTTAATTTATTAAAATTATCCATTTAATGGTCATTTTAATTAAATTTGATGTAAAAATGTAAAAATTTGGTCCTTGGGGATTTTGATAGAGGTATGAGTATTCACAACAAGTGGCATGAGACCCCCTACATCCTTGTACCAAGTTTCAGCTCATTTGGACAAGTTTTGCTAGGTCTTTGTCCATGAGGAGTCAAAGTCAATCAAAAACTAGCAAATAATTGGCTAAATTAAAAATGCCAAAAATTGTAAAAAGGGAATAAAGTTATGAGAGAGAGTGGGGAAGGTTTCATAACCTTTTTCATAAGTTGGAAAAGTAATTTTCCACTTAAAGAACCCTGCCTTGCTTAGCCAACAACTTAAATGTAAATTTAAATGACAAAATCAGCAAGTTAACAATTTTGTCATACACTTAGCAACCTAGAGATAATTGTCTTGCATGAACTTTGAAATGTCTAAAACCCATATTTAGAAATGTCCGTAAGCAGAAATACACATTGCTAAGCAAATATGCAGCGGAAATAAACACAATAAACAGCATTCAATCACCCATGAATAACTCAGATATTTAGGCAAATGCCAGGGAAAACCCCAATGTGGAGAAACCCAATGAGGGAGAGAGAGAGAGAGAGAGATATTATTATTCAGTTTCAGGAAAATACATATCAGCAACAAAATCACAATTTTCAACCAAGAAAAATCACTTACAACACCCAAACTGTCACACCAAAATCTGCCTCGATTTATGTGCCAAGTCCATATTGTTGTACGGGCCACTCAAAAAAGTTGCACCTCGAAAATCGTGCAAACAGCCTGATGTACAAACTGTTCTGTACGACCCAACAGCAGCAAAAATAGCCTTGAAAACTGTGCCAAGCCCCGCCTCGATTTGTGTGCTCTTTCCTCTTATTGTATGGATCCATACAATACGACCTCCAACAGCAAAAAATCAATTCAACATCAAAACAAAAATTCCTCCTTGGGATTTGTGCCCTAGCTCTCTTGAAAAACATGCTCTCTTTGCTGCCATCTTTCCTCTCTCAAGCTTACTCAAAAATTCTCTCTCAAGCTTACTCAGAAACTCTTTCTCAATCTCCTCTTCTTGTCTCTTGCACACTGCCCAATGCATTATTTTATAAATCTGAAAATGACTTTTTCCCTCCAAAGTGTCTTTTCACCTTCCCCAACCCTAAATCCAAAGGCCAAGATCTAATCTTGCCTTTTTCAAGATCAAGGGTCATGATTCATTCCCTCCAAAATGAATCACTTAAAATATTGAAGTACATTTTCCTTTATTACATAAGTGCACTTTATGAAATAAAGTCACTTTAAAATTAGGAGTTACACTTTATTAAAAAGTCACTTTAATAAAAGAACCACTTTACAACTTTATAAAAACCCATTACAAAGTTAAGTGCCTAGTAGTGTCAACATAAGGTTACATCCGCATACAAGACAAAACATGCGGAGTACCTCCGGAGCTAAAAAGTTAACACTCCCTCTTAACGAGGGATGTACTCGTTGCCATCTCCATCATCTGGTCCCATCACACTGTGCTCTATAGGAGCTCCCTCCGAACTTGGAGTTATCCTCAACACCTACACAAAACTTGAACTAAAAGATCTTCTCCTGACAGCTACCCGGAACCCTGAGCTCCATGGAGAATCCACTCCACCCTAAGCATTGGTTCGACCACACTAGCTGAGCCTCCCACCAGTGCTTAGAAGAGACTCATTCTCTTCTCTCGGAATGCAAGACTAAATTCTTGAGCCCACCGCAGTCTCAAGAGCCTCCTCATGCTCCTCATCCGACGTTGAATCATACACTGAAAGTTGTCCTCGCAACATATACAACATGTTCACCCGATCACCGATCAGTTGCAGTTCCACCGAGTCCACTCCCTCCCTGTAGATAAAGACATGTTACCTCTTGAACAATGAACAATATCCTACATCCTCCAAGGCTGAGACTGAGAGCAAGTTAACCCTCAACCCTGGAACAAAGAGAACTCTGTCAAGCTCCAGGAATCCTCCATACTCGAGTTGGAATCTAACCCTTCCAACTCCACGTATAGCTCGCACCATTCCACCTTCATTTACCACCTGTCGATCAGGACCTATCTCGATGATATTTAGGAATACTCGCCAGATTCCCGTCATGTGGCAAGAGGCTCCACTATCCACAATCCATCTGATATCACCTCCAAATACTCCACTACTGACACTGGAGACTAGGGTAACCAAAGAAAATTCCCAATCGTACTTGGAAGCAAAGTCCTCCATGAATATTGTAGCAGTTGTCTCAGGCCCCTCTGGTTCCTTCTTCTCCTTCTTCCTCTCAAGACAATGAGAAGCAAGGTGCCCCAACTAGTTACAACAATAACATCTGACTTTACTCAAGTCCCTCCCGAAACTTCCTATCTTCTTGCTCTTTACAGTAAGAGCAACATTCTCATCAACTCCATTTGTCTTCTGTCCACTGCTCTGAGATCCTTCCTGGATCTCCTCCTGAGTGAAATCATCCCACAGTCTGCTCCAATCTGGAAGATGCTCACAACCCACCACACACTTCATGAAGACTTCCCATTCTTTGGTGAAGCCTTTCAAGGCTATCCTCACCAACTCTGAATTCGATATGTCCTCTACAACAGCATCCAACTCATCTTTCACTTGAGCTACCCGAGTAAGATAAGAAAAAACACTCTCCTCCTTCCCCATCTTGGTATCATGCAGCTTAGCCTTCAAGGCTATCTTCCGTTTCTCATTCTTCGCCTCAAATAAGTTCTTAAGTGCATCCCACATCTCCTTGGTTGTCTTCTTCTCAACCAAGTGTGGGATAAGGTGATCCATCACCCCATCCAGAATAATCCACTGAGTCTTGGCCTCCTTGACCTCATGCAAATCCAAAGCAACAAGATCTGTGGCGAGAACCACAACAACAAAACTGACATAGTTCCAAATCTTGTTCTCCTTGAGAACAGCTGACATCTGGACCTTCCACTGCAAATAGTTGGAAATGTCATCCAACCAATCCTCAAATCTAATACATGCAGCCATATTCCCTGTCACAGCTCAAGGAAAACAATCACAAATTTCCCCCCTTCAAATTTGCCCAAAAATCTCAATGTTCAAATTTACAAAGCTCTGATACCATGTAAATTTAAATGACAAAATCAGCGAGCTAACAATTTTGTCATACACTTAGCAACCTAGAGATAACTGTCTCGCATGAACTCTGAAATATCTAAAACCCACATTCAGAAATTTCCATAAGCAGAAATACACATTGCTAAGCAACTATGCAACGGAAATAAACACAATGAACAGCATTCAATCACCCATGAATAACTAAGAAATTTAGGCAAATGCCAAGGAAAACCACAATGTGGGGAAATCCAATGAGAGAGAGAGAGAGATCTTATTATTCAGCTTCAGGAAAATACATATCAACAACAAAATCACAATTTCCAGCCAAGAAAAATCACTTACAGCACCCAAACTATCCCACCAAAATCTACCTCGATTTTCGTGCTAAGTCTGTATTGTTGTACGACCACCCAGAAAAGTTGCACCTCGAAAATCGTGCAAACCAATTGTACGAACTGTTTTGTACGACCCAACAACAGCAAAAACAGCCTTGAAAACTATGTCAAGCCCCGCCTCAATTTTCCTGCCCTTTCCTCTTGCTGTATGAACTGTACGGATCCGTACAGTACGGCCTCCAACAACAGAAAATCAACTCAGCATCAAAACAGAAATTCCTCTTTTGGATTTGTGCTCTAGCTCTCTTGGAAAACATGCCCTCTTTCCTCTCTCAAGTTTACTCAAAAATTCTCTCTCAATCTCCCATTCTTGTCTCTTGCACACTACCCAATGCATTCTTTTATAAATCTGAAAATGACTTTTTTCCTCCAAAGTGTCTTTTCAACTTCCCCAACCCTAAATCCAAAGGCCAAAATCTAATCTTGTCTTTTTCAAGATCAAGGGTCATGATTCATTCCCTCCAAAATAAATCACTTAAAATATTAAAGTACATTTCACTTTATTACATAAGTGTACTTTATGAAATAAAGTCACTTTAAAATTAGAAGGTACACTTTATTAAAAAGTCACTTTAAAAAAAGAACTACTTTACAACTTTATAAAAACCCATTACAAAATTAAGTGCCTAGTAGTGTCAACGTAAGGTTACATCCGCATACAAGACAAAACATCTGGAGTACCTCTTGAGCTAAAAAGCTAACATTAAAGTGGTGTTACCTAGCTAAAAGTGACGTGGAAAATAAAAAGTTTAAGTGAAAAAGCCACCTAAACCCTAAGTTCACCCCCCTTGGTGTCTAACCTCATTGTTTGACCACAAAAAAAGGTGTTTTCCCCCTTTCCCCCTCAAACTCTAACTCACTACCAAAACCCTAAAAGTGACTCTTCCTTGACTTTGTCTATTTCTCTTGGATGTATGACACTTGTAACTCATCCAAGAAGGGTCTTTCTTCTCTCCCAAGTATAAAAGAATGCTTACCCCTCCTCATTTCTCATATTTTCTCAGAGCAACACCACTATGCCTAAATCTCTCCCACTCTTCTTTCTCTCTCTCTTTCCCATTTCTTCAAATTTTGCTGCAAGTATTTGCATGCAATTTTTTTATGAATAAAGGAAGCTTTGAAGGAACACCATCTTGGCATTGAAAGTCTTCTTGATGTTATGCAAGTATTATTGAAGTGATATTGTTTTGTTTCAAGTGTTTTTTCTTGTTTATTTGTCTATATTAAGAGATCCATAGCAAAGTATTTTGCTTGGTAGAATAAGTAGAAGTATTTCTATTTGTTTTAGTGAGGTAGTTTTAATAAAACTAGTAAAGTATTTTATTTGTTTATTGGATCTACTCACCTCTTGATTGCCTTTGTAGCAAGATGGACACCATTTACAGATCACCAAGGTGCTCAAATAAGTAAATCTCATATCTGGAAGTTTACTTGTTGGGCCAACATAACCCTCCAAAAAATTTATGTTCTTTTCCCTCATCTTTCTCTATTGATTTGAGGCATTATATGTTCCGAAAATAGCATAAAAATATACATTTATTGTTCAGATTTTTACTTATAAATTTCTGTTTTATAATAACAAAAATTTCTGAAAAGCACTTTTGTAGCATTTCCAGCAAGCATTGGCTTGCTGTTTTTTGTAGGTTTTCGCCAAAACAAGAGGAGGTGTTGCTCATTTTAGGGCTCAAAACACTCCAAAAGAGCCTCCCAAGTTGGGGTTTCAAAACCCCTTTCTTCTCTCAATTTTTTCCATCATTGTAAGCATCCCAAGAGAGTCTTTTGGGCTTGCCTTCTCATCTAAAAAGTGATTTTTTGTTTTGTTAATAATTAATTTGCCTACACCTTGCAAAGTGATTTCGCCTTCCCAATCCATGCAATATCGTAAGGCTGGGATAGAATAATTTTCTTTTTTTTGCTTTCATTCTTTTGCTCCACTTGTCCTTAAAGCAAGGTTGTGTGGCTAGGTGCAATATCTTTACTTTCCAAATCTTTTACTTGCATTGATTTATTTCACCTACACCTTGCAAAGTGGTTTGGCTTAGCCAACCCATGCAATATTGTAAGGCTTGCATTTCTTGTTTATCTTGTTAATATCTTGTTTAAGTTGAAACTAATCTTATGTTGCAATCTCTTTCAAGTTTGAAGCAATCTTAGGTTGTAGCCACATCTAGACTAATTAGGGGAGTAACTTATTTGGAAAGTAATTTATCTAGTTTAGCTAGGCACCCATAACTGGTACAACTTTCACCATCAAAAAGGGTGATTTGTGGAGGCTACAGGGGTGCTAAGTCGAGGACGACTTCACAACACTAGGTGTCCCCCCTGCTTGAGCACCCAAGCATTCTGAGTTGACCTGTGGAGCTAGGGAAGGGCCATGCTTTCCCTTCTTCTTGAGCACCCAACAATCATTTTGGTCAAAGCAGTAAGAGTTTAGGGGTAGACACATAGTCTAAGCTTGCAACCTCACCTAATATAACTAAGGCTTAAATATTTCCTAAAATTTGCTTACACAACTTTCACTTCTCAAATTCATTCTTCTTGATCTGAGTTGTGTATCTTTACTTTCTTGCACTTTACTTTACAAGCATTTACCTATCTTGCAAGTTAAGTTATTTTTTGAGTTTGATGCATTTACTTTCAAGTTCAATTTCTCTAAGGTTGTGCATCTCTATTGGGGCATTTTATTTTCAAGTTGATATCACTTCTAAAAGTTGTGCACTAATTCTATTGGGATAGTTTTGCTTCAAGCTCATTTCACTTTCCTAAGGTTGCACACTAGCTCTCTTTTGCTTCCTAGTCTTAGTTGAAGCTACTTTCTTATTTGTGGATATCTCATGTACATTGGCATAAGTTGAATTCTTTACTGTATAGTTGTCTAACCATTCTTTAGTTTCTTTTGTATATATGTGCAATTATCTAATTTGCTAGTTTCATTGTGAGTTTATCCTTGTTATATTTCGTTTGTATATTTCATTTTGTAACTTATCTCAATTGTAAAGTTATTTCATTGTAATTAGATCACTTTTTCTTTCTTTGTATTCCTTGTGTACAAAATTAGTTGACCCCTTGCCCAATCTTTAGGCACTAATCTTAGTTGTCCTTTTAGGGAAAGGTTTGATTGTCATTGAAGCTTTGCATTTGCATTGTTGCTTGTCATGTAGATCAGATTCCCCCTAACTTAACAAACTAAAATTAACTCCTAGAATTCATTAATCAACTTACATAGTAAGTAGGGTCTACCCCCCTTGGCTTCCCTAGGAGTAAGCCTAGACAGAAGAAGTCCAAGTCGAGGTGACGGTGGGTTTGGACTTAGGCATTGTGCCTCCAAGGACCTACCAAGTGGATTGGAGACTTCTCCACGCTTGTAAGTGTGTATAAGGACAGCAACATCTTTGGCGTCGTTGTCGGGTATAAGTCTCTTATCCTTGGTTAAAACGACTTACTTTAATTTATTCTTTAAAAATTAAGTAATAAAACTTGCCCCTAAATATTTTTTTTACTTGAGTTGTGTTATTCGACATTGCTTAGTCTCCAAGTGGCGACTCCATCTAAAAACTCTTTGAAGTATACTACCGGGAGCAATCCTCTTGCTCCTGGTAGCCTACTTAAAAGTCTTGGAGGAGAATCAATCTTTGATACACATCTCTTATTTGTACATAATAATCATACAACTTTTTGTTTTCCTTCTTGTCTTTGCTTTGTTTGATGTTTCTTGTTTGTTTGAAATAAACTTGGTCATCTGGCGACTCCACTTCAAAAGATTTTGATGAAGTATTCTTCAAGAAGGAACTCGCAGTTTGCCTAGCTTCATCCTTGAGCTTGAAAGGGTTTTTGGAGGAAGTTAGCCAATCTTTCTTGTAGGGTACTTAATAATTTTTGGGTCCCAATCCTTTTCTGTAGACCTTTTTGTTTAATCTTCTAGTTTAGAAATGGACATTTTTTATAGTCCTATTGATTTTTCAAGAATAGTTGGTTATGGTCATGATTTGCCTGAAATAGTTATTGAAAATTTGTCTGGTTTTCGAGATAATAGTGATGCTAATGCCCATATCAAAGCCTTTGGGCAGTGTATTAATGAGTGGTGTGATCCACCTATTCATGAGGATGTTCTAATGAAATTGTTTGTCTTGACTCTTTGTGAGGAAGATGCTTACTTTTGGTTTCATGATTCGGATGATAATGAGTTCAAGACCATACAAGATTTGATGCATGCATTTTTAGAAAGGTGGGGGGATGATCAAATTGAAACTTACAATGAATTGGTTGATGCTTTTATGGAAAAATGGAAGGAGAAGGAACTTCCAGATATAGAAACAATCAATTCAGATATAAAGATAGATACTCCACCAGATCCCATTGAGGAGCTTACAGAAATCATTCATACCATGCAGTTAGCCCGTGCAAGACAATGTGAGGCCATGCAATTTGCCCATGCAAATCAGTTTAAGGCCATGGAAGGTCATTTCGAAATCGTGAGCTAACTTTGTCAGTACACATGCTTGTATTGAATATCCGAACCCTATAAAGCTTGAGCTTCATAGTGAACAAGAAAGGGAAGTTCATATGGAAATTCCGGATAAGTCCATAGATGATCCAATAATTGATCTAGAGGAGATAAAGGAATTTGAGTTCGAAGTTGTTGAATATCTAGATGACTCAAATCCCCACCGTCCTCCCGAAGAACCAAATCTCTTCAGAGAAGATCTTTGACAACCTTGATAAAAATAGTGAAGTGGCTCCTTTGACATTTTCATTTCCAACCTCTCAACCAACAAATGACTTAATACAAGATAAGGGGAGAATGGAAGGCAACTTCAGTTTATCAATTTCATATCATTATGAACAGTGGTTGGTCGTCCACCATGATAGTCATATGCAACAAAGAATCAAAATTTCACAAGGCTTGGCAAACTTCAATGTTTGGTTGAATAGAGGAAGATGGATGATTCTTGGGTGGTTCATTCTCACAAGAAACTCCAAGTTGATAAAACTTGGAAAGGGATCTTCAACGAGTCATCCCGGACAAGGATGTTTCAAACATATGGGGTTTCATTCCATCCATTGCATGGTTGGTCCTAATTCTTTACATCTTAGCCATTCGGATGGTGGATCCTCAAACTGGTCCAGGTGGATATCAGGGGCCACCCACCTTTTCCAAATGGCTCAAAACAGTTTTCTGGCCATTTTGGCAATTTACTATTTTTAGCAGGTTTTAACTTCCGGGGCCATTTTGAGGGCCTAAATGAAGTTTTTTTGAGATCAAGG
>ML776772.1:658232-672828 GCA_009831015.1 Picea engelmannii
AGCCGCCACATCTCTTCTCAGAGATAAGCTGCCACCATTCTAGCGAGTCTTTCACTCTGTATTTTTACAGTCTCTGTACATTTCTTTCATTAATAGAAATCGTGTATTACTGTATATCTGTGTTTATGGTTGCATCTCCGATACATTTTTGTTATATTACTGGATATACGCGATATCTCTGTGCATTTCTTTATTATATCTCCGCTCTCATTCCGTGCCGAAAATAATCCGGATCACAAACTCTTTTCCAGATGTTGATCGCTTGGTGTCCAAAGGGGCACCCTTTGTAACATATTTCTAACATTTCTCCTATTCTTTCAGTTTTGTATTATTTCATTTGAAGAATGTACTTCATTGTATAGTTATTTTATTTATGTAAATATTGTTTATAGAAATTTCATTTATGTGATTATTGTCTATAGTAATTTCATTTATTTATAGTTGTTAATAGCAATTCATTTATTTAATGGCTTTTGTACATGTATTTATGTTGGATATTGGTGAGCATTTTTGGTTTTGTAGATTCTGAAGTTTTCGTATGCTCTCCTTAAAAAAAGATCAAACACACATTCTCATGTGGAGCCAAATGTTGACCACCTATTTCGACTAGCGGTCAACTCCATGTTCCATGAAGCTATGTACCTGATGGTGCATCAAAGTCGAAGACTTTCTCGTTCTACTAGGCAAAAAATTTCCCTCGAAACGTCTTTTTGTAATCGAAAAGTCTCCACTGCGTGGGATAATAATGTAATGAGTCTGCATGGATCATATTTTAGGTTAGTTACCTAGAAATTTATCATTAGGGAAGTCTTTTCATCGATTATTTTTTATCCTCGGATAATTTTTAATTACCCTTGAGTTTTTCACTCATAATAATCCTCCAAAGTGGTGAAAGGCATTCTAATGATCGAGCCCAAGGGGTGACTAGGGTCTAGGAATATTGTAAATGACCATGCTAGACATCTTCTAGAGTCTTGCGGAATTTCGTCGAGTTTTGATAGTTTTTTTTTAATTTATTAAAATTATCCATTTAATGGTAGTTTTAATTAAATTTGATGTAAAAATGTAAAAATTTGGTCCTTGGGGATTTTGATAGGGGTATGAGTATTCAAAACAAATAGCATGAGACCCCCTACATCCTTGGACCAAGTTTCAACTCATTTGGACAAGTTTTGCTAAGTCTTTGTCCATGAGTCAAAGTCAATCAAAAATCAGCAAATAATCAATTAAATTAAAAAAACCAAAAATTGTAAAAAGGGAATAAGGTTACGAGAGAGAGTGGGAAAGGTTTCATAACCTTTTCCTAAGTTGGAAAAGTAATTTTCCACTTAAAGAACCTCCCCTTGCTTAGCCAACAACTTAAAGTGTTGTTCCCTAGCCAAAAGTGAAATGTGAGAAATAAAACGTTTAAGTGATAAAACCACCTAAGCCCTAATTTTGCCCCCTTGGTATCTAACCTCATGTTTGACCACAGGAAAAGGTGTTTTCCCCCTTTCCCCCTCAAACCCTAACTCACTACCAAAACCCTAAAAGTGACTCTTCCTTGACTTTGTCTATTTCTCTTGGATGTGTGACACTTGTAATTCATCCAAGAAGGGTCTCTCTTCTCTCCCAAGTATAAAAGAATGCCTACCCCTCCTCATTTCTCATCTTTTCTCAAAGCAACACCACTATGCCCAAATCTCTCTCTCTCTCTCTCTCTCTCTCTCTCTCATTTCTTCTAGTTTTGCTGCAAGTATTTGCATGCAGATTTTTTATGAATAGAAGAAGCTTTGGAGGAACACCATCCTGGCATTGGGAGTCTTCTTGATGTTATACAAGTATTATTGAGGTGATATTGCTTTGTTTCTAGTGTTCTTGGTTGTTTATTTGTCTATATTAAGAGATCCATAACAAAGTATTTTGTTTGGTAGAATAAGTAGAAGTATTTCTATTTGTTTTAGTGAGGTAGTTTTAATAGAACTAGTCAAGTATTTTACTTGACTATTGGATCTACTCACCTCTTAATTGGCATTGTAGCAAGTTGGACACCATTTTCAAGTCACCAAGGTGCTCAAATAAGTAGATTTCAGATCTGGAAATTTACTTGTTGGGCCAACACAAGCATCCAAAAAATTTATGTTCTTTTCTTTCATCTTTCTCTATTGATTTGAGGCATTATATGTTCGGAAAATAACATAAAAATATACATTTATTGTTCATATTTTTACTTATAAATTTTTGTTTTATACTAACAGAAATTTTTGAATATTTTCAAGCACTTTTGCAACATTTCGAGCAAGCATTAGCTTGTTGTTTTTTGCAGGTTCTCGCCAAAACAAGGGGAGGTGCTGCCCATTTTGGGCCTCAAAACACTCCAAAAGAGCCTCCCAAGTTGGGGTTTAAAAGCCCCTTTCTTCTCTCAATTATTTCCATCATTGTAAGCATCCCAAGAGAGTCTCTTGGGCTTGCCTTCTCATCTAAAAAGTGATTTTCTGTTAATTTGCCTACAACTTGCAAAGTGATTTGGCCTTTCCAATCCATGCAATATCCTAAGGCTAGGATAAATTAATTTTCTATTTTTGCTTTCATTCTTTTGCCCCACTTGTCTTTAAGGCAAGTGGGTGTGACTAGGTGCAATCGCTTTACTTTCCAAGTCTTTTACTTGCATTGATTTATTTTGCCTACACCTTGCAAAGTGGTTTGGCTTAGCCAACCCATGCAATATTGCAAGGCTTGCATTTCTTGTTTATTTTGTTAATATCTTGTTTAAGTTGGAACTAATCTTATGTTGCAATCTCTTTCAAGTTTGAAGCAATCTTAGGTTGTAGTCACGTCTAGACTAATTAGGGGAGTAACTTATTCGGGAAGTAACTTATCTATTTTAACTAGGCACCCATAACTGGTACAACTTTCACCATCAAAAAGGGTGACTTGTGGAGGCTACAGAGGGTGCTAAGTCGAGGACGACTTCACAGCACTAGGTGTCCCCCCTGCTTGAGAGCCCAAACATTCCAGGTTGACCTGTGGAGCTAGGAAAGGGCCTTGCTTGCCCTTCTTCTTGAGCACCCAACAATCATTTTGGTCAAAGCAGTAAGATTTTAGGGGTAGACACATAGTCTAGGCTTGCAACCTCACCTAATCTAACTAAGGCTTAAATCTTTCCTAAAATTTACTTACACAAATTTCACTTCTCAAATTCATTCATCTTGATATGAGTTGTGTATCTTTACTTTCTTGCACTTCACTTTACAAGCATTTATCTATCTTGCAAGTTAAGTTACTTTTTGAGTTGGATGCATTTACTTTCAAGTTCAATATTTCTAAGGTTGTGCATCTCTATTGGGGCATTTCATTTTCAAGTTGCTATCACTTCTAAAAGTTGCGCACTAATTCTATTGGGATAGTTTTGCTTCAAGCTCATTTCACTTTCCTAAGGTTGCGCACTAGCTCTTTTTTGCTTCCTAGTCTTAGTTCAAATTGCTTTCTCATTTGTGGATATCTCATGTACATTGGCATAAGTTGAATTCTTTACTGTATAGTTGTCTAACCATTCTTTAGTGTTAGAATTAGGGTAAAAATGCAGAACAATAGTATCTTTTTAAATTCAGTGATCAAAACAGCTAGATCTATAGATCAACAAACTTAGAACACTTAGTATTTAGATCTAAGAGAGACAGCAATAAACTTAGTGAGATTAGATTTGCAGATCAGAAATAAAAACTCAAATCTAATAAGAAAGAACTCTGTTGATTTGACAGTGAATAGATCAGAATAAGACCAAACTGAAAAATAGATCTATAAAGCTAATACTCAAGATGATACACAGATCTGTAGATCTAAACACTAGTCTGATCATTAAATGATAAAACAGCTATAGAGACAATTGTAAATTCAATGTATAGCTTCAGATCTAATAGTTAATACTCAAGGCTAACTAGATCAAACAGTGCTGAAGTCAAAATCAAGTCCAGATCTGAAAAGATGAGCAGGCAGCTTACCTGGTACAACAGCCTTACCTCTAAAGAAGGAACAATAACCATAGGAGATGAAGAACCATTTTTTGTATGCTCAGACAAAGGTTCAGTTCATAGATCCACCTTATAGGTTGGATCTCTTACCAATAAGTGAAGGATCTTTCTTGCCACCTAGACAAATAAAGGGCCACAGGGAGAAAAACAAAAATCACAACAGTGGTTACAAGACCCAAACCCTCACTCAGAAATTCAAACAGTGAAACCCTTTCCCAAATAACTTTAGAAGAGGTTACAAGGCTTAATCACAACAGAAAAGGTGAAGGGTTAAACCACAGTCTCATAGCAGCTAGTATAAGGGCTGGAACACAGTCACAAAGGAAGTGAAAAGCTGCAGCTGTCAACTACACAACAGAAGAGGAGAAAACGGTATTGTTCCAATCACAAGACAACGGTAGTAGGGAGCCGCACATCAACAGAGAGAGGCCGCACTACCCAACAGCAAACGTTGTACCTCAAACACCTCCCACAGCAGCAAGTAAGGGAGTCACGGCTTGTACACCCACACAGGCAGATGAAAGAAGGAGCCGCACTAAAGGTAAGTTTCACACAGCATACTGGAAGGAAAGCAGCTCCAAAAACCCTCACTCAATAAACCCTGCAACAGTGAAAAGACAGGTCGTTGCTACAAAGAATTTCACCAACAAAGGAGGCCGCAACAAGAACATCACCCACAGCAACAAAAGGGGCCGCAACTTCAACAGCAAGGAGGAGTCGTAACTAGGAGAGATCCACACGCTTAACAATAAGTAATACAATGTGTGTGAAGTGAGAGGGGTAGGGGTTATATTTATACTTTTAGGCTAGGGAAAGGAAAAGTTTAAAATACAATAAAAAATAACATGCTTAAATTAAATTTAAACATGTTATAATTAACATTTTAAATTTAACTTTACTTTAACCCTTGAACAAAAACAACAAAGCCCCAAACCAACACATACAAGGGTAGAGGGTTAACTAGGTGGCAATACTCATTCCTTCAGTTAACATGGTGAACCTATTACTTTATCATCACTGCATATGGGACTTATCCCTCATGTGGCTATGTCCTTCTTCAAGGAAGGTCATGTACCATCAAAATACTTGATAGAGAATCAAGTAGCCCCAGAACTTTTTCTGGGGTCTTATCCACCAAGGTCAAAGACCAAGGATCAACCCATGCCATATGCATGGGTACCCTGGACATTTCCAGGGGCCCTAGGCTTATCTAAGGGCTTTAACTACTTGGTCCTAGACCAAGAACCCGAGTCGTATATTGGGGGCCTTCTCAGGGGTTTTTACTGCTTGGTTCTTCACCAAGAACCCCAGTCGTATACTGGGGGCCCTCACAAGGGTCTTTTGCCATGGCACTGACTGTTTGGTCCCAAACCAAGTACCCCAGGAGTGCACTAGGGGCCCTAGATCTCGTTTAGGGTCTTAGCCATCCTCCAGGAGAATGGCTCTTGCAGCTGCTTATAAATTTAACATTTAGTTTCATTTGTATATATGGTGCAATTATCTAATTTGCTAGTTTCATTGTGAGTTTATCCTTGTTATATTTTGTTTTGTAACTTATCTCAATTGTCAAGTTATTTCATTGTAATTAGATCACTTTTTCTTTCTTTGTATTCTTTGTGTACAAACTTAGTTGACCCCTTGCCCAATCTTTAGGCACTAGTCTTAGTTGTCCTTTTAGGGAAAGGTTTGATTGTCATTGAAGCTTTGCATTTGCATTGTTGCTTGTCATATAGGTTAGATTTCCCCTAACTTAACAAACTAAAATTAACTCCTAGAATTCATTAATCAATTTACATAGTAAGTAGGGTCCACCCCCCTTGGCTTCCCTAGGAGTAAGCCTAGACGGAAGAAGTCCAAGTCGAGGTGATAGTTGGTTTGGACTTAGGCATTGTGCATCGAAGGACACACCAAGTGGATTGGAAACTTCTCCACGCTTGTAGGTGTGTATAAGGACAGCAACACATACCAACAAGTTTTGACTCCTTGGTTAGCAAACTTCATAGAGGACTAGAAAGATAGGTAAAGATTTAATATTACATCCTAGATGGAACTCAACAATGTAGCATATCTTGTGCAACATGGTAGATGGAAAATCAAAGAGGAGAAAAGAAATAAGCATCAAACCCAGCTAAAATAACTAACAGCAAAATTCTTTTCTTGGTGTGAATATGTTTTGAAAGCATTAGTAATGAGAACCCTCTTAATGTGGTTCCAACCTATTCATCTTAGGTATGGGCTCCATAACCATAAAAGGCATCACCAAAGCATAAGAAAGGAAAATCTTAGCCCAAATAACTTGAAATTGAATACAGAAGCACACTTCCCAATATTTTGAGAGTTGCATATCCTTTACAAAGCCTTGATTATGATCGTAACATAAGCCTAAAAGACATTATAAAACACCATCAATTGTACTACGTGTCCTTTATATTCAATGACTCTTCCATGGATATGTTGAAGGTCGTTATCTTGTCTTTGCAAGGTTGACTATCATAAAATGACTTCAAAGTTGTTGAAATCATAAGAAGATACTAGACCTGTGGTGATCTCTTCAACAAACCCTAATCCAATCATCAAACCAACAAACATATAACAACCCTTAAACAGATCACAAATGTCCACATACAATATCTTCATCCAAGAATAATCAACCACACAATTAGAGCACAAGACCACAAGTAGCAAATTGTTTAGAGGTGCTCTTCGCCTATGGATGAATGAATTTACTTGAATGAGATCATACAAATGAGTGTATCCTTGTATTTATAAACATCCTTTAAGGTTAGGGCACTATCCCCAAGTGGCCATTTTGGAGGTCAAAGTCAATTGACCACATTGAGGAGGTTGTTACATTCTTCGCTATTTTGGGAGGTGGTACATAACTAACTCAGTATTTTATTATTGTTGAAACTATCTCATGGAGTTAGTAAGATGAGAACATTATTATATTGTTTTCCTCGTGGGGAATTAGTTTCTTTTGTTTCTTCTAGGAATGTAAAGTGGATCTCAACAACTCACTTCTACTTTTAGTAAAAAGTTTGTTGAGGTCAAAAATGTAATATATTATTATTACTTGGAGAACTGATGGAAAACAATTAATTGTTTATTTTACAAGGAGTTAAGCTCAAACCTATATAAGGGTTTGTTCTCTTCATTTGAAAGTGTGGGTTGAAAGTGTTCAAAAGGATTTTGGAATAAAATTGCCCTTGTTGCTATTCAAGCTTGTGGTATGGTTATGCTTCTTTATTGAATGTGTGGCAGATGTTCTTGGTGCATATCAATGACTCATATTGCAAATTTTGGATCGTCGAAGTCAACCAAGGAGCCATAGAGGAGAAATCTTGCTACATTGGAAGAGGTGATGCACCCCTTAACTTCTTTGTCTTTGTTCTAAAGAGAAAAATTTTATAATCTAGAAGTCTTGAGAGTTATTGCATTGGTTGAAATATTTTAGGCAAAGCCACTCTTGTGTCATCTTCAAAGAAGATACCCTTGAAGACCCTTTCCTTCCTCTAATTTGTGAAATTTGCTCACCAAATTTAGGGTTGTTGTGGCTTGCATTTGCAACTCAACCAACTCCTAAATATTTAATAGCACTACCCTCTAAAGATGCATGCTTGAACCCATAGCCCAAAATAAAGGCAAGGCACTAATCTTCCCTTTCAACCACCACAAAAAGTACAAAAAAACCCAAACTTTATTTATGTTTTATAAGCTCGTTTTCACTCTCTTGTCTACAAAGTCTTGAGCTTAGTTAACCATAGGGATTCTCCCCTAGACTAGAGCATGTCTAGCCTAAAGAGAGAAAGACAAGTCTACTAAGGTGACAATAGGTAGCTTGTCTAAGTCACCCTTGGGGTCTCGCAACTTGTGCTTTGAGACTTCTAAACCAAGTGAGAATTGAGGAGGCAACACATACCATTTCCCCCCAACCACTTGGCAATGGTCTCATGCCGAGTCATTTTTCTCATTGGGAGCCATGGCAATTTCTTTATTGGCAAAAACAAATCTACAAATAAAACCCTATCTTTAATTCATAGGAAAAAAATAAACAATTTTTTGTAAAGAGATCGATGGTTACAAGAAGAGTTTTATATGCATTCACAAGCTCCAAATCAAAAATCAAAATCATCTTCAAATCAACACAATAACTCCCAATCAACTCCAATAAAAGATCCAAATCTAGACTTTGAATCAATAGAATAGCAAATCCAAATCAGCAAAAAAGCAAATACAAGAAACAACCCAAGAAACTCTTTGATAAAACATTCTAAATCAACCCAAGAAGCACTATAATCACCACAAGAATGAAACCAAATGAATGCTTGCCAAATTCTTCATGAGCCCACAACCAATCAAACAAAGGGTGTTAAACAAAATGAGAGGGGGCATCATTAAATAGACAAGGAAGAGGTTTTGAGTTAGATTTTGGGTTTTAGTTTTTCTTTTTTGTAATTTAGTAGGCTTGTTGTGCACTAGGACAAAACTAGTCACTTCAAATTGAATTCACCAATTCCATACAAAACCAATCAATTCTAGTTTGGGAGGCTAGTTTCAATCAACCAATTCAATCTGTTTTGATATGGTCCTAATAACATTGAATGATTCATTAAACTCATGACAACTTGCAAGTAAACTCTTGATATATCTCACTGATGACCAACTTAGTTTTTTATTTTTTTGCATCTAAAAATTTGGATCAATACATGTGTCATAATGATGGGGGTTTAAGTTCTAATTGGCATCCCTATTTTTCTAAGGCAACTCTGCTTGTTGCATGAAAATGGCATATCAAATTGACAAAGGGTAACTTGGAAACCCTACTTACATCTCTTTTCTACATGATTTTTCAACATGAAAAGCATAATGAATACAAGTGTGCCACCTCCTACAAAGAATATTGCTACAAAACTATAACATTTTAAACCTTGCAAACAGTATCAAATGTTTATTTACCAACAATAACAAAAGCATAGAGCAATCTCAACATGAGATGTTATTGCCTAGCATAAGGATGCTTTATCGTAGACCCATATTAGGCACACTTGTGATAAATGCTTCTTGAATTCTTAGGTGTGAAATTAGTCAACAAAGTGTGAAATCAAGCAACAAATGCCAACACCTTCAATTGATAAACAAACACTGGAGATGGGGCTCATAATGAAAGTAATGGATTAATAGAGGCAAGCTTGCAAGGTGTATTGTGACATGGTAAGAATGATCATGAGGAAACAAGTCATATGTTGAAGAGAGCTAGGTAAAAAATAGCAAGCAACCCTTTCAATGAAACCCAGATGAGATAATATGTCTATCATCGACAATTTGATTAGTACTATAAAAACAAATAGCATTGTATTCTTCATTCAAAATGAAATTTTATATTTTGAAAAGTCATTATACAATGGACAACTAGCTTTATGGGACACCAAATGCTAAGTAAATGTTTCAAGAAGCAATGATAGATATCTCATCCATGGGTTTTAGCACTCCCATGAATATCCAAAGGGGCATGTTTGCTAGCAATTACATTGGACATTGTATATTCCACAAAATCCCCTCTATAATTGATATAATGATGATGTTAAGGGTCAAGGAATGTTTTCAAATATTGGGTCAAGGATTATCACTAAATTCACCAAAGGGATTGCCCCATAAACTAATTTGACAATAGACTAATCAATACTATATATGGTAAGTAAAATTCAATAAATGGAGTGTACATATGCACTTCAAGAATGATCATAGAGGCTACTTTCTTTGACATAGCATTGTAGGAGATTAAAATTATGTTGTGAGAAAATAAGATGGTACTATAAAGAAGTTTTCAAATTCAAAATTTAGTAAAATTATTAGAATGATAATGCTTACTTCGAGGTTGCCAATTGACTTGCTTACTATCCAACTTTTGGTAAACCACTTCTTTGCCTTATCATACTTGCAGAGATTGTAGTAAGCCTCGCCAATCTCGAGCAAGGCATCACTAAGCTTCTCCTTGTCCACTAGCTCTTTCACAATATTCTTGCTTCTTTTAGCAAACTCAAGATGCTACGACATGTAAAATGAAATGTTATCATGATCCATAACCATGCTTAAGAGATGAAAAGTAGACACGTGACCAACTTTTTCAGCAAAAGACTTAAAGAAGGATACCGGGCATCCTAATGAGTCTTTTAGGTGTATTGTTAAAACATGGAAGCAATAATTATACCTTGGGCCATGCTTCAATGTTAATTGCAAGCTCAATCAATCCCTTTAAAGATTTGTACTGCTGGAGCTGATACTTTCTTTCTGCTGCAGTGCCTATCATAGCACTAATGCTACGAGCAAGCTTTTTCAGACGCTGTTCTTCTTGAACCAAATCATTCATGATATTCTTAGCTTCTTCGGTGGTCTGGATGTTGAGTTTAATATTTTGCACCAGGGCATCTTCATCCTCCAAATCATGTGCAATCCTGAGAGCCCTATTGTAGCATAAAAGGGCATCCTCATACTTCTGCAACTTATAATGTATCAAACCCAGGTTGATGAGGCCATTGGCCTCCCCTTGAGGATGAGGAATGTTCTGACAAATTGCAATGTCAATATTTACATGCTCCTTGGCCTTTTCCCATTCTTTTTTTTCAATGTAAATACGACCCAGGTTGTGATGAAGCCTAGTCCGTCCTTCATCGTTGTCCCCAACTTCTTCCTCATCACAAATCCTTAAGCCCTCCAACAAAACCCTCTCAGCTTGCCTATAGTCTTCCAAATAAATTTTCAGCAAGCCCATATTATTATATGCATCCACGAGCTCCTTGACAAAGGATGATGAATTCCTACTAGGGGCATCCTCCTTCAGAGTGCGAGCTAAATCCATAGCCATGTTTAAATAATTCTTAGCATTTTCTAGCGCAGAATAATTACCCTCGTCTTTCTCATAAATATCAAAGAAAGTTCGGCCAAGCTGTGTGCTGGCTCGCTGTTGCTCCACCAGGTCATCAACCTCTTGCGCAAATTGTAGATGCTTTTTCTACAAACCGAATAAAATTTCAGGATGATTAAATTATATTTGATTATTCTCAAAAAGAAATCCCATAAATTTTTCCATTAACTTCGATTTTGATTCCAAGAAAAGTGGTCGGATAAACCAAGTAGTTCTCAGAGGATTTTAAAGATAAATACAGACATGATTTTTTATGGAAAGGGTTTTCATTACCTGGTAAATGAGGGCATCTTGAAACCTTTCGAGGCGCAAATACATTTCGCCGATTGACTGGCAAGTGGGCATGAGCTGCTTCTGAGGCAAATGTTTGAGGGAGAGATCGTAGTCGATACGAAACCATTTGAGTGCTTCAACGTATTCTCCTCTTTCTTTGAGCAGATGGCCCATCTGGTTGGCCCATCGGGCTTCTTCTTCGTGGTCTCCTCTGTTCTTGGCATCTCTGTAACCTGCTCTCGCCATCTCGATGTCCTTCTTTCCCCGGGCCATGTTGAGGATAGGATTTCTTCTCCTCTACAAGCTGATCGAAAATGCGCTGAAAGGTTCGGTAAAATGTACAAAGTAATTTTAATCTTATCTCCCCGGCACTCGAAATCGCACTTATCTCCCTGGCATTCTCATCAAGCACGTCCTTCCTGCCTGCACTTATCTGCAGAAATAATGGCTGATCCCACCCTGCCTGAGATCGAGTTAAGAAAGGAAAGCATTCACTGATTTGAAGATGAAAAGATCTGACTAACCAGTATATGGCTCGATGAACAAGTTAGGTTGGTTAAAATGTTCGCTATAGCTTCTCAGGTCTGTATCGCCTCTTTATACTGTTTGTTGAGTTTAAAGGAAAGTCGATAGTTTAAGTCCCGATTCAATGAGTTTCCCGCCCAATTAAAACTTTGAATGGCGGGAGAAGATCATGATAACAGATGGATTTTGGGATTTTGTTAATTTTAACGAGCCCCTCCGTTTCTCGTAGTGTGGATATGGGTGCTTAACTAGTTTATGTTAGCCATATGTCATTATAATTTATGTTATTTATTTGGGAATGTAAGATTTCACAATCAGTCTTAGTCATAAAAAAAAATTGGAATATAAATTAATTTTAGAAAATTTTTCTAATATTTATATTATATTTGTACATTTAAAATCATTAAACCAATAAAATTATTAAGATTTAAGTCTAATAAAATAAAATTAACAAGGTTAAAATCATTAACCCAATAAAATTATGAGGAATTTTTAATTTGAGAATTATTAATAAATGTTTTAATTATAAATTCAAATTATAAAATTATATATTTTTTAAAAGTTGTGACTTTCAATTATAAATAAATAAAACAATGTTATTTCATAAATATATTGTTATATAGTCCATTTAGCAGGAAATGGATGAAATGTCTTTGAATTTTGGATAATTATTAAATTTTCTTGATTATAATGATTAGTGTATTTTTTTTTTTGAAATGCATGTAGAGGCATTTGGAGAATGTTCAAATATGCATGAAGCCCTATAACGTGGACAAACTTGATCTTGGAGCTTGTTAACATTGATTTAGTCATATTTGATCACTCATGGTACACTTAAAGTACAGATATTTCAGGATGGTTCCAAAATGTGGACATATTCTTGATGTAAAATCCTAGAAGGAACCAGATCTTGGGTTAGACATTGTATCGAACTTATCTATTGCGATTATCTTCTATAATTCAACAAGTTGTCTAACTTCCACATTTGCTTCTACTTGTCTGATTTGCTTGTGCAAGATTGAGAGGAGAAAAAAGCTTGAATACTTGTGGAAGAGCATTTGACTAAAGAGGGCCTTGAGAGAAACAAACCCAAAAGAGAAAGGATTTTGTTGCACAACGTATGAATATATTGATGTAAATATGTTCTTCTTGTAGTAGGGATTCCTTCCCCCCACATACATAATTACTTGTATTGATCTAATGTCACTTTTCATGTATTTATCTCCATTTGATCATTACATAAATTGGAAGGTTGTTGTCTTAATTAGTAAGCTAAATCTAGGGTTTTTCTCTTGTAGAGTAGGGAAATGGTTTCACTTG
Source organism: Picea engelmannii (assembly GCA_009831015.1). Taxonomy (NCBI): domain Eukaryota; kingdom Viridiplantae; phylum Streptophyta; class Pinopsida; order Pinales; family Pinaceae; genus Picea; species Picea engelmannii. The sequence goes on from ML776772.1 coordinate 671,283, forward strand.
TCATGGTGCGAATTGCTTGGACCCAGCTAGTTCTCCTCCTCTTGATCCTCCAACTCAACAATCTCTTGGAATACTCTTCAACAAAAGCACATTGCAGGCTCTTCCATTTCCCTCTTTCTAAAACCCTAGTGTAGATAACTTATTGCTCCCTTACTTGGTAGGGTAAAACTCATTTTTTTGGTTGTCTGACACCAACATCCCAATCTCCTAGTGGGGAATGACTAGTACTCATTATACCAAAACTCCTATCAAAATGCCTCCATGACGCAAGATGAAGGAGATTGAGAATCTTGTTAAGATGGTAGTTTGGAAGACCCTTCAAAATTCATATTTCCTCCACCAAGCCACCTAAAAATGTAACAAGATAATCCATTTAATCATTAGAATCCAAGTAAGATGAGCAAATATGTTTTCTATAAATAGTAGACCAAGGTCCATAGGGTTGTTTAACAATGGGGTTGTAGTCTAGCACCAACATATCAATCCCCAAAGATAGGAAAGGCCTCACTTGAGGTGCATTTCCAAGACTTTAAATGGTCAAGAGAAAGTTATAGAGGATGGTCCTATAAACCAAGTAGGTCTCAAAGGATTTTGAAGATAGATACAAACTTGATTTTTATGAAAAGGGTTTTCATTCCCTAGGAAATGAGGGCATCTTGAAATATTTCAAGGTGCAAATAAATTTCACTGGTGGATTGCTAGGTGGGCATTAGTTGCTTCTAAGACAAATGTTTGTGGGAGAGATCATAGTCTATTTGAAACCAATTGAGTGCTTCAACATATTCTCCTCTTTCTTTGAGGAAATGCCCCATCGGGATTCTTCTTCATGGTCTGCTTTGTTCTTGGCATCTCTATAACCTGTTGTCACCATCTCCACGGCCTTCTTTCCTCGGGCCATGATTTCTTCTCCTCTGCAAATTGATCAAAAATGTGTTGCAAGTTTCGATAAGATGCACAAAGTAATATTAATGGAATTGAGTTCTCCACCAAATCAAAACTTTGAATGGTGGGTGTTATCCCCGATATCTAGGGATAATTAGGAGATCATGTCTCGAGGCCCACATGGTCCTAGACATGGAGTACCGAGAGCGGGATTGACTTGAGCATGCCCTAGAGGGCCCATCTTTCTTCCTCTCGGCCAGACTTGTCCTGCCAGCAGTAGCAACTTCCATCACCTCCGGCCTGGCCCCGCATCGAAGAGGACTCTTGCTCCATGAGGTAATTGGTCTGAGGTATCATGGTATGTATCATATTTGATTGTTATGACCTTCTTATATATGCATTAGGTTCCTTTCATTTCTGATGACTGCTTGGATCTTACACTAATCCACTTGACCATTGTTGGGGTGATTGATTGGGTAGCTTAGCAAGCTGATATTCATGGGTTTTGTTTAGCCACCAAAGGGGATTTGTAGAGCCATCGTCCGCTCCCACCATCTTATCATATTTACATCTTATACCCCGCTCATCCATCCCATTCCCCTAGTCTGGCCATTAGGATGACCTTTCAGGGTTACATCTTGTCTTGTGGGAAGAAGGGGCTAAA
>ML776772.1:674325-827045 GCA_009831015.1 Picea engelmannii
GCCAAAGAGTCTTAAGGAAAGAGGGAGGAGCATGAGGCCTAGCTTTAGCTACACCGGAATGAGCCTCCTCCCCTTAGGGTTTTGATTTGGTGGCCCTGCCATTGCAGCACCATCAAACCTAACTCTCTCGTCCTTAGGTTTGAGTCCTTCCAAGCCTTTAGCTTCTCTCTTTGACTCCATTAACCCAAGGCACTAGTCTAACCCTAAAACGTTGAGGTTTTTGTGCTTAAACAATCTTTCAAACTCTCTTAATTTGAAACCCTAACTAACCCTAGCGATTCTACTAACCCTAATTATTGATGACGTCTTGCCCTATTTGAACTCTTGTTTGGCTTAGAAGTTGCAGCTGACTCATCCATTGATAGACATATAGGTGTTGAGGAATTTCATTGGCTTAAAAAGCAAAACGTTCACTTTGTTGTCTAGCTAACCTAACCCTAAGGTGACGTCATACTTGTTTGAACTCTTGTTTGGCTTAAAACGTTGTGGTATTGTCATCCCATTGATTTGGCATTGAGGTATAGATTGCTTTCATTGACTTAATTTGCAAAACATCCACATCTTTGCCTCTTAAACACTAACCTAGAACTAAGGCTAACGTCACCCTTAATTTGCATAGTGACGCAGCAACAATATTTATATATGAGCTTATTTAATGCATTGTGATAAGTAAAGGATTGATATTAAACATTGAATGCAATTGTCTTTTGTATTTATTGAAGAAGTATTATAAGTCTTTTGTCTTTAATTGCAATCATTGACTTCGTCAATAATTACATTCATTATTGCTCATATGTATTAAAGATAGTCATTGATATTTTGAAGTACTAATCACTGTATGCACATTTTAGTTTCATTTGCCTTGTCTTGCAAACAAGTGCTCTTTCAGTGAAATATCTCTTCTTTGACTATCCTTTTGGCAGTAATCTGTGAAGGGAAAGCTTACCTTAACCTTTGAGCCTTACACCCTGATCCTTTTCCTTCAGAACCCCAGATTACTAGGGACGTCTCCCTTGGGATTAGACACCCTGAATAGAAAGAGCTCCCCATCGAGGTGACAGTGGGTGGGGAAGCTCATGTTACGTCAGTTCAAGCCTTACTTCCAAGCTGCTAAGCCTATCCTACAAACTGTGCGATAACAGTGGGTGAATATCATGAGAATTGATGCCCTTAAAAAAAAATTAACAAGCTCCCTTCGTATTTTTAATAGCAAAGATATGGGTGCTTAACTAATTTATGTTGAGCCATGGACCATTATAATTTATGTTTCTAATGAAATTTGTAAGGTTAAAGTCGTTAAACCAGCTAGAAAATTAAATGACTTTGTAAAAATTGTGGCTTTGGATTATATATATGAAACAATGTTATTTCTGAAATGTATTGCATGTAGTTTATTTAGTATGGAATTTATAAAATGTCTTGGAATTTTGGACAATTATTAATTTTTCTCATTTATAATGATTAGTGCACCTTTCTCTTTGAAATGCATGTAGTCACATCTAGAGAGGGTAAAAATATGCACATATCATTGTTGGGTATGTGTTATATTCTTTGCACGACTAGATCTAGTGCCTGCTACGTTGCATTGGGCGCGCAGAGGGGTTTGAGGGGGGTGCGCTAGGACCCCCCTTCGGGGGTTGCACGGGGGCGATAGCCCCCTGCGCGGGGTTGCCCCCGAGAAATTTTTTTTGCCTCAGGAAACGTGTCGCATTTTTTGCCTCATTTTTCATGTCACCTCAATTTTCGTGTCCATTGTTGGGCGGTTTTTCGACACATGGTTTTTGCCAATGGTTTTCTATTTTAGGTTAAGGAATTAGGGTTGTTGACTAATCCAAGTCATTGGGTTAAGGTTTTGGATGGCGTTGGTTCCTATATGTATATTGTATTGTAAAAAATGTATCACTATGAATGAATATAGAATATGTTGGTTTTCCCGGTTTGAGTTTCCAGGGGAAAAATCTTTGTGTAATGTGTGTATTTTCCATTGTATATTTTATGTTCTTTTATTCAAAATGTGTTTGCAATATAATATTGTACAAGGTTAAAATCTACATTTGGTATTAGAGCTTTGTTGGCTTCAGGGGGATGCCTTTGTGGTCAAGGGTTTGGCTCGGGGTTGTGATAAGCCTTGTTACAATGGGAGATCTGTGGTATTGATTTTTTAGGTGAAAATAAATGGCAAGCAGTTCGAAAATGGAGATCGAGAAGTTTAATGGGAAAAGTTTTGAGCTATGGAAGATCTGTTCGTGACAAAGATCAGTGGATCGTGGTGGATCCAGGTACTACATCTACGGGAACTTTAGCAGATGACTGGAAAAAGTTGGATCGGAAGGCAAAGAGTACAATTCGACTATGTCTCTCAGATTTAGTATTACTGAATGTGTCAGAGGAAGCTACAGCCAAAGATTTATGGGATAAGTTGGGGAAGTTGTATTGGTCTAACTCCCTAGTAAATAAACTTTTCCTAAGAAAGAAGTTGTATAACCCGAGGATGAGAGATGGAGACTCGGTGGCCGAGTTTTTAAATGCCTTCAATATTGTGGTAAGTCAGTTAGTATCTGTTGAAATTAAAATTTTAGATGAAGATAAGTGTATTAGTTTATTGTTCTCTTTACCAGACTCGTGGGATAGTCTGGTTGTGGCCATAAGTAATAATACAATTGCCTTGAAGTTTGATGAAGTGGTCTCATCCTTGTTGTCGGAGGAGATGAGACGGAAGAGAATGGAAGGACATAGCACATATGCATTATTTGCAAGAGGACGCTCCCAGGAAAGAAATAGATCTAAGTCCTCAAGTGGGAGATCTAAGTCTAAGGGTGGATCTAAATCTTCCATAAATTTTGTAAAGGTATGCTGGAGATGTGGAAAAGAAGGGCACTACAAGAAGCAATGTAGATCTAAAATTGAGAAAAAGAAGGGATATGAAGAAGCTCCTTCTACAGAAGAAAAGACCTCCAAGGAAGAAGGAGGGGATGTGTACTTGGCTTCTTCAAGCACACATGCAGATCACGAGGCATGGTTGGTTGACTCAGGTGCATCCTTTCATATGACTCCCCATAGGGAGTGGTTATGTGAATATGAAAGGTATGATGGAGGTAATGTTTTCCTAGGTGATGACTCAACAACCAGAATCATAGGACGAGGAAAAGTCAAGTTGAGGCTCATGAATGGAAGGATTAGAACACTACCTAGTGTTCTACACATCCCAGGTTTGGCTAGAAATTCGATTTATGTAAGCAAAATGGACGATGCATGGGTAAAAACAATATTTGAAATGGAAACCTGCAGGATGGTTCGAGGAGCAATGGTGTTGTTGAAGGGAGTTCAGTTTGGAACTTTGTATAAGCTACAAGGAAGCACTATTAGTGATGAGTGTAATGGTTCCATTGTTCTTGATATTGGAGTTGAAGAAGAAAGAACTCCTATAGTCTCTGGAGAAAAGGTTATGTTGTGGCATCAAAGACTGGGCCATATCGGAGAGAAGGGTCTTCGACTACTACACGGTAAAGGTATGGTTGAAGGTATGTCTAATTGCTCTCTGGATTTTTATTTATGTGAACATTGTGTATATGGGAAGCAAAATCGGGTAAGATTCCCCTCTGGTGCAATGAGGCCAGAAGGAATTTTACAGCTAGTTCACAGTGATGTGTTTAGACCTATGTTGGTTCCATCATTGGGAAAATCTGTGTATTATGTCTCATTTATAGATGACTTCTCAAGGAATACTTGGATATATTTCCTCAAGAAGAATTATGAAGTCTTTGACAGGTTTAAAGAGTTTAAGGCTCTTGTTGAGAATCAAACAGAGAAAATAATTAAGGTGTTGAGGACAAATAATGGCAGAGAGTTATGCAGGAATGAATTTGAAGAATTATGTAAGAAGTGTGGTATAGCAAAGCAGAAGACTACTCCATATACACCTCAACATAATGGAGTTGCAGAAAGGATGAACAAGACATTGATGGAAAAAACAAGGTGCATGCTCAGTGGTGTCGGGTTAGGGCAAGAATTTTGAGCAGAGGCAATGGGTATTGCATGTTACCTGGTCAACAGATCACCCTCATCGACACTGGATGACAAGACTCTACAAGAGGTATGGACTGGTAAGAAACCTTCTCTCACACATCTCAAGGTATTTGGTTGTGAGGCCTATGTTCATGTTCCAAAGGAAAACGGGAGTAAGCTAGATAAGAAGGTTGAAAAGTGTATCTTTATTGGGTACAAAGATGGTCTCAAAGGTTATAAGCTTTGGAGCCCATAAACTAAGAAGGTTGTGTATGGATGAGACGTGGTATTTAGAGAAATGAAGGATGTTGTTAAAGAGGAATTCTTACTAAGTAAGGAAAAACCAGAGAAAGTAGAGTTTGATTTAAAGGATGACGAATCAGACTCTACAGAAGAACAAGAATTAGAAGAAGAAGATCCTCATACTATAGTATTGAGGAGATCGGTTCGAGAAATAAGGCTACCAGAAAGGTATACTCCATTTGATTTATGTTCAAATTTTGCTTTGTCTATTACTGATGATGATCCTAGAACTGTCAGGGAGGTAGTGGATTCAGAGGATGGAAAACTCTAGAAAAAGGCCATGGATGAAGAAATGGTAGCCTTGGATAAGAATGAGGTTTGGGATCTAGTGGAGTTGTTGACTAGAAGAAATCTCGTTGACAACAAATGGGTATTTAAAAAGAAGCTGATTGCAGAAGGGAAAGTGGAGAAATATTGTTGGCACAGGGGCAGACCCAAGGTTCAACACTACAACAACGCACCAACAAAACCCTAACTACTGGCCCTTTCGGCAACACCTGCGAAGCAGATGAAGTCTCACCCAAGGTAGAGGCAGGGGTTGTTGCAGGACTCAGGTGTCTACAACCTTATCTAGGACACAAATTTGTGATTATAATACTTGATAAAGCACTTAGCACCGTTAGTTCATCATTATTTAACCAATACCTACTCCACAGAGAAAACAGAGCATCACAGCATTCACCCTGATCTAATGTATTTAAGCACTTAGTATAAATAAATGGATCAGATCTAGCATATTCAAGCACTAAGCACATTCACCTATGTCATATCTAGCATCTAGATTCATCATAAACACAAAGCATAAACAAATCTATCTATCTATCTATCTATATCAAGCACTTAGCAAATAACACATAGATACACCAACACATCGCACAAAGCAGAGCAACACAACATATACGTGGTTCACCCCCACCCTGGGGCTATGTCCACCAACTCTTCTTCTTTATGAGCTTATTCAATAGATTACATGCACAAAGCCTCAAAACCTTGCTCCGCATAGGACAGAAGATCTGCGCATCTCGCTAGATCCTTCTTCCTTGCATTATAGCACAAAGCCCTTCACAGTTTGTTACAACCTCTTGCACCTAGCTCTGCAATTCTCTTACAGTATGCACAAAGAATTTACAAACCACACTTGCACTTAGCACCACATCACATAGATGCCTCTTCTTCTTCTCTTCCTTACATCGCCTAAACATCTATTTATATATTACAAAATAGGCCTAAGCATGGGTAAACCCATGGGCCGACATTCCCATACTCGTTACATATTCCCAAATCCCAAAAAGGGGCTGAGATCCCGCGATCTCTGCTTCGTCTTGCACTCCGCCTTCGATAGGCTGTCGAAGTCCCAAAATAGGTCAACTTGACCAAGGATCTCCCAAAACTTGGTCAAGGGCCAACAAATACAAAGCTCGGTTAGTAGAAAAGGGTTATTCACAGGTTGAGGGAATTGATTTCAGTGAGATTTTTTCTCCTGTTGCCAAGTTAACTTCTATTAGATTTATGTTATATGTTGTTGTTGCGTTTTATTTTGAAGTAGAACAGATGGATGTGAAAACAACATTCCTACATGGGGATCTAGAAGAAGAAATCTATAATAAGTAGTCATAAGGGTTTGTTGTGAAGGGAAAGAAGGAGTTGGTATTGTTACACATTATTTTGGTCACCCTCGTGATCCACTGACAAACATGCTCCCTAGAAAGATAAAAAGAGTCTTTCTCCATGAAGAGAGTGATTTGCTTTTCTTTCTCAAAAACCTTACTAAGGAAGGTCGTTGCACCCTGAAAAATGCATGGGGTGTGACAATGTCTGATCGTCGCACCTTGCTCTAGAGCTAGACTGCGACGCCTCTGTAGGCTGCAATATAGCTAGGGTGCGACGATGCCAAAAGCTAAGGAAAAGTCAAACTTCACAAATGTTCTATAAGAGAATCTTCTAGAAGATAAGGTGGCCTCCGAATGGTTTGGATCTTACTCGCTTTTCTGATTTGGTGGGATCATCCTAATCTCCTCGTCCCTCTCTATTTCACCCTGTATAAAGAGGGGTATCTCATGGAAAAGGCCAAGGTTGAATAGGTTAAGATTTGTATGGAGAGTTCTACTTCTTCCTGAGAGCTTTGTTTTAGTTCTATAAACTACATGGTGGATCTTCTTCATTCAAAGGCTATGGAGCAAAGGTGTGTGTGTTAGAGCAAAGGGCCATCGAAAGGGGACCTTGCGACATCAAGGCTTTGGTTGTAATCTCCACTTTACATTTAATATAATACAACAATATGTTTCTTTCCCATAAAACTAGTCATGTTTTATTGTATGATTCCTTGATCACATACATAGGTTCTTGTTGAGTATATTGTGTTGCTTTCACTTTGGTTGGCTTGTGTTCCCTTGCAGGTTCAATTTCATTGGAGCATTGGAACGGAGCTAGGATGGCAATGGTAAGAGGAAATGACATTTAAAAGGTATGTTTTCTATCTCTTGTTAACTAGTAAACTCAATAGTTAGAACTCAGGGAAAGTCTTATGTTATGTTTTGTTCTAGTTTCCAGTGGGATTTAGGGAGATCTGTTTATGTCCGCATTTACCGATTAATCCAATAACAAAATTGGCGACGATACTGGGGATACGACTATATTTTGGTTTTTTGCTTCTTATTTCTTTTTAGCCCACCTTCTCTTAGTTAAATTCATTCTCTGAGTTTGTGGGTAATCCATCTGGACTCCTTGGGTCTGAAAGTTCAGTTAGATTTTTTGTCTTTCTTCCAATATTTCCTCAGTTACAGAGATCGTCGTATTGTACTATATAGACAACCTATGACGACCCTTTGACGTCGCACCCTGCTTGTGCAAACTAGTGCAACGACGTCGCACTATGTCCTATTGACAGCCTGCGACGACTTTAGGTCGTCGCACTGTGCCCTACTATCAGCCTGCGACAATTCCTGTAGGATTTTTTGGAGTGAGTCAATTTTTATTTTTTCACCCATTTTTTGCCTTAGTTGCCTCGAATGAACTTCTGATGACAGTGTTTGATTGATTTATGAGTTTAAAGCTTGTGTCTGATTAGTTTTCAGGGATAGAAAGTTGGTCTTTATGATTTTGCAAGTTTTTGGCTTTTGATCTTTGTCACAAGGATATAATCTCTGGATCTTCATCTGAGTGCTTGTTTGACAAAGGATCTTTGATTTGTGTGAGGTTTTGGATTGATTTCAGTTTCTAGATTGTTTGTTGATTGAAAGACATTTGTGTTTGCATTTGACAAGAGGCTTTCTTATCTTTTTCATTTTTGTCTACATTACAAGTTTGATTTGAGAATTGTGTTGAGAATGTCTTGATTTTCTTGGATTACGTTTTCCTTCCATCATTACATCCCTGACTTGATTTGGGAAAGGAAGAACTAAATTCATTTATTCTTTTAGTAATCTTTCATAAGAAAATCTTTACATTCGAAATATTTGTTAAAGTAGAATAGTTGGAAAATTTTGTAGTTCATGATTATTTGGAATTATGTTCATTCGAACTTGAGAAATTGCAATTCGTAGCTTTTGTACTTCAAGAAAAATACCTTCTCCCCACTGTAATTATAGTTCACTAAATTGGAAGATTGCATATTCATCTCTTCTTGCATTTTATTGGGTCAAGGTCACAACATCATTAGTTTCATTCCCGTCTCCCTTTTGAGTAAACAACAACCTTTAAAATACAACGTAGTTTTAAAATTTATTAGCAACTTTTATTTTCTAGAAATTCTCTTCACCAACATTAGCTAGGATAGCATTTTGGAATAGGTTGTAAGGCACACTCTCCAGAGAATCAAAACACACAATAGTATCTTGTGATAGGGAGAGTTCAAATCCAATTGCTACATTTTGTCCTGGGAAGCCCTTCTAACACAAGGGTCAATCATGAGGTCGCATTAGGACTGGCAGAGTTACTCACCCTGCTTTGTTGGTCTTAGTGTAGATATTGTGCATATTATTGGGGGCTACTTGAGAGTATACCCAAAATTATGTGTGGGAGTTCCTCGAGTTGATTTTGGGCTAGATACCCTGCCTTTGCGCCTGGATCGGACTGCCGACTGTTTCCCCAAGCATCATTGTTGTAGTTGGTAACCTTAGTAGGCTATCTCTTTAGGGTCTTTACACGAGGTGACTGTGGAGGGGCAAGTCTTCACGGTACCTGGAATCGACGTTGGCCAAACTCACTCGGGCTCCTTGGAGGGTATACCCACGATTATGTGTGGGATCTTGCACCAGGGTGTAAGTTCGTTAAGTAGGTCGTAAACGTAAATTTTCCACTCACTTTATCCCAACCCCTTCTTGTCTTGACTTCGCGACGTTGGATTTCATCACCAACTAGTGACTTCGAAATAAGAAGGTTTGTTTACTTTGTTTGATTTCTAGATTTTATTAGTGAGTATTGTTTGTTTCTCTAGTTGCCCATAGATTTATTTCGTTATTTATTTGGTTCAACCAACATCGGCCTTTGTCGTTCACATAGGATGCAAGGGCTACCCCCGGAATATCTGAAAGGTTATCTCCCTTTGCTTCCTAACTCACCATAAGGCTCTTCTAAGGGAGTGGTCAATAACGAAGTAACTTCTGAGGTTGGAGGCACACACTCTTTAGAGGGATTCAGAATTATTTATGATTCTTTGGAAGCATCCAGACTCCCTGTCAATCCGTTATTGAGTGTTGTACGAGATCCACGTATGCTCCGGATAAACTCATCAGAAGAACTTGTTGTTGACGAAAATTTTGAAGTAGCTACTGGACCTAACGCTGGATCTGGAGTAGACGATCCACTTTTTCGAAGTGAATCATTTAGAACCCCGACTCACACTACTGGGATTTTCAATCCTAGTTCTGCCCTTTCTTCAGGTAGCTATCTTTATGGAAATATAGGAGCGAGTCCTGATCAACCTGTGGCATCGCAAATGCCTGAGACGTCTGTTACCTATACGATACCTTTAGATCATTTTACTGGCACGACCAGTAATGTCACCACAATTTCAGACCAATTGTTGGTTGGTTCTCACTCAATTCTTCCTCTCCAAATGGCCCATTCTACTATGGTCCCACAAGCTACAATTGTTTCCGCCGGAAATGTGTTTATCACTCAAGCTCCTATTGGAACGCCACTTCCGCTTAGACCAAATCCGTCACTTCCCCTAGGTATAATGCTTTGAATGCTTCCATTGATGTTCCTACTCAAAATCCATCTGGAGGGTCTAGACTTTTTATTCGTCCTGGGTATAATGTCGCTAGTCAATTTGTTCCTACGCCTACCCAGGTTCTCTTTGGGGGGCTTATGTCCCTCCTCCACATTTGTTTGGGGGAATCTGGCCCTAGTGGCTCCAATCCAGTCGGAGGCACCATTCATTCTGTCACTTATGGTTTTCAGATTCTCGTTGGAGGTCAATCTCAAGTTGGGGGGCAAACTTAAGTTGGGGGGAAACCTTAACTTAGGGGGAAACCTCAAGTTGGAGGCCATAACTCAGTTTATGGACAAAATATACTTGTGTTACAATCTCAACCTTGGAATCTTCCTTTCCAAGGGAATCAAAAACCACCTGGGGGGAAACATCTTCAAGTTAATTCTTTTGTACCCCTTAATATCGGTCAACCGTATCCAGGTTCTATGAATCCTACTTGGGGTCAAAATTTTCAATCTAATGTTCCTTTCTGAGGGAACATACCTAATATTAATCAAAACCCTCCACAACTGAATCTGTCAGGACTGTCTAACTATCTACAAACCGCTTATGGTGCTACTGGTATACCTACGGGACTTCCTCCTCAAAACTACCAATTTCCTCAAGTGAACAGACAGTTGCCTTTTTTGGCCACTTTGGATTTACCGAATTTGTCTAGGATTTTGAATGATCCTATTTTGCATTCTCCTTATTGACCCGTCATACCGTCCAAATTACCGTATGACATTCCTAAATTTGACGGTCGATCGGGAGAAGACCCAAATAATCATGTTATGACTTTCCATCTTTGGTGTTCGTCCAACTCATTGATGGATGACTCCATAAGATTGTGACTTTTCCAACGAACTCTCACGAGTTCGGCAGCAAAGTGGTACATTTATTTACCGCGAGGATTCTTTAACGACTTTAGTACCTTAGCCATGGCCTTTTTAACACATTACCGGTTTCCAATTCGATATGAGATAGGAACCGAAATTTTGAGTTCTTTTAAACAATCTTCTTCCACTCATATTTCTGATCACATCCATGAGTGGAGGAGGAGAAGACGCTTAATCAAAGTTCCCCTTCATGATCAACTATTGGTTGAGTGGCTTACCAAATCACTCATTGGGCCCATAGCCCGTGATGTGGCCATGGGTGGTGGCGTCACTGAAGAGAAGGCGATTAGTCGTGCTCAATATCTAGATCTCATTTATTCGCAAACGGGAACACTTTACGACTTGATCCCTCACACTCCTCGTCCTTCTACAAATCCTACCCCAAAACCTCCAGTAGATTCTCATGTTGTTGATGGTGTGATTGACACCTTTCATGCTGAGACTCAGTTCACACATGCTAGTCATACCAATCCCAAGTCCACCACCTCTAATGTACAAAATACTCCTACTCCTGCTCCTTTTACCGGTAAAACTTCTGAAGTTAATTCGGTTCAATCGACCTCTACCGGTAAAAATCAAAATAAAAAGAAAGGGAAGGGTAAGAATAAGGAGGACAAAAATACTAATCAACAATCTAAGAAGCCCAAAACGCAACCTACTGGTGAGAAAGATAAACGTAAACCTCGTTACCCTTGCCTTATTTGTGGTGACAACCATTATACGAAAGATTATCCACGATGCGCTGAGGTTACCAAGTTCCTGCAAGGAACCGGGAAGCCTTCTACACTTGCCATCTTGTCACAACCGTTTCCTTCTTAGCAACAAGCCCAATTGGTCATTCATGACGAACCCTCTCCTTCTACCTCATCTTATGTCCTTATGTGTACTGGTGATTCCAAGAAGAACGAAGTTGCAATCGCAACTCGAGCCAAAGGTTATTCTCCATCAAAAGAGAAATTTGATGATTTACCACCTTCATTGGTCCAACCTCCTCCCTCAGCTTCACCTCCAAACGATCCTCTTCATCTTGAACGACCGGGCCTAGATATAGTTCTTCGTCCTCCTCCCAAGAGCATTGTTCAAAAATCTTCATTTAATCCTCACGCACATGCGGCCCAAAACTACAACATTTTAGAAGACCTTGCGCAAGCACCGTCTGCGATGTCGGCTCTCGAAGTCCTTCAAAGTTGTCCTAGTCAAGGGAAGGCACTGTTAAAGGCTATTGGTGGAATTGATCCTACGGATACCAATTTGATAATCTTTGACTTGGAATATCACATTCCAAGGATTCCTCCTCAGTTAGCGTTTCAGATCCAAGTTGTTGTGGAAAATAAGAATATCTGTAGAACCGTTATTGATGAAGGAGCCTCGACTTGCCTTATGTTTGTTACTTGTTGGAAAGCTATTGGCTCTCCTACAGTTACTGAGTCACACAATACCCTTAAGGCTTTCAATGGTATGGGTTTTAAACCTTAAGATGTTCTTCCTTCGTTGTCTATTACGTTAGAAGGTAAATCGGTCAATGTCGAGGTTGAGGTCTTTGATGTACCTCTCGATTATAACCTTCTACTTGGCCGTAGTTGGATTGATTCCATGCGCGCAATTATGTCTACCCTTTTCTGTGTGTTACGTTTCCTGCACCAAGGAAAGGTCATTACTGTTGATCAACTGGCCTTCCTTAATTCTGATTCCCGTACTAGCAACGTACCTTTTATTTCGAAGACACATCCCGGTTATGAGAATGTCGACGTGGGTCTTTTAAAAGATTCAACCTTGATGGGTACATTTCCAATCCCACCACCCGATATTCCTCCTCCTTTTGTCGCTTCAATTAACATGATCTCAACCACTGTTCGTGAAACTCCCGAGTCATATGACCCGTGGATAGTACCTAACTATGGTGATTATCTTCGTTACGACGACCGAATGCCTTTAAGTCTAGTCGAATCTTCTTATGAAGCTATTCAATCGACAACTGCTTCTCCTCCTTCTCTCTGTGATACATATCTTGATCCATTTCACGTGATCTTTCCTATTGATGAGAAGATCATGTCAATAATGTCTATGGAAGATACTCCATGGGACGATGGGCATCATCATTCTATCCTCTTCCTAGAACATGATACTATAGAGAGTTACCAATGGATTTCAACTCTGTCAACCGTTGTTGTTATTTCTTTTGTTCCTAAATCAACACACGATGTTTTGTATGAAGGGAACTTGAGTAACATTTCACTTACCATTCCTCTTGACATATCAATTAAACCCGGAGTTGTGGAAAATGTTCACATCGACGCCTCATGTTATACTGATGAGATTCACACTTATAAAACCTTTTTTCAAGAATTTTGTGACGTTTTTGCCTGGAGTTATGAAAAAATGCCAGGTATTGATCCTGATATTGTTGTGCATGATATTAAGACTTATCCGGACACTAAACCTGTTCGGAAGAGACTTCGCCCAGTACATCCATGTAAAGTTGTTGCTATCAAGCTTGAAGTTGAAAAAATTCTTAAGGTTGGCTTTGTCTATCTTGTGTCTTTGACTGATTGGGTATCCAATCTTGTTCCGGTAAATAAGAAACAAGGCACGATCCGTGTTTGTGTAGATTATAGGGATATAAATAAAGCTTGTCCTAAGGACAATTATCCAACCCCTTTCGTTGACCAGATCGTTGATGACTGTGGTGGGAGTGAAATATTCCCCTTGATGGACGGTTTCTCCGGCTATAATCAAATCAATATTTTACCAGAGGATCAACACAAGACTACTTTTATTTTCCTTTGGGGAACCTTTACCTACCATAAACTACCCTTTGGTCTCAAAAATGTTGGTGCGACTTTTCAACACGCTATGTCTTATGATTTCACGATATTAAGCACATTGTACAACCTTATCTCGACGATATACCGACAGATTCCATGCGTCGTCAAGATCACCTGGCACATTTATGGGCCATTTTCCTACGTTGTCGTTATTATCGCATACGTTTGAATCGACACAAATGTGTTTTTTGTGTGGAATCTGACCGACCTCTTGGTTTTATTGTGTCTATACATGGGATTAGGGTAGACCCCTTGAAGGTTGAGGCTATTCTCATTTTACATCCTCCTTCCACGCTACGCCAGCTCCAAAGTTTTCAAGGGAAGGCAAATTTTTTACGTTGATTCATTCCCAATTACGTTGAATTAACAAAAGGATTCACTCAATTGCTCAAGAAAGGTTATGATTTTGTATGGGATGATACTGAAAACAAAGCCTTTGAAGCTTTGAAACTCGCATTAACCCGTACACCACTGTTGTTTCCCCCTGACTATAGCCGAGATTATTTCTTGTACTTAGTTTCTTCAGACTCTGCCATTGCTATGGTCTTAGTCCAAGAGGATGATTCACACGATGAACATGTGATATTCTATTTGAGTCAGAGTCTCACGACTACCGAAACCAAATACCTACATGTGGAAAAGTTGGCCTTGGCAATTGTTCAAGTTGTTCAACATTTTCGTCACTACATCTTATTACACAGAACCACTGTTATTTCCGATTGCAACCCCATGCAACATATCCTTACCCGACAATTGTTGGGGGACAAGTACTCCAAATGGATAGTTATTCTTTGAGAGTTTGAACTCGCCAAGTCAAAGAAGTTTTTGGTTTTTGCCGAATTGATATGTGACATTCCCTCTTCTTAGACAAAAAATGTGGCAGAGGATTATTTACTGGGCGAATCCCTCTTTCTGATCAGTTCTGATGACGTATGGTACGGAGATATTATCATCTATCTCCAGACTCAAAATTTATGTCCTAACTTTTCTAGTACAGATCGTCGTCGTATATGATATCAAGACCATCAATACATTATCCTTGGTGATACCCTTTACCGTTGTGGTATTGATTCCATATTTCGACGTTGTCTCACCTATGATGAAGCTGAGAAAGCTTTGAATGACCCTCACTCTGAAGCATGTGGTGGTCATATGTCAGGGTATGCCACTGCCCAAAAGATATTGCGAGCTGGTTATTTCTGGCCTTAGTTGTTTAAGGATTGCATTACTGCCATCCAGAAATGTCACACTTGTCAAACTTACAACAATAAGATCTGATCTCACCCTGCTCCTCTTCACCCTGTAGTTTTCATTGGTCCATTCGCCAAATGGGGCATTGACTTCATGACATGTAACCCTCACTCGGTCGGGGGGCATGGATAAATTATTGTATCTGTGGATTATTTTACTAAATGGGCTAAGGCGATGCCTACATTTGATAACACCGGGAAAAATACAGCGTTGTTCATATTCAATCATATCATTACTCGATTTGGTGACCCTCAAGCCATCGTTACTGATCACAGTAGTCATTTTCAAAATTTTATGATGTCCGAACTTACTGAAAAGTTAGGTCTTCGCCATGAAAACTCAACCCCCTATTATCCAAAGTCTAATGGCCAGGTTGAATAAATTAACAAAGTTCTCACAACCATGCTTCGACGAATGGTAGGAATTCATAATTCAAACTGGCACACGATGTTGTTCTTAGCATTATGGGCCTATCAGACATCCGTTAAGTCTACCACAGGATTCACACCTTTCCAATTAGTACATGGTATTGAAGCAATTTTTTCGATTGAATGTGAGATACCATATTTGAAACTAGCCGTTGAACTTCTCCCCGACACCTCTACTGAAGAGGAGCGTCTTTTGTATTTGATGCAGTTAGAAGAAACCCATCGTGATACTGCCTTAGTTATTGAAACTAAAAAAAAACGTGTTAAAGCCCAATATGACAAACATGTCAAGCACGTGTTTTTTTTTAAGGTGATTTAGTTCTTCTTTACGAGCAAGATCATGATTTGCTAGGGGCCAGTAAATTCGAGGCCATGTGTCGGGCTCCTTATATTGTGAAACGAGTGTTGGAGAAGGGAGCTTATGAGCTGGTAGATTATGATGGAGTCCCTTTGAGTTAACCCAGAAATGGGCTTTACTTGAAGAAGTACTATGCTTAAGTCATTTTTGCATGAGTGTTGTGTATTTTTAGTGTATCATACTCTTGTGTGCTTTTTCGTTGTTTGGTTCCACCTTTCGACTGATTTCCTTGCATTATGCTTGGTTTCCATATGTCGATGTCTTCACTACCCTACATTGGCTTCGCTAATGGCGCTAGTCGCAGTACTCAAAACTTAGCATCTGCTGCTTGGGAAATCTATGCACCTACTGATGAATCGATCAGTCTACATGGTGTATGCTTTGGTCGCGCAACCAACAATATCACGAAATACAATGCAGTCATCGAATTATTGACCAACATTGTTTCACTTGGAATCCGTCATCTTGTTGTACGACTTGATTCACAGTTAGTGGTACTACAGTTGAGTAATGTTTATTCTATCCGAAGTCCTATGTTGTTAAGGGTATATTTACGAATTCACCTCTTGGAACGTCATTTTCATTACATTGAATATCAACACATTCCTATATGTCTAAATACATTAACAGATGCATTGGCTAATTATGTGCTAGACTGAAATTTGAGACATTTATAAAATCCAATCACATTTTTTGTATATAAAACAAGTAAGCCGGTAGGAGCCTCATATATATATATATAATGATAAAAAAATAAAAAAAATGTTTTTGTCCGAAGACCAAAATATCAAAACTATGAAGCACATGGCTTCATATACAATAGAGCATCAAGGATGTTGCTCGCTATAACACGCGATTGCCCATGCTACTCTACGGAGCAGTCGACTGATGGAAGCAGATACGCCCATTGTGTGGCGTTGGTAATGCCTCATAATATTATCTATAGAGGCATCTGGGATATTCATTGTGAGTCCCTCAAGATTTTGTTCTATGGTCTCGAAATCAACAACAACTACTCCTGCTTCAGCACCTCTCTCCCCTCGCCTCTGGATAGGGGATGAACCTGGAGGACGATAAGGTCCCACATCTACATTTTCGAAAAGAAGTTGATTAGTCATCGGATAAACAACATAAAAAACATTTTATATCTTTAAAAATAACAAAAACATAATATAAATAAAATTTCCTTCTTACCTATGTCCCCCCATTGGGAACCTTTGGGAAGAGAAAGGTCTGGATCTCCACGGAAATCCAACGTGGCATATGCATAATCATCGACCATGAGCATTTGATTTCTCAACCAGTCGAAGAAAACATTGTTATACTTAACGATGGGACCAACTACATGACAGTCCATGAGGTCTACCCACCTCTTCATTATCGGATCTTGTGTAGCAGGTATACCCCACTCTACCTGCAAGCGTAAAAATGGGACCCTCTCTAGGAAGAAGGATACCAAAATCAACCTGTATCTGAACTGTTTCAACCTGCCACTTCTACTCTTGGTCAGTTTTTTCTTCATACATTTAAGAACTCCTTCACACTAGTTGAAGACTCGGGACTCCATACACTCCAGTGCATACTGAAAATAGCTCTGAAGAGCCATGTGGGGAGCTGCATTCCCTACCATGCGCATGATAGTATGGAGGATGGTTCGTAGAGGAAAGTCTTATACATCCCTGATGGCGACTTTACCGTTGTGTTTTTGGGTACCCGATACACAATGTTCACTGATGTAGTGGTTTATAGGCTCACCGCCACCCCTGCTACCTGTAAGTGTCACTTGGGATACACGTCGAGACAATCCTGTTAGGAAGTAGATATCCTCGATATGTATAGTGAGTGTGTGGGCACCAACATGAAACGCCTGCTCGTTCACATCCCACATGTGAACCAGGTACTCAAGTAGTCTCAGT
The DNA here is from genome assembly GCA_009831015.1 of Picea engelmannii. Lineage (NCBI taxonomy): Eukaryota > Viridiplantae > Streptophyta > Pinopsida > Pinales > Pinaceae > Picea > Picea engelmannii. Next base: position 691,505 of record ML776772.1, read on the forward strand.
TGGGCCCTCATGCCCTGGATCTTGAAGAATTTCAACAACCCACACTGTCGGAGGGCCGTCACTGTTCCTGAGTCATTCCCAACGAAGTAATCTTCTTCTTTCTGCTCTCTCTCACGCCATTCCAACATCTTGACCATGGAAGACCTGCCAAGGAACCATAAAAATAAATTCGCAGCATAATTTTATTTCTTGGAGGGTTTTTCTTGTTGATTTCATCTTTTAGAACTTTTGGGTTGCGATCGTCACAGGCCTGTGCAGAGTCGTCGCACCCTAGCTTTATGGTCGACTATGAAAATCCTAGATCGTCGCAGGTCCCGATATAGGGCGACTGCGATAACCTCCACGCATGGGTAACCCCAAAAAGTCAACCCAAAAGCATATTTTTAACCAATGGAAATCAAATTTTAATCCATGAAAAGATAGAGGATATAAAGATTACCTTTTCTACGGAGACGATTCGTGAAATGATCAGTTGTGCACTCCGCAATCCGCAGTGGAAAATCGAGGTAAAAAGAGGGTTTGTCAATGTTTGGGTGAAGTTACAAATGAAATAGTGAAATGTGGTTTTTTACCCATTTTATTGATTTTTATTACTATTCATTTGAATATTATATTATTTTTCATGCTTCAACCAAACCCTAAAGTTCGAACAACTTTACAAGTGGTTGATTTTTGCAGATAAAAAGTCTAAAGGTGAGACGTTGGAACAAGGGTCCGCTTTTTTGGTTTGTTTTTCTATATTTGCCGCATGTACAGATCCTTTTAGGGTTTTTTTTAGAAAAAACTTCGAGCAAAGTCTTGATTCTTTCTCACGCTCATGAAACCAGGAGAATGAAATCGAGTAGTCTTTTGTCGTTTTTTCGAACTTGCAATGGTAACACGAAAAACGAGACGGTCGCTCTTGAACATGAAACCCCCCTTCATCATTGTATCCGAGTTGGGAAATCCATTTGTCTCTCGTTTGATCATCCGCATGTCCATATGTCGGGTCCTCGAGTCAATACTGCCGAGACCATTGTCGTGTCATTCATATGTTCAAGAAAAGTCTAACCTAAACAAGCCTTCTAACAAGTCAACCATCTGCAGTTATAAATCTTCTACCGTGTAGACCTTCCCTGTGTCAGTTTCAAATCATTTCATACTCCGATCTACCTCAAATTTGTTACATATTTCATGTCATTGATGGGGGATACATCAAGGCCCTCCTGTGATGAGTCTTTTCCTATCGACATCAACTCACCTAACACTTAGAAAGCATTTAGTACCTTAGGGCCTGCATGCCTCAATGGCAGGTTTCTTCGCTTTCAACAGTGGGTTCACATCATTGACCCCTGATTGGAAGATTTCATTGAGTGTTCAACTTCAAATCATTTATTCACATTCGTTGGATTGTACTGGGGTACCTTGGGATTCATTGACATCAATAGTGATTTCCTTCGCACTTGTTAATGGTTTTCATTAATGACTGATAATCAAGTGGTTTCTACCATGTTCGACTTCAACATATGTAATCACATGGCTAGATTTGTATTTAGAGACGATGGAAATGAAGACTCTGGATTTTATCATTTCGGTCCAGGTTGCGACGGAGTATTCTTGATTTGTATTGACACATAGATCCACTTTGTATGTCTCATGGATATGTCTGAATTTGAGTTCTTTTAGAGCATGGATCCACAGTGTATTCTTGGTGGTTGTGCCAATTCATAATGACATGGATCCACAATGTATGTTTAGTGGCCATGACTCACTTGAATTTTTTTTAATATGAGTATGGGAATGCCTACCTCAGACGATGGTATATTATTATGCAGATGCTTGACTATTTGTAGGTTCCCGATCGGTGCACTCCTTGTTTGACGCACACATTCTACAAAGTATTTCAGTTGTCGAGAGTTCCAACTTCATACTTTGGGGGGCATTCTGTTACACATTATTTTGGTCACCCTGGTGATCCACTGACAAACATGCTCCCTGGAAAGATAAAAAGAGTCTTTCTCCATGAAGAGAGTGATTTTATTTTCTTTCTCAAAAACCTTATCAAGGAAGGTCGTCGCACCCTGCTCTAGAGCTAGACTGTGACATCTCTGCAGGCTGCAATATAGCTAGGGTGCGACGATGCCAAAAGCTATGGAAAAGTCAAACTTCACGAATGTTCTAGAAGAGGATCTTCTAGAAGATGAGGTGGGCTCCGAACAATTTGGATCTTACTCATTTTTCTAATTTGGTGGGATCATCTTAATATTCTCATCCCTCTCTCTTTCACTCTATATAAAGAGGGGTCTCTAGTGGAAAATGCTAAGGTTGAATAGGCTAAGATTTGTATGGAGAGTTCCACTTCTTCTTGAGAGCTTTGTTTTAGTTATACAAGCTACATGGTGGATCTTCTTCATTCAAAGGATATGGAGCAAAGGTGTGTGTGTTAGAGCAAAGGGCCATTGAAAGGGGACCTTGCGACATCAAGGCTTTGGTTGTAATCTCCACTTTCCATTTAATATAATACAACAATATGTTTCTTTCCAATAAAACTAGTCTTGTTTGATTGTATGATTCCTTGATCACATACATAGGTTCTTGTTGAGTATATTGTGTTGATTTCATTTTGGTTGGCTTGTGTTCCCTTGCAGGTTCAATTTCATTGGAGCATTGGAACAAAGCTAGGATGGCAATGGCAAGAGGAAATGACATTTAAAAGGTATGTTGTCTATCTCTTGTTAACTAGTAAACTCAATAGTTAGAACTTAGGGGAAGTCTTATATTATGTTATGTTTTGTTCTAGTTTCCAGTGGGATCTAGGGAGATCTGTTTATGTCCGCATTTACCAATTAATCCAATAACAGGTATGCAAGCTGAAAAAGTCCTTGTATGGTTTAAAAGAATCACCAATGATGTGGTATCAAAAATTTGATACTTATATGTTGGGACTTGGATTCACAAGAAGCAAAGCAGATCATTGTGTGTATTTTAAATTAATTGATGATCATTTGATTTATTTGGTCTTGTATGTGGATGACATGTTGCTGATAGGAAACAATAAGGAGATTATCCAGGATGTGAAAACTCAGTTGTCCTCTAAATTTGACATGAAGGATCTCAGTGCATCAAGTTTCATTTTGGGCATGGAAATTAAAAGAGATCGAAAAAAAAGGAAACTCTGGTTAAATCAGAGAAAATATGTTGACACAATATTGCAGAGGTTTAATATACAAGAATGTAAACCGGTCAAGGTCCTTATTCTTGTTGGTGTAAAGTTATCTGTAGATTAGAGTCCCAAGACACAATAAGAGGAGGAGGACATGTCTCATGTTCCATATGTGAGTGTAGTTGGCAATTTGATGTATGCAATGGTATGTACTAGACCGGACATTGCACATGCAATGGGAGTTTTGAGTAGGTATATGTCAAAACCAGGGAAGGAGAAGGAGCATTGGACAACAGTAAAAAGGGTTTTTAGGTATTTGCGTGGCATTGATAGCTATGGATTGTGCTACAAAGGAAGACCAGGATTGGATAGAGTGTTGAACATACATCGCTTTGTGGATGTAGATTGGGCTGGAGATTTGGATTATAGGAGATATACAAGTGGGTATGTGTTTAACCCGTTTGGAGGAGCAATCAGTTGGATGAGCAAAATACAGGCTGTAGTGGCACTTTCAACTACATAAGTTGAATACATGGCAATCACTCATGTAAGGAAGCAGTATGGTTATAAAGATTGTGTTCAAGTATTGGGTTGCTACAACAAGTTGTAAGGATAGATTGTGACAGTCAGAGTGCAATTTTCTAGCGAAGAACATGACTTATCATTCAAAGATAAAGCATATTGATATGCAATATCACTTTGTGTGAGACATGGTTGAAGAAAATAAAGTGTTGCTGATGAAGGTGGACACTTTGAAGAATGTTGCAGATTCATTAACAAAATCTATGAGCACCGAGAAGTTCTCTTGGTGTAGAGGATCCATGGGCATTACTGCCCTGGATTGTTGGCTATGTAACCCTATAACCCCATGTATGCAAGGAAACCAACAAGTGGGAGAATGTTGGGTCTGTGTTATGTTCATTGCACGACTAGATGTAGTGTCTACTACATTGCGTCGGGCACGCAGAGGGGTTCGAGGGGGGGCCTCTAGGCCCCCCCTTCGAGGGTTGCACGGGGCGATAACCCCCAAGATTATTTTTTTCCTTGGGAAACGTGTCACATTTTTGTCTCATTTTTCAGGTTCATTGTTGGGCAGTTTTTTGGCACATGGTTTTTGTCAATGCTTTTCTATTTTCGGTTAAGGAATTAGGGTTGTTGACTAATATAGGTCATTGGGTTAGGGTTTTGGATGTCGTTGGCTCCTATATGTATATTGTACTGTAAACAATGTATCACTATGAATGAATACAGAATATGTTGGTTTTCCCGGTTTGGGTTTCCACGGGAAAAATCTATGTGTAATGTGTGTATTTGCCATTGTATCTTTTCTGTTCTTTTATTGAAAATATATTTGCAGTAAAATATGGTACAAGGTTAAAATCTACAATCGCTTCAACATGGACAAAATTGATCTTGGAGCTCATTTTTATCGATTTGATCATATTTGATCACTCGTGGTATGCCTAAAGTACATATATTTCGGGATGGTTCTAGAATGTGGACCTATTCTTGATGTAAAAACCTAAAAGGAACCTAGAGCCTACAAGAGGGCCTCTTTTATGTTTGATTACAGATCTCGGGTTAGAAATTGTATAGAAATTATACTACTATGATTATCTTCTATCATTCAACAAGTTGCCTAGCTTCCACATTTGCTTTTACTTTCCCAATTTGCTTGCGGAAGAGCATATGGATCAGATTAGATTCATTGTCATGGCAATTTAGGGACACTTCAATATTGGAAGGAATTGGTAATTCCCTTGGATATTTTTATTAAAATCTCAAAAGTAACCAAGCAAGGTCAGTATACCTCATACACCTACATTTGTGTCTACATGAATGTTTCCAAGGCCCTTCCATAATCAATCTGTTTGAGCTATCATGTCAGGGACTGGCTCCAAACTATTGATTTTGAGAATATACTCTTTCGATGTCGAAAATTCCATGAACATGGCCATCTCTTTAGAGATTTCCCATTAAATGTCTCACTGCCTCAGACAAGGAATTTCACACCAAAAGATTCAGAGGGATTTGAGAAAGTTACTGCAAGAAGAAGACACAATAGAAGGCCCATGGTACCCCAGGCTCACAAAGGAGTCAAAACTAGCAATAGCTTTGAAATATTATAAAAAAAAACTAAAGAACCCAACTACAGTGCACGAGAGGAAAACTAGAATCAGATTCCAACGAAGAAGAGCAAGGCATAGACAAGAACCTAGAGGAGTGGGTAAAATGCAAAAAAAACAATGGAAAACAATATTCTTGATGGGGTTGAATGAGAGGAGGGCATGATGTACAATGGGGAGGACCATGACGAATCAAAGGATGGTGAGGACATGGAACTTGGTGAACTTGATTTGCAATCCTTAGCAACAACATGGGAGCAACAAGACCCAAACTCCATCCTAGATCAGTAGCTACAACTCTTAAAAGATGCCCTAGTTAGAAGCAGAGAGAATCGGGGTACATCACACAAAGGTAAGTTCATTGCATCATGCTTCTTAGGGGTTGAAACCAATACTTCCAGGGATGTTTCCAGAATATCAAAAGAGGAAAAAAAATGAGGAAGAAGAAGCAATAAACAACTCTTACAGAGCTAGGAGAAATGCTAGTAAATTCGGGGCAAAAAGTGTTGATGATGGATAAATTCCCACCCAACCCCCCTAGTTCCTTGTGAAGATCATATCTTGGAATATTAGAGGACCTAATGGAAAAAAACAAGCACAGGATTCTTCGAAACAAAATTCTTAAAGAACAACCCTCTATTGTAATGCTTCAAGAAACAAAATGTCACAGTGACCTAGTTTCAAAAGTAGCCTCTATAAATTGGAAAGGATCCCAAGTGATTGCGATAGATGCCCAAGGTGTGGTAAGGGGGTTAGAAATTTTGTGGTACCATACTTAAACATCAATGACAGTTTTATTTTCAACCCATGGAACTTTATCAACTAAATTTCGGCTACTTGGCTCAACAAAAACGATATTTCTAACCAATGTATATGCCCTCAAGCAATCTTGGACAAGATTCTCTTTCTAAGCTCCTTACAAGAATTCAAAACTATTATTGGAGATAGCCATTGGATAGACGATGGATATTTCAACATCATTACCTCTCTAGCAAAAAAGCAAGGAGGCATCTAGAGACTAGATCAAGACTCATAACAGTTCATGGAAACTATACGACGATTAAAAATGATAGATCTACAAACAATAAATGGTCTGCACACATGGAACAACTGACGTGGCAGAGACAATTAGGTAGCCTCTAGGCTATATCGATTCTTCATCTCAGAATCCCTTATGTTGACAGGTCTTCATTTGGAAGATTTCATTCTTCCTAACACAGGATTAGATCACTCGCCCATCAAATTGGAGCTTGACTTAAAAGGGAACTCGAAAAACTACCCCTTTAGATTTTAATGTTTATGATTAAATCACCCTTACTTACATGACAACATCATGTAATGGACGTGCCATGGAGCAGATGTTGAGTCGGGCACCCCCTTGTACTGATTCTAACAACGTCAAGCTCTGTCTAAAAAATGGAATAAAGGGGAATTCGGTGACATCTTCAAGGCCAAGAGAGAACTTGAAGATCAAATGGAGAAAATCCAACAATCAATTATATTGGAGGGTAGAACATATAAACTAATCACAGAAGAAGCTTCGCTCCAAACCCAATTAGAGACTAGATCTAAACAAGAAGAAATTATATGGAAACAAAAATCAAGAGTGCAATGGCTCAAAGAAGAAAAAAACAATTTTCTTCCACAAATCCATGATCTAGCACCATCACACCAATAGAATAGCTTCCATAAAGGACAATAAATGAAATCAACTCAAAGATCATAAAGAAATAGAAAGGGAATTGGTTCATTACTTCAAAACTCTCCTCTCGGAACCTTGACGAGATAGAAGAGTTGTCATTCAAAAAATAATGATAAACATTCCCAATCTTGTGTCACATGAACATAATTATGCCCTTCTCAGAGATATTTCATTAGAGGAAGTAGAAAAGGTAGTCATGGAAATTTCCAAGGGAAAATCTCCAGAACCAGACGATTTTACCACTGACTTCTTCGAGTCTTGTTGGTTGGTCATTCAAAAGGATGTATGGGATATTGTGGATGACTCTCGTAGATTTTCTAATGTATTACTAACTATTGATGCTACCTTTCTAGCCTTGATTCCCCAAGAAGACAAGGCAGAAGACCCCAACAAATTCAACCCAATTTCTTTTTGCAACGTGGTTTATAAAATTATCACAAAAGTCATTGTGAATCGTCTCAAGCCTATCCTTCCTAAATTATTTTTTCTTGAAAAAACTAGATATGTGGAAGGCCGAAAAACATTTGACAGTATAATTATGGCTCATGAAATGATCCATTCGCTGAAAACCACCAAAACAGTAGGCGTGCTCATCAAATTAGATATGTCTAAGGCCTTTGATAAGCTAAGTTGGCAATACATCAAGCAAATCCTCCTAGCCTTTGTGTTTTCAACAATATGGATCAAATAGATTATGTCTCTCACCTCTTTAGCCTTCTTCTCTATTCTTGTAAATGGATTGCCTTCAACAACCTTTTCTTCCTCTTGCAACATTCAGCAAGGGACTTTTTATCCCTTTTTATTTTCATTTTAATGGTCAATGGTTTGGGGAGAGAAATCAAGATAACAATGGACAACAACATAATTTGAGGCTTGAGATTCTCTGGTGAAGACCTTGCAGCCTCTCATCAACAATTTTTTGATGACACAATGCTTATGAGAATTCCAATAGTACGTGAAGCTCAAGCTGTCAAGCAAGTTCTTTCAGACTCATGGATGCTTTGGGCACTTCCATCAACCATGGTAAGTCATAATTTTTTTCTTTAACGCTTCTCCCGCTATTCAAATTAACTTTTCTAGGATTCTTGGCTTTCAAAGAAGCTCTCTTCCATCCAAATATTTGGGTGCACTATTGATGGAGAACACACTCCACAATTCAACTTGGGAGGACCTCCTCTAAAAAATGGAAAACAAACTTGCCAATTGGACTTTTTGATCTCTAAACATGCTAGGCCATCTAGTCTTGCTCAAATTAGTTCTTCGGGATAGCCCTTGTGTCTGTTTTTTGTCTTTGTTGCCCCCAAATTCATCTTAAAAGATATTTGCAATCTTAAATGATCCTTACTCTATAGTGGAGCCAAAAAGGAAATAAAATGGGCCCTAGTTGCATGGGATAAACTATGTTTGTCAAAATTAGAAGGAGTATTAGGGTTGAGATATGTTGAAATCCTATAGTCTTCTCTAGGGGCCAAAATGTGGTGGTGATGGCTTCATAGCAAAGGCGAATTATGGGGCAAGGTATGGTGAAGGAAGCATATGGAAAACACATTCAAATAAGACTTAATCAACATGAATGGAAACATTTCAGGCTCCCTAATCTAGAATGACGCCTCGAACAATAAGCACATTATCTAGCAATACTACTTTTGGAAGTCTGAAATGAGTGTAGTATCTTTTTTTGGGATGATGCATGGTAGAAACTACCAGCATGGTGAGCACAAGAAGACTTACACCTACTAAGGGAAACCATGCTAAATCGTAACAAAAAGTGGTTGGAATAGTATTGGACCCCCTTAAACGTAGACGGTCAATGGAGATCATGGATTCCCAAAGATCATTGGCTTTCCCTCCCATCTGAAATTGATTGGGAAATATTATGGAAAGAACTATCAGAATGAAAGACAAAGGTTCATGAAGGGCAGGACAAGCTTCGTCGAGGCTACAAACCAAGGTGATGCTTCAATATCAAAGAATCCTACTGCCTAACAACAAGACAATTAGAGCAACCTCAACAAGATATATGAGTAAAAATTTGGAAACTGAATTTATGGACAGAAATGTATTTTTTCCTTTGGTTGTTAGTGAGAGGTAAAATTTGAACTTGGGATAATATAATCTAACGAGGGTTCCATGGGCCTTCATTATGTCCTTTATGTCATCAAGAAGGGGAAACGACTTAGCATCTCCTCAACAATTTCTCATTTCCAACCACTCTACGAGACCAAGGAGCCATCGATTTCAGATAATCAGATAGTAACAAAGCAAGCTTAGTTGAGATAATTGAACACTCAAGATCCACTATCTACACCAGTCCAATTTTGAATTGAGCTTGACAACTATTCCTAGTTTTTTTGTTATGGGAGGGTTGTAAGGAAATAAATTGTCAAACTTTCAAAAATGAATACATGGATGTAGGAAAGCTCCAGGAAAGGATTAAACAATGCATATAAGAAACAATATTGATCACCTTATGGATTGAACATGACTAGAAATGTCTAGAGTAGGAGGCGATAACCTTAAAGATCTTTGATCTCCCTCACAACACTGCTCTTCATAAACTAAGAAGGGAAGCTCCTCATAGAACTAGCTTAGATAAATGGGAACGCCCTCTTACTAGCTTAATTAATCTAAACTTTGACAGTGCCTCAAAGGGAAACCCATGGTCAACAGGTCTAGCAGGTGAATTTCAAAACCATAAGGGTGATATATTAAGGATCTTTGTAGGTGGCATGGGTATAGAAAACAATAATGCAACATAATTATAGGCCTTAGAAATAGATCTTCTCATCGCAAAAAGAGAAGGCCAAGCCAAATTAGTTGTAGAAGGGGATTCATAAGTCATCATTACGATGCTTAAAAGAATGCAACATGGCTCAATAATAAGCAAAATATCCAATAGTTGGCGCATGGAAGGAGGATTGGAATGTATTCAAGCCCTTCTAGCCAGGATATAGGTTATAGTCCCATCCCATGTCAAGTGATCAACAAACAAATTTGTTGATCGAATTTCTAATGAAGGAATCACATGCAGACAATAGATGTTAGACTAACGATGGGATGCATCAAATGAAGGAACCCTCGTCAAGGATGTTGGCATGTTTTCAGACATAAGGAAAAGTATTTGTTTGTCATTGATGGCAAGCTCAGCCCGACGATGATGAACAAGAGAAAGTGGCAAGACCAACAACGCAACGATGATTGCATGGCAGAAAATCCCGAAATGTGAAAGATCAGAGCATGTCAAATAACTTCATTTCGGAGTTCCGGATACTGGGAGTTGGAAGTGTAGAAACACTTCACCACAGGAGTCCCAAAGTCGCGAAATGTGAAACACCAAAATCGTGAAACATGCACACTCCATTTCAAAGTTTCGCAGACTGGGAAATCAGAGTTTCAGATACCGGGTGTTGGAAGTGTAGAAACACTTCACCACATGATTCCCGAAGTCGTGAAGTGCGAAAATATGAAAAGTTGATCTAACTCCATTTCAGAGACTCGCAGACCGGGAGTTGGAGATGTCAAGGACTCTCACGACATGAGTCCCGAAATCGCGATATGCAAAATCGCAAAATAATCCTAGCCGTCGGATCGAGGATTGATTTGGACCGTTGATCAGACACAACGAAGGCCCGTGAAGTGTCGAAATCATGAAAAAATATGAATTGTTGGGTCCATTGGACACGTGGCGACATATCGTCATTTCGCTGAATGGAAAGTCAAAGGAACGAGGTTCCCTAACCTCTCTAACTTGTGATATGCAAAATCGCGAAATGTGAAATTGCGACCTGGAGTTTCGAGGACCGCGATGTGGAGCATAAATAAATCTTCACCACAGGAACGCCGAAGTGCCGAAATACGAAATCGTGAAATCGCTCTATGGATAAGCGCTCGGTCACCACTGGTGGTCACATTGTCGAGAGCAGAGTTATAGAAACCAAGCTCCATTTCGGAACTCGTGACATGGAGAGTCGAGACGACTCATCACAGAATCTCCGAAATGTGAAAGTGCGAAATACACTTTTGGTGTAGGTTGTGGTCACAACCAATGGTCACATCCGTGGAAGATGGAGGAAGGAGCTAGTGCAGACAAGCTCCATTTCGGAGTTTCGGGGATCGGGACATGGAGTGTAACGAAATCTTCACCACGGGAATCAAGAAATGCCGAAATGCAAAATAAACGCACGATCTTGTAGATCCAATCCAATGGTGCAGGTGAATTTAAGTCTGATCGGAGGGCTACTGTTTCACCTCACAGTTAATTGATCAGTTACGAATCAGTTAGCAAAACTGATTCATGATTCTTGATCAGTTGGTGTTTCAGTGGCTGAGACGTCTCCTTGCCCAAGAAGATTCGAGGTGTAACTGTCATGGTGGTTGTGCATAAAAGAAAAACTTAGAGACTGTGCGAGGTTGGCTGTCAGGACGAAAAAAACGAGTTGAACTATAGAAAAGAAAAACTACAGTATGTGCAGTGTGAAGTAAAGCTCAGAGAGTAGGAACTGAAACTGAACAAAAGAGAAAAGGTGAAGAAAGTAGAATGTGCACATATCAAAGAGCATGAGAAGGACAGAGAAAGAACAGATAGAAAGAGACAACAAGTCAAGTCAAATATGAACAGAGCAGAAGAATAGTGTAACGGAGAAGAATTGCAGAACAGTGAAGAAGTGGTAAGATTTGATTTATCTGTGTTGTTGGTTATTCAATCATTTATTTATAATCGGGGAGGTAGGGTGGTGCTAGGGAGGACTGTTGTCCTCAGAGGTTCAAGTGGGTGCTTGAACACAGGGAGTTGTAGCTTCCATCTGGTTGCAGCCAGAAAAACCAGGATGGTAGGGTGGTGCAAGGGAGAACAATTGCTCTTTGTTATATAGGTCAGTGCCTGTGTAACTGGAAGTTGGTGCTAGAACACTCAAGGAGTGGATGCTAGAGAAACCAGAGAGTTGGTGCTTTCAAACAAGTTGGAGCTTGTAAAACAGAGGTAGTAGCCTCACATCGAGTTGGTGTTCAATTATAGATGATGTACAGAACTTAAAAGACTGCCTATCATTTCGAAGAAGAAGAGGTTTTCTCCCTTTATGGGTTCCTCATGAAAATATGTCTCTGTGTAAATCTTATGTGTGAGTGATGCTCATTATTTATGTTGTCCATATGTAGTATAATATTGATGGTCACTTGGAGAAAGATTAAAAAATCGTTTAATTGACTTAAAACTGTTTAAGGACAATAACAACTGATTCACCTCCCCCCCCTCTCAGTTGTGTTCGTAATTTCAACAATTGGTATCAGAGCGGGTTCCTTTTATTTAAAGGTAGATCTGTAAGCTTAAACATGACAAGTCATGAAGGTACTTCAACTAGTAAGCCTCCTCTGTTTGATGGAACAAATTTTGCCTTTTGGAAGGTTAGAATGAGAACATACCTATTGGCCTTAGGTGACGATATTTGGGATGTAGTAGAGACTGGATACATAAAGCCTGTTGTGCTAGCTTCCAAGGACGATAAGTTAGAATTCAACTTTAATGCTAAAGGAATGAATGCTATCTTGAATGGACTTGCAGAAGCCGAGTTTGTAAAGGTGATGCATCTTCAAACTGCCAAAGAAATGTGGGATAAACTTATTAGCAACTATGAAGGAAATGAGAAAGTAAAAGATGCTAAACTTCAAACAATCAGGTTGAAGTTTGAACAACTAAAGATGAATGAAGATGAAACAGTTAGCAAGTATTTTTTAAGAGTTAAAGAACTTGTGAATGCCATGAAGGGTCTTGGTGAGAAGTTTGAAGAATCACTCTTAGTTCAGAAGATTTTAAGATCTATGCCTGATAAATTTAATCCAAAAGTCTCTGCAATAGAAGAACTAAATGATCTTAAAACTCCGTCCATTGATAAACTTCTAGGAACTTTAACTGCATATGAAATGAGAATTAGCAAAGATAAATCCATTACTAGAGAAGCATTGTTTAAAGCAGACAAGAATACTGATTTAGATTTAGATGATATTGAGGCAAAATTTGTGAGAAGATTAAAGAAAGGATCAGGAAAATATCAAGGCAAGCTTCCCTTCAAATGTTTTAACTACGGTAAGATAGGTCATTTTGCATCTAAGTGTCCCCATCAGAAAAAGGACCAGAACTTTGATGATGAAAAGAAGTACAAATTCAAGAAATATAGTAAGAAGAAAAGTTTGTGTGCAAATAATGACAATTCCTCAGAAGACACCGATAGTGACTCTTCCTATGAAGATAAGGTAAATGACTTCATGCTTATGGCCAAAGAGGATTATGATAATAAAAGCATAGGCAGTGATGATAATGATGAAGAAGCTGTGATTGATATGGAAGGAGAACTGATCAGTGCACTGGAAGAGATTGACAGACTCAGAATTAAGAACAGAAAGCAAAAACAATTGCCGATACAGTTGGAAAAAGACAGTAAACAGCCTGATGAAGACTTTGCCCTGCTAAAAGTGGAATTAGAAGAGGCAAAGAAAATAGAAGACATACCGAAACAACAGTTGTCAGAGAAGAGAGCGAGGTGTGAAGCCTTAGAAGAAGAGATAGTAAAAACCATAAAAGAAATGGAGAAGTTTAAAGGATTGTATCACCAAAATCTGCCAAGTATTAAAGCCTCTGAAGGATTAACCTCCATTCTAAATCAACAAAGAAACCCAAAATTGAAAGCTGGATTGGGGTATGAAAAAGGATCAAGTAGTGATACTCCAAGTAATACAGAACCTATCAAGTTTCTCAAATCCTCAAACATTGACAACAATCACTCTATAGAAACAAAGAAAGAAAATCAACCACCAAGAAGGAATGAAAGAAATCGTACCAGAACCGAATCTGTAGATCAGAGAGATCATCAGGATGAAAGAAATTGACCCCCTCAAAGAAGACAAGATTTTTCAAGGTACAAAGGTTCTTTCTATGGTTATTGTTTTTTCTGTTCTAACTTTGGTCACAAAGCTATAAACTGTTCTTTAAGATTTAGATATGAGCAATCAAGTTTTTCAAGGAATAATTATCTACCACTACAAAGATTGAGACAACCAAGCTACAAACAATCACAGACTATAAATCATGTGATGACTGGGAGAAGGACACAAATAAAACACAATAACAATTATGAGCATAACAATCGTTATGATATGTTATTCAGTGAACCAGAATGTTACAACTGCCATAATTATGGACATAAAGCTGCAGACTGTCACTTAAGGAATTACAAGCCAGATTTGATCCCCACTGCTGAAAATGTCAAGGTTTGGAAGAAGAAAGCAGATGACAAGTGTGGACTAGTGTTGTCAGCTCAAAGACAAACGAACCCATGGTATATAGACAGTGGATTATCCAAACATATGACAGGAGACAAAGGTAAGTTTCTATCTCTAAGTGAAAGAAAATCAGGAAACGTAACCTTTGGAAATGATGCTCCAGGTAAAATAAAGGGTAAAGGGTTGGTGAGTTTAAGTAATGGAAAAGGAAAAGCCCAAGATGTTCTGCTTGTAGATGGGTTGAAACATAATCTGCTCAGTGTAAGTCAAATGTGTGACAGAGGATGTGAAGTGGTGTTCATGTCCAAGGACTACAAGATAAAGTCTGTAAACTCAGGACAAGTGGTGGCTAAAGGCATAAGGGCAGAAAATAATGTATATGTGTTGAAAGAAGATATAGAAGAATGCCACTTAAGCAAGAATGATGAAAATTGGTTGTGGCATAGGAGACTTGGACACCTAAATTTTGATCATATAATCAAGCTCAGAAAGAATGGGGTAGTAAAAGATCTTTCGAAGATATCAAAGCCATACGAATCTGTTTGTAAACCCTGTCAGATAGGAAAGCTTACTCGCACTCAGTTCAAATCTAAAAACTTTCCTTCAACAGAAAAACCTCTCCAATTAGTACATATGGATTTATGTGGACCATCAAGGAAAGAAAGTACAGGAAAAGAAAATTATTTTATGTTGATTATTGATGGTTATTCTAGACTAACATGGGTTGCCTTTTTGAAGGAAAAATCTGAAGCATTTGAAAAATTCAAAGTGTTTAAGGCTTTGACTGAGAATCAAATAGGAAAAAGATTAAACGCAGTAAGATCTGATAGAGGAGGAGAGTTTAGTTCATGGAACTTCAAAGAGTTATGTGATAAACATGGGATCAAAAGAGAGTACACAATTCCAAGGAATCCACAACAAAATGGAGTTGTTGAGAGGCAGAATAGATCAGTACAACAAATGACAAGATCAATGATGAATGAAAGGAACATATCCTAGAGATATTGGGTGGAAGCAATTCATACAACTGTTCATATTCTTAACAAAGCTCATCTCAGGCCACACAGTGACAAGACTGCTTATGAACTATGGTTTGGAAGACCTGCTTCAATCAAGCATTTTAAAGTCTTTGGGAGTAAATGTTATATCAAGAATAATGATGAAAATATTGGCAAATATGATGATAGGGCTAATGAAGGTATATTCTTGGGCTATGCTACAAATAGTAAAGGGTACAAATGTTACAATAAGAGACTGCATAAACTGGTTGATTGTATAGACATAAAAGTTGATGAAGAAATCTCGGTCATAAATATAAGCAGTGTTGAACCAAGAACAAAAGATATAGTTGAAGATGAAGATGAACAGGTCCAAGGATTAGGAAGAGAAGAATTTGAATCAGATGAAGATACAAATACCCAGGCTAACATAAATCAGCAGAAAGAAGCAAGATCACCTCTCAGAATTGTTAGAAAGAATCATCCTGAAAATTAGATAATTGGAGATATAAATAAAGGAGTTCGGACAAGAAGGAAATTGATTAAAGACTCAGAACAATCTCATGTTGCTTTTTTATCTATGACTGAACCTAAAAATTTTGATGAAGCCAACCAACATGATGATTGGGTTAGAGCAATGAATGAAGAGCTTGATCAGATTGAGAAGAATAATACTTGGGAGCTTGTCCCTAGACCTGAAGATAAGAATGTAATAGGTTCCAAATGGGTGTTCAAGAATAAAATGAATGAAAAAGGACAAGTTGTTAGAAATAAAGCCAGATTGGTCTGTAAAGGGTATGCACAAGTTGAAGGTCAGGACTTTGATGAAAATTTTGTACCAGTGGCAAGATTGGAAGCCATCATAATGTTTCTTGCTTATTCACGTCATAAGAACTTTAAATTTATCAGATGGATGTTAAGTCAACATTTCTTAATGGAGATCAAGAGGAAGAAGTATATATGGAGCAACCTGAAGGATTCTCATTGACAGATAATCCTAATTATGTTTGCAAGTTGAAGAAGGCCTTATATGGACTAAAACAAGCACCACGAGCTTGGTATTATAGTCTGGACAAATTTTTACAAGACAAAGGGTTCAAGAAAGGTATTGTTGACAACAACCTTTACATTAAGTCTGAATGTGATAATTTACTAGTTGTTTTGGTTTATGTAGATGATATTATTTTTGGCTGTACTAATGAATCATCTGTCCAGTGGTTTGCTAACTCTATGTAAACAAAATTTGAGATGTCCATGATAGGAGAACTGTCATATTTTCTTGGTTTACAAGTAAATCAGAGTTCTGCAGGAATATTTAGCTCTCAAGAAAAATATTTGAAAGAGATGTTGAAGAAATTTCAGATGGAGGATTCATCTCTTGTTAGTACACCTATGGTGGTTGGTTGCAAGCTCAATAAAGATGACATTTCACCCGATGTTGATCAAAGGACATATCGATCAATGATAGGCAGTCTTCTGTACATCACAGCATCCCGTCCTGATATAATGCAAGCTGTTGGAATCGTAGGTCATTATCAGTCAGCTTTTAAACAAAGTCACTTGGTAGCTATCATAAGGATATTCAAATACTTGAAGGGAACAATGACTTATGGTTTGTGGTATCCTAGAAATCAGAATTTTCATTTAACTGCTTATTCAGATGCAGATTGGGCAAACTGTGTTGATGAGAGAAAAAGCACCAGTGGAGGAGCATTCTTTCTGGGTGACTCATTAGTAAAATGGCTCAGTAAAAAGCAAGGATCGATTTCATTATCAACTACAGAGGCAGAATACATTGCTGCTACTACTTGTTGCACACAAATTTTGTGGATGATTCAAACTCTTGCAGATTTGAAGGTAACTTACACTGATCCCATTCCAATTCATTGTGATAATACATGTGCCATTAGTGTCTCTAAGAATCATGTTCTTCATTCCAAGACTAAGGATATCTCCATAAAGTATCAGTTTATCAGAGAACAAGTTACAAACATAATTGTTCAGCTGAATTATATTCCTTCCACAGAACAAATTGTTGATATCTTTGCTAAACCATTAACAACGACCCCTTTTGGATATCTTTGTCAAAAGTTGGGGGTTATAACTTCTTATGTCTAATCTGTTCACCTGGTCAGGGGAAGTACTTATTGAATATCTGATGTATTTCTAAGCTGCTCATAGTTGACAAGGGGAGTATGTACTGCAACAGCTCAGGGGGAGCGTGTTTCTTCTTTGACATTGATGTCAAAGGGGGAGAAAGTGTGGTAATTTCAAGGATGCTATAGTTGCTACAGTGGATTTCAAGGATGCTATAGTGGTATAGTTACATGTTTTTTCAAGGGGTTGACATCAATTCCAAAGGGGGATATTGTTGGCATGTTTTCAGACAGAAGGCAGAGTATTTGTTTGTCATTGATGGCAAGCTCAGCTCGACGATGATGAACAAGAGAAAGTGGCAAGACCAGCAGCGCAATGATGATTTCATGGCGGAAAATATCGAAATGTGAAAGATAAGAGCATGTCAAATAACTTCATTTTGGAGTTCCAGATACTGGGAGTTGGAAGTGTAGAAACAATTCACCACAGGAGTCCTGAAGTCGCAAAATGCGAAACACCGAAATCGCGAAACATGCACACTCCATTTCAGAGTTTCGCAGACCGGGAAATCGGAGTTTCAGATACCGGGTGTTGGAAGTGTAGAAACACTTCACCACATGAGTCTCGAAGTCGTGAAGTGCGAAAAGCCGAAAAGTTGACCTGACTCCATTTCAGAGTCTCGCAGACCGGGAGTTGGAGATGTCAAAGCCTCTCACGACAAGAGTCCCGAAATCGCGATATGCGAAATCGCGAAATAATCCTAGCCGTCGGATCGAGGATTGATCTAGATCGTTGATCAGACACGACGAAGTCCCTTGAAGTGTCAAAATCACGACAAAATCTGGACTGTTGGGTCCATAGGACACGTGACGACAGATTGTCATTTCACTGAATCGAAAGTCAAAGGAACGGGGTTCCCTAACCTCTCGAAATCGCGATATGCAAAATCGCGAAATGCCGAAATGCGAAATTGCGACCTGGAGTTTCAGGGACAGCGATGTGGAGCATAAAGAAATATTCACCATAGGAACACTGAAGTGCCAAAATACAAAATCGTGAAAGCACTCTATGGATAAACGCTCGGCCACCATTGGTGGTCACATTGTTGAGAGCAGAGTTATAGAAGCCAAGCTCCATTTCGGAACTCGTGACATGGAGAGTCGAGACGACTCATCACAGAATCTCTGAAATGCAAAAGT
Organism: Picea engelmannii; assembly: GCA_009831015.1. Lineage (NCBI taxonomy): Eukaryota > Viridiplantae > Streptophyta > Pinopsida > Pinales > Pinaceae > Picea > Picea engelmannii. Next base: position 710,041 of record ML776772.1, read on the forward strand.
GTGAAATACACTTTTGGTGTAGGCTGTGGTCACAGCCAATGGTCACATCTACGGAAGATGGAGGAAGGAGCTAGTGTAGACAAGCTCCATTTCGGAGTTTCGGGGATCGAAACATGGAGTGTAACAAAATCTTCACCACGAGAATCGCGAAATGCCGAAATGCGAAATAAATGCAAGATCCTATGGATCCAATCCAATGGTGCAGGTGAATTTAAGTCTGATCGAAGGGCTACTGTTTCACCTCATAGTTAATTGATCAGTTACGAATCAGTTAGCGAAACTGATTCATGATTCTTGATCGGTTGGCGTTTCAGTGGCTGAGACCTTTCCTTGCCCAAGAAGATTCGAGGTGTAACTGTCGTGGTGGTTGTGCATAAAAGAAAAACTTAGAGACTGTGCGGGGTTGGCTGTCAGGACGGAAAAAATGAGTTGAACTATAGAAAAGAAAAACTACAGTATGTGCAGTGTGAAGAAAAGATCAAAGAGTAGGAACTGAAACTGAACAAAAGAGAAAAGGTGAAGAAAGCAGAATGTGCACATATCAAAGAGCATGAGAAGGACAGAGAAAGAACAGATAGACAGAGACAACAAGTCAAGTCAAATATGAACAGAGCAGAAGAATAGTGTAGCATAGAAGAATTGTAGAACAATGAAGAAGTGATAAAATTTGATTTATCTGTGTTGTTGGTTATTCAATCATTCATTTATAATCAGGGAGGTAGGGTGGTGCTAGGGAGGACTGTTGTACTCAGAGGTTCAAGTGGGTGCCTGAACATAGGGAGTTGTAGCTTCCATCTGGTTGCAGCCAGAAAAACTAGGATGGTAGGGTGGTGCAAGGGAGAACAATTGTTCTCTGTTATATAGGTTAGTGCCTGTGTAATTGGAAGTTGGTGCTGGAACACTCAGGGAGTGGGTGCTAGAGAAACCAGAGAGTTGGTGCTCTCAAACAAGTTGGATCTTGTAAAACAGAGGTTGTAGCTTCACATTGAGTTGGTGCTCAATTATAGATTATGTGCGGAACTTAAAAGACTGCCTATCATTTCGAAGAAGAAGAGGTTTTCTCCCTTTATGGGTTTCCTCATGAAAATTTGTCTTTGTGTATATCTTATGTGTGAGTGATGTTCATTATTTATGTTGTCCATATGTAGTATAATATTGATGGTCACTTGGAGAAAGATTAAAAAATGGTTTAATTGACTTAAAACTATTTAAGGATAGTAACAACTGATTCACCTCCCCCCTCTCAGTTGTGTTAGTAATTTCAACAAAGGATTGTCTGATACTCACAAATGCTAACTATACTCCATTGGATGGAGTGATAGGGATGTGATTAGTGGTGATTAGTAGATAAACCCAAATTTCATAAGGTTTTCCTTCTCTAGAACCTCGAGGTTACACCCGTCTCACTCTCCTCTCCGCTATGGCATGCAGGGTTTAAGGACATAAAGTGCGAGGGATTCAGGAGACTGCTCCATTACCGTGATAGTAACTTTCATGGTATAAGGGATTTTATGGATGCTTCAGACACTTGAATTGGGAATGAATACTCTGATAATTGATGGGATATGGATATGGTCTATCTACATTGGTTTTAATGGCCATTGCAGTCCTCCTCCAAGGGATAGATTCAACCCTTTGGACTGTCAACCAAAGTTGAAGGTGAATCCCGAAGGTACGTGCATACTATAGTTCCTTGTGTTTCTTTAGAGCATTAACATGGCCAAAGGTGGCCTTAATCACATAGGCCAACATGTTGTCACGTAGGCTCAATAGGGAGTAGAGAAGTTTGCAAGTGTTTTGGTCTCAAACGCCACCAAAGATTCAGGTTGAGATGGGTCTAGCTAAATCCAAGGCTCGCTTGGATATATACTTCGTCGAGGATGAGGAAGTGGATGCAACATTTTGTCCATGGGTTCCCGACACTAGTACCTATAGAATCAAGGAAACAAAGTATCATAAAATTCTAGACCTTTATTGCCATATGAAAACCATGATGGGAAAGGTTTTGGTGGAAAGGAATGAAGCCTATAATGAGATCATGCTCCAATTGGACGACATTCAATTTTATATCAAAGAGGTAGATTGCAAATTTTCATTGTTGGCAAAGAAAATGGCAAGACTAGAGTTCACAGAGCCTTGACATGCCCACCAACAGGTTTCCTGAAGATGCTGTAAATACTCCTTTTGTTTGATTTTTTGAATGTTCTGGTTATTCGTTTTTTGGCTTTTTTACTCTAGAGGCAGAAGTTCTTTGCCCTTAAATTTGTCTATGTGTCAAATCACGAGGCAATGGTCTTCTTGTCTTAGACATTTTGGATGTATTTCATAGTTAAAAAGAAGAAGACCATGCATAATTTCATAGTTCATAGTTCATAGTAAATAATTCTCTATGAAGGCAATAGTTCATAGTTCATGGTTTAATTCTCTAGTGACATCCTAGTTGCATAGACCATGCATAATTTTTCTTTATTAATATAACTTTAAGTTGGATAGCTTACAACAAAAAAAGATCATTTCATTCATAACCATATCTAGACACACAAAATTCTTAATTAATCTTCAAAACAAAAATACAATTATACTACAAAATTAAAGGTAGATGTGGAACACTTTTTTGATAAACAATGATGGTACAAGAAACTCACTACGAATGAGGAAATTTCCACCTAACAACTGTCATACAAAGTGGATGCCACCTCCAAGTTGGGTTGTGAGGACACCAAGATGAAGGAACCAAGGTATATATACATGTCTTACTCAACCCAACCCTAGATCTTTTAACCTTGTGCAATTAATTATTGCAAATAAATTCTCAATAAAAACAAAAAATATACAATGGCAGACACACACACACACACATTACACAAAGATTTTATCTTAGAAACCCAAACTGAGAAAACCAACAACCTGTTTAGAGTCGCACCTCTAATCTTATATTCATCATATCTTCATTGTTTACAATACAATACATATATAGGATCCCATGACATCCAAAACCCCAAATCCATTGACCTGGATTAGTCAACAACCCTAATTCCTAAACCGGAATTAGAAAACCATCGATGAAAACCATGTGCCAAAAAACTGTTAAAAAAAGACGCAAAAAATTCAAAAAAAAAAAAAACATGGGCGTTGCCCCCGAACCCCCATGTAGGGGGGTCCCACCCCCCTTTGACCCCTCATGCAAGGGGGGATAACGCCCCCCACCCCCCACATGCCCAACCCAACGTAGACACTAGGACTAGTCGTGCAAAGAATATAACAAATACCCAACAAACCCAACTGTTCTCATTGCTCAAGCAATCCATTCACCACAAACCATTCAAGGAAACTCATCCAATGATAAATTGGGTTTGGAATTCCCTTCTATTTCTCCAACAACACAAGGAATACATTTCCTTTCTGTGATCAATAGTGCCTTGGGAATATTCTTCCCTTCCAATGCTCTTCGATGTAGGCATAAACAATCCAAACTATTGATTTCCTTCTAGGAGTTGTCAAGCAAACTCATGCTTTGGCTTTAAGTTGAGAACAAGCATCAATAACATGAAAAGGGAAGCTTTCCTAAACATCCCAACCTATGTTCTCTGCAATGATCATATATCATCTCAAGGCTATGAATTACTCCACTTGGCTAATTTGGTCATTTTCAACTTTTGGCTATTAGTCCCAACACGACCAGTGCAACATGCAAAACTTGGATATTGCTTCCACGTGGTAGAATGATGAACACGAGAAGAAGAAAATGTAGAGAGAATGATTTCCCTTGAGTTAGGAGAATGAATAACTCTTCACTCTTTCTCAAACTGATTGTACTTGTCCCCCATGTCTCCATAGCTGCTCGAGGTAGATATTCATCACCACCCACTTCATGTATATATATTAGGATACTAAGTTGAAGGTGGTGGATGAGTTTTATTTAAGGCATGTGATGGAAAGGTAGGAGTTCTTAGGTTGACACTTGGCAATAGAGAATTATTTTCCCTTGGCCCCCCTTTCCTCTTCTCATAGTGTGTAGTCATAGATCTTTTCATTCTCTCTACAACAATTTTGGACCATTATTTTATATTTCAATGCAAAAGTTACATAAATTTGAGTGCCACTGCATCTACATGCCTAAATATTCACTAGTTAGGCCTTTAGACTTAAGTTCCATACTAGGAAACCATACAAGTGTATTTGCATCATTTACACATAGGGTCATTTATTTAAACTCACTTAGCCCGACTCCCATCATTATATCAACACATTTTCAATTTATTCTTAAAAGATAAGTTTCTAATGGTAAGTAGTGGGTAGTTGTTAATCCTCCTATGAGGAGTGCAATATATCTACTTCAAGCATGTGCAAAACTAGGCACATTGAAACACGATGCAATACATCATCTTCATGTATTATAGGTCATTGAGATTTCTATCACAAGGCACAAATGATATAGAGGAGTCTCCAATGGTACACGTCAATGTTTCCTAATTCTAATTGTTATTCAATTTCACTCTTTCGAACATGTTTTACTATTAGTCTTCTAGTTCAACAATGATGGAATAGTTTCTCTCTCATTTTTGTTTAACAAATTATTTATAAACGTATAGATCCATTAAGTTCAATTTTTTTCCTCCAATCTTAATATTTTATCTCATAAGTGTTTTACATTAACATTAAAAAAATGTATATGATTTTTAAATTTCCTCATACTTAATTAAGAGTGAGATAGGTTAAAAGGAAGTGATACTCATCAACAACCTCCTTTGTATCATAGGTTTTACAATTTTGTTCATACCAAGGTGTTTTTGGTTAGTCCAACGACCATATTCATTATTGAGATTATATGCATTGGCCCTGAGTTTGACAATATTCATTTTGTTCTTTAAGCTTGTAATGTTGGAAAGATAGTTTTTATCAATCAAATTAGGCTTTATGAAATTATGTGTAGTGAAAGACCAAGAAAAACATGTAGAAATATATAACCAAGATATAGCTTATCTATGCTCCTATTTAAAATATTAAACAAATAAAAGTAAATCTACCAAATAAGAGAGAGGAGGCAAAATAATTTATGTGATGATAAAACCCCAAGATAGGAAAACATCCATGGAAGCAAGGCATTCTTATTCTTCATATAACTCACCCAATTACAATTGCTAGAGCACATACACATATGGAGTTAAAATGGGATCCATACAACTCTTGAGCATATGGATGATCTAGCCTAAGGACCTGTAGGATCTAGGATAATGATCAATACCATAAACCACTCTCCACTCTTCCTTTATTCAAGAAGAATTGCCTCAATTTAGAGTATGTAGGAGAAACCTATACCATTGATCATAAGGCACAATCAAGGGTGGAGATCAACCAATCCATATATGTTGATGATAAGATCGTCAAAAGATAAGGGAGAAGTAGTGGATAAGAATGACCTATGAGTGTAGGTCACCATTACCTAAGAGATAGGTCACCACCAAATAACTCCCAAAACATCTCCACATGCACATGTGCAATATTACAAAAATATGTCGAGATCTTGTTACATGTACAAGTGCCCCACCAAATATGCTACAATGATCATCATTATGACAAAAAGTACAAGATTGCGTCAAGCCACTAGACAACATTAAAACACATCCTAACATTCCCCCATAATGTTAACTAGAGGAACGAGCTCTCGAGTTGAGAAAGGAGTTGTGTTACATAAGAATAATAGGATAATAATGTGAGATATTTGAGATCTCACAAGTATAATGACGCCTTATTGTGTGTGTGAATACCTCAAGAGGATATTCTCACAGTCATAATAATGAGAGGCTATACAACGATAAATGTGATCACTAGATAATCATTACATTATGGGATATAATGGACACATTTGGAAGAAGATGGCATTGCATTACATTTCTCGTTAATGACAACTTTAAACATCATGGATAAGTGGAAACAATAGTGTCAAAATTTGATGCCATCGAAGATAAGTTGTCAAGTGGAACAATGTAGGAAAGCATCAATAAGCTGCAACTAGATCCTTAGAAGGTGCACAGAGAAGATGCATGTTGCCTTCAAGAATCAATGTAGAATGACTAGTAATGACAACATAAATATGTTCACGATGAAGTGCCAAGCAACTCAAAATAGAGTGGCAATCTTCATAATCAATATGTCTCCAGACTCTTCACACACGCAATCATGGAACATGTGAAGCAAACAAAGAGATAAGTAGAATAAATATCCTCCGAGAGAAAAGGAATGAATCATCATGGAAAGTCTACAATGTGTCAAAGAACAATCTCTCAAAGAAGACATTAATGATAGCAGAAGATGAAGTTGAATGTGGTCCAATAGGATGAAAGTATCGATGAACAATAAGAGTGCTTCAATCAAGAACTTGAACATGATCTCACAATGATCATCAAGTTAAAAAAATGCTCAAATATGCACCACATGTAATGTAAAATGGTCTCCCCATCACAAATACACTGTACCTAGAAAATAACTAAATTTCTACCATTAAGATATTGTCTCAAATAGACTATTGTTATAGTCAAACAAAGGATAAATATGTGGTCATTACCATCTTCAATAATCATATGTATAAATCAATAGAAATCAATATTACCATTGCATAGAGTATGGAATTATATGCATTTTGAAAAAACAAATCACTCAAAATGGTGTTCGTATCAACAAGTTATGACCATTTTAAGTTACAAAAATGAGGTTTAGCCTTGAGTTTTTGGGAACAAATGAAAATCACCAACTTCAAATAGAATAATTCACTAGATCCAAATAAGACACCGTGCAAAGAATTGAAAAATACACAACGCATAAAAAACTACATTGAAAACCGATGTTGTATGACAAAGTTATGGAAATTAAAAAGTTAGTTTCAAAATCCTGGTGATAATCCTTATAAAGCTAAGGTAGAAGTGCTACATGGTAGCCTTCGATCGATATGAATGGAAACCATCACATGATAACATGGTAAGGTACATAAGTTGGCATGACATGTACATAATACTTATGTTGCATGTACAAAATGTTGATGTGGCCTGTACAAAATGTTGACATGGCATGTGTTGAAAATGAGACGTGGCAGTGTATGAAATGGCACATGGAAATTGAGTTGGCAAGTTGTGTTTGGATTCACCTATTGATGTGGCACACAATGGTTGGGTGGATAAATCCACATGGCATTGATGTGGCAAGCCCTCCAAATGATAAAGCTATTCAACAAAATATTAGTTAAGGTTGAGAGGGAATGGGTTTTGAACCGAAAACCTCATGAAAACCAAATACATAACATATTATTATAACCAATTGGTAAAATCCATGAAATTTTATATCAAATTCATTTGGTATATTGTTGAAGAAATAATTTAAACACATATTACAATGAATGGACATCCCATGTCTACTAGAAGACATTCTCAATATCTGGGAAAAATGAAGGCCGGTTGTGGTAAACAAATGGTTGATCTTGGCTAATTAGACCACTCCAGATACATTTGTATGGTCAGATCAACCAAAAAATACACCAATTTGTATAGATATAAAGTGCACTCACCAATATTCAATCTTAGATCTGGTCCAAATATAGGCCAATTTAGCAACATGAACATTGATCTTGACTATTTAGCGTGCTCCAAACGTAATGGTAATGTTAGATCTAGAAAAAATAGCCAAGAATTTGTAGAAATCAAGCATGAGATTCATATCTGAATTTGCAAACTATAAAAAATTGGGCTTAAAAAATCAGATCTGAAAATTTAGACTAACAAATCTAAAAAAAAACTATATCTACTTGTAAATTAATGCCAAAAAAAGAAACTTCAATCACTATTGTTGAATGATATTGGAAGGAAATAATAGATCTCCTATCCAATATTTCAACAAACAAAGAAGTTCATCCAAGGAGTTAGATGTATGACTTCGATACTATTGGGAGGCCTCTTAAGCCCTTGTAATAAGTCATTACATATCATACATTAGACATAAGACATTAAGTAAATATATGTGTAATAAAGGGATAAATGCATAAATGAATGATTAGATGAATGATTAGTTGGAGCAGGTACAACTGCTCCAACCATCTCTCCAATCTATAAATACTCTCAAAAAATTAATACAAACTCAGTTGGTTAACCTTCCCACAAATCTTTCTCTTCTTGAGTACGTGTGTACATGTGTGTAGTGGATATGGTTGCCATAATGTAGTTTCTCCTTGAATTCTTGTGTAATCTAAGAGATTACAACATTGGCACCATTTCCTCCTTCATTCATACTGGGTGGTAGCAACAATGATTGGAGGTGGTTTGAAGTTGAAAGAGACGGTGAAATTGAATATGTACAATATGGAATCGATGCTCCTTGATGACTACCGATGGATGCTACTTGAGGGAAGATGAAAAGATCACGATCAATCTTTGTTCATTACTATTTGTGGATGTTCTTTGACAAGTCTGCACAATAAATATAAAAATTATGAAAATACGATCGACCTTCCTTGCATTGACCGTCAAGAAATAGTGTTGATCGACCCTATGCAGCAGTGCCTAGTTACCTCAAGGGAGTAAAGCCTACAAAATGTCAAACCCATGCATAAATATCTGACCTGCAAATCATTCTTGGAGATTTATGAAAACTCCAAAATATATAAAACAAATTGTCGAAGTAGATGTGATTTTTGGAAACTCAACTTAGTTTCTAAAATTCAATGTATGCAAACGATTTTTTAAAAAGGGAAAAAACAATGTAGCGCCAATGTTGTCTTTGTACAATGTGAAGTTGACAGTGAATGGACCAATTTTGGATGCTCAAATGGAAATTTTAATATATTTACTTTAATGGTCGATACTCAACAATGATGCCTTTCTACTTGCTAGTTGGGTTCCCATCCCAAATTTAATAGAGCTATGAAGACTTCGCGTGCAACAATTGTCACAGGATCTCCTTTAAGGGTGTTGTGGGAAAACATTCTTGAATGCTTCCAGCCTGCTAGCCTTCCCGAATCCAATTCCAAAAGGGTCATGTGAGCTTGTCTCATGCCTCTATATCTTACATTAACAATATATGGTAACAATTGGCTATCTCAATCTATGCATCCTAACCCACTGACATTGGACCAAATCTCAATCCGTTTGAAGTTATGTTGTTGAACGGTGCAACTCCGCACAGGGGCCATTTGGAGACTCCATCCCTGAATGAATACAATTTAATTTTTAGAGGGAGATGAGCATCATATTATGGAGTGGAGCTAGATTCAAATAGAGTTGGAGAGGCAATCCATCCTTTATTGGGGAACAAGGTTGCCCTTACAACAATCATCACCAAAGGAAATGCATACAACACCAATGTGGTTCTTCTTGGAGTTGTCCAGATTGACTAAAGATGGATGGCTAGAAATCATGACAAGAAATAAAGTTGTAATCGACCAAAACTATATGATGAGTCAATATGTGTGAATACATGTGGTATACGGTTCATTGGAAGTCTTATATCTAGATTATCGACCTTTTCTGAATGGCTTGTTGGTTAAATAAGAAGCAAGCCTATTAACCTGCGTGGAGAACAAATTTAATGATATCTTGTATGAAGAGCTCTTCAACCAATAAATTGCATGTGCAGTCAAATCACATTGTTTCTTTAGTTAATTCTGGAGATGATCAATAGGCCACTAGAAATTTTGTAAATTGTTAACATAAGTTGATGGTAGTTTCTATGCAGCTTCCAAGCTTGATTTCTATATAAAACTACTATAGAAGACAATTGTTGCATCTCAATTTCCATGGTATGATGGTATTGAGAAATATTTTTGGAAGTCCATTGACGTATCCTCGGTTTGACATGCCCACTATTTCGATATCAGGAGTCTTATTGACTTGGTGCATGGAACTGTTGCACTTGCAAAACACATGAAAAATTTCATGAGAAGTTCAACATTAAAAGTGATTTCACGCTCCAAAGATAAGACCAATATTAGGCATAAAAATCAATGAGATTTTTATAAATCAAATAAGTAAAGGGGTGAGAAATATATATGCAATATTTTCCATAAGTAAAGAAAAATATTAAATGATAGTGAGATTGGTCTTAGTAAGGGGTTTTCAAGATCGTACGGGTTGAATAAATTATAAGGAATTGTGGTTATTCATACTCAAATAATAAGGTTGATATGAGTAAAGTATTGATAGACAAAAGTGAGCCATATTACTATGATGGGGTCATATTGAGTCTTCGAGAAAATATTTTTATGTAAAGTTTGTAGTTTGTCTCTATGGGTCATGATTATCAAAAAGTTAAAATGTATACAGAGTCAAGTATGAAAGAAATGATTATACGAAGGATAGTAGTTGAGTTAGTTTTAGTAGTCTTGTTAGTGAAAAATAAAAAACATTGTTGTCCATTGAGTCATATTCATTATAAAACTTGAACTGAAAGTAGAGTCTGAAGAAAGGAGGGAGTTAAATGTGAGTCTTCAAGGTAGGTGATTCTTTCAGTCAATGTAATATAAGTCATTTTCTAACTGACGAGATTGGTTCCTTACCAATGTCTCGATATCTAATTGACAACATTATGTAAAAGCCTGATGTTATGAGGAAAATCACTCTATGGCATGGGGTAAACCACAACAGACATAAATGACTGCAGAAATCAACTCTAATCCCATGCATGCTATATAAACAAACATGCTAATAAGACAAGATAAAGAGCCTACCTCATCTAGATGTTCGATGAAGTTCATCGTTGAGCACTTGACCCAAAGCTATATACCTGCAACTTGTCCTCAACAACCAAGATATGCAAGAATATGGTGATAATATAAAAAGTTAGCACATATAATAGAATAATCCATCAATATTCATGACAAATATGCCCATGGAATAACAATTCAAATATTTTCGAGACATTAATTGGACGAGAAAAGAGTATTTCTATTAAAATGTAATCAACATAAGTGTATGAATGCCAAACTTCTGTGTCGGCAAGTTCGGAACCGAGAAACTAAGCCCCTTCTAGATGGGCCTCCACCACTTCAATCCTCCACCAAAGGCAAGCTCATATAAGAGAGACAATGAGGTTCTCCATCAAATAGGGAAGAGCTTGGGGGCCGAATAATGTGTTCAGACTTAAAAGTACAAAGGGATGCAGACTCAATACAAAGTGAATAATTTCTCTAGAGTAACTTTGCTCTCAAAGTTGAATTCTTCTCCTCTTTTCCACAGCTTGGACATGGCCCATTTATAGCCTTCAAATGGAACCGAAGGGTCGAGTCAGAATGTTTCTAGTATATGGAAGGTCAAGGATCATGGATTTCATGATGTGACATGGAAACCCGACACCATTTTTTAATTTTGGGCACAAAACCCGATGTACGCGGGCTGTAATGGTGCAACCTGCATATATGCATGTTGTATAGTTGTTAGGGTGTGTATATGTGGAAAAATATGTTTTTTAGCTCTAGGAATTGAAAAAAACGAGACTTCAAGTTTGCACATGGAAATGGAAAGGGCCTTTTGAGCAAGTTGCACGGGGTGAGGCAAATCTTGTTATAACACCTGGTACTGACAAAAAGAGTTTTTGAGCTTCACCGACAGTTAGAAAATTCGATGTAACAATGGATTTATTTAATGCAATTTTTGAACAGGCGGATCTAGGGTTTACATGACATCAAGCACGTAACCTTGGTTCTTTCATGCAATTTCTCAGGTTGGAGAAGCATGCTACATACTACTAGCACGACTGCTTGGACAATATGGATCCTGAGCGAGGGTGCAAACCCCCTCATATCAAAATGTGGCCGCCGACGATAAAGTTGGAGCCAAAGTCAGGCGACCGACTTTCGAGCCACCGTCCATCTCCGTGAGAAAATCCTGCTAACAGAACAAATCTTGGGGAAGGACATGGAGGTGGAGGCAAAAACATCTCCCCCAAAGGCATCTCGCACTTGGGAACCAGGTAAATGCATTCCCCAAGCAACCAAGGCACCAAGATATGTGATAAATTCCACTAGAGTTGGGGAGAATACTCAGTTCATGACAGAGCATGCCCTAATTGGACATTTTTTAGGGTTATGGCCCTCAAAACTGTCAGATTTTCAATGAGCTATGGCTCATGCATTCTCTTCAAATTTTCTGTTAACTATTACTTGAACCATAACTACTACAACAAACAAAATCACAAGAAGAATAACCATGAACAAGAACACAAGAAGTGTCATGGGAAACCCTTCTCAACAAGGGAAGAAAACCCAACAGATCCTTTGATATATTCCTCAAGAGAAAGACCTCCCACACCATCGCCAAATCTAACACACAAGAGGGTGCTGCAGTTCTCATAATTTCAGACCACAACTTCTGAAATCATGAGATGACACAATGTTAAGTGTGTTTCCTCAATGTGGATTCACCTTTATTTACATAAGACTTGTCACATCAAATGATGTGTCTATTGGCACAATAGAGCAGACCTCAATAACTCAAAATATAATTAATAATTACCATATTAATTATCTTTTATATTAATTATCTTTTACATTAATTATCTTTTACATTAAGGTGGGGCCGTCCTGTACCCTTTACATTACAATTAGGGTTACAAGTAAGTCTGAATCTTGAACAATATAGCAAGGGATCTCATACACCCACTAGTGCTCAGCCACTAGGGGCACATTCATAAGGATGTTCATATCTCTATCTCACTGCGTCTCACAGGAGAACCACACTCACTAGTGCTCAGGCACTAAGATCATGTTCACCTGTGCTCATCCATAGGCACGTCCAACTCAACAGATCTTCTTTCCCACTACATCACACAGGAGAGTCATCTAGAGTTCATCATCTCAACTCTCTTCTTATAGGAGGCTAATACATCGTCTTCATCTCTGTCTCATAACGATGCACCCAACTCATGGAAATTCACACATTCACCTTGTACTCAGCCATAGGCACGTCCAACTCAACAGATCTCCTCTCTCACTGCATTGCACAGGAGAATCATCTGGAGTTCATCATCTCAACTCTTTTCTCGGAGGAGGCTAATACATCGTCTTCATCTCTGTCTCATAACGACGCACCTAGCTCATGGGAATTCACATGTTCACCTTGTGTTTAGCCATAGGCACGTCCAACTCAACAAATCTCCTTTCTCACTGCGTTACACAAGAGAACCATTTGGAGTTATTATCAACTCTTTGTAAGGAGGAGGTTATCACTATGTTCTAGTTCTGTCTCAAATAGGAACCACACACCCATCTCAGGGGCTCTCTCTCAGGTCAACTCAATCATCAATACTCCCTCTTAGCTAGGGAGGCATTCTTTATCAGTCCAAGTCTCACATGGAAGTACTTTGAACTTTGTCTTGGTTGTAGTCATCAACACTCCCTCTCAACTAGGGAGGTATTCTTCACCAAGCCAATTTGGTGAAGATGTCTGCAATCTTCTTATGTGTAGGAAGGTACAACACGTGTGTTGTTTTCCTTTGCATCGTGTCTCTCAAAAAATTATATTTTATCTCAACGTGTTTCGATCTATCATGAAACACTGGGTTCTCAAAGAGATTCAAACACAGCTCTAGTTATCATAATAGAATCTATCTCATGATCAAGTAAATCTGTTAGAAGCTTGTGAAGCCACACTGCTTCGCACACTCAATGCTATATACTATGCTTCCGTGGTACTCAAGGCCATAGAGCCTTGTTTCCCGCTGCACCAGGAAATCATGGCAAACTTCACGATAAAACAACAATCAAATGTGCTCTTTCGGTTCACCGTACTCTCTGCTCAATCTGTATCGGCATATTCCTGCAAACTCAAGCTCTCACTAGAGGCATATCTCAGGCGATATCCAACCGTGCCTCATATATATCTCAATACATGCTTTACTGTTATCCAGTGAGTCTATCTCGACTGACTCATGGATTGACTAAGCACATTTGCTGCATAACATATATCAGGTCTTGTGTTAACCAGATACATCAATGATCCAATCAATTATGGATCAATCTTGTCTGAATCATCATCATTTATTTTTCATCAAATCCATCACCATCGATGTAGACATGGATTTGCATTCTGTAATACTGAACTTCTTTTAATATCTCCACTGTATATTTTTCTTGAATTAGGAAAAGTCTCATTGGAGCTCTGTCATACTTCTTGTCCCAAGAAGTGGTGCATCATATCTAGATCCTTCATCTCAAATTAAGAAGTTGAGGTTTTCTTGTATCCAACAACATGACTTCTTGAATAAGTCATCAAAATCAAACTCTCATCACTAACAATGTAATAGTATCGGTGTGGATCAACAATACTCTTGTTGAAACCCCAAACTCATTTAGTTTACAATACTTTGATGTAGTTTCCAACTCATGTATGGTAGTACAGATGGGAGTGCATCAGGCTACTGGATCAAAATGTCTCATCATAGTTCACTCCCTCTACTTATGGGTATCCTCTGACTACAAGTCTAGTTTTGTATTTCTCTACACTTCTATCAGTTGCATGTCTTTCTGCCTCTTGTAGAGTTTGTCAAGCCCAGACAGGCCTTTTATGGCTTATTGCAAAGTATTTGGTAATATCAACTGGATCAACTGTATCAATGGCTATCTCCCTCTGAATTACTGAAGAGGAAGAAGATGATGCCTCTCTTCCTCAATTAGTTTGACTCCTTCTGAGTCAAGTGACTCCCTCTGAAGTCTGAACGATAAGCATCTTCCTTTGTTGTTAACCTTCATGGAACAAGAAAACAAATGAAAGGAAGCAAGACAAGAATATATCCTACTGGAGATTCATGAGTACATCTCTAGAATCAAAACATTTTAAGGATTGTTGTCATAACTACAACACCTACTTGTAATGTAGCAACCTTAGAAATGTAGGTTGTAGTCATGATAAATAAAAAGAATCAAACCCGGAGTCTTCACTTCCAGTGTGTTGTTCTTCTGAATGCACCAAGACTTCTCTGGGTCCATGATTTGCTCCAGTGGCTCCTTCCTCCTACAAATACCCTTATGACAATGATGCAAATAATATATATATATACAAGTGCATAGCTGAGAGTGTACACCAATGGAGGTTCTGTTTGTTTTCCTTGTAGCCACCTATACCACACAAGTCTCTGACGAAGTCTACATCAACCTTTACAAGGTCCTATCCATTGTTGTCTTTCAACAAAATTCCAAACGTGCTATTGTAGTTATCCTTGTAGATCTTGCTGCTACTCAACATTGTTACATCTTGACTTCAGATCTGTATTTAAGGGTTTCAAACTGGTCTGTAATCAACATATTCAATGGACTTGGGAAAGTCATCAACATCCTTTTATGTTTGCTGGAATATAAACCAACACCGCCATTAAATACTTGCATCAATAAATGACATCAAAGGATGGAAGAATGGAGCAATAAGACAACATAGATATAGCTCAAAAATTTGACTTGTCCATAGGTCTTTGTGTTTCGGTAAGTTTCATTGGTCCACTCTTTTCATCGATATCTTCAAGCGATTATAATTTCCTATGGAGGGAACTTCAAGGGTAGATGGAACATCATAATGAAGAGACAACACTTAATAAAATCCATCAATTTAGTATTTATTCATGCTTGAGACAACACTAATAAGATCCAAAAATAGTATTCTTCATGCATGAACTTGTCAACCAAAAATTGCCTCAGAATATCAATCTCCAACAATTTTAAAAGCCTGCTAGCTTCAAATTTCTGTAATGCTATTTGAGTATGGCAAAAAGGAGCTTGATATCAGATTTGAAGTCTGCTTACTAGACAAGGGTAATGGCCCTACTACTGTCCAAAAAATCGGCCTTAATATAGGCCTTAAACCCAACCTTCCTTTCTCATAAAACCACCATCGAAACTGCTTCAAAACTGATATAATTTTCACCTCTTCATAGACTTAGAAATATCACTCAGAATTTAAACTTGGCATAGGTTTGTAGCGTGGTTTTATGGTTGAGGTTATTCTCAAGCCCGTGGTCATCTTCTTTGGGCATTCGACCTTCCTCATGGATTTTCTGTTAGAGTATTTCCATGACAACTTTAGTGGGGCCTCAGAACAGGCTGAGTTCCTTCCAGCTTTGGGGGGTCCGACCCTTCTCCTAGCCTCCAACTTCTTTTCATACACTTTGGCTGTTGTTTGGAAGAAGTACCTCATACATAGACCCTTCTCCTAGGCTCCGACCCTTTCTTTCACCATATAACTTCACCACAAAACCTTAGAAATGGGTCTGGCCCTACGCTGTGACAACTTTATTCCTTGCCACATAAAACCAAGGGAGGTCCGGCCTCAACCTTTACCACTAAAGGAGAGACGACCCTTGTTTCTTTATGCCAGCGGTGAGTTCTCCTCCCATGGCTGCTTTCCTCTAATTGTTGTGGGGTCCAACCTCATTTCTTTGCAATGGAAACAAGGGTTTGGTAGTCTTTTAAGTGACCACAATCTTCTTTCATCCTTGGGCAAGTGGTATTCTTCAAGACTTGCTCTGATACCATGTTATATTTTCAATGAGCTATGGCTCATGCATTCTCTTCAAATTTTCTGTTTAACTATTACTTGAACCTTAACTACTCCATCAAACCAAGATCAAAAGAAGAATAACCATGCACAAGAACACAAGAAGTATCATGGGAAACCCTTCTCAACAAGGGAAGAAAACCCAACAAATCCTTTGCTATATTCCTCAAGAGAAAGAACTCACACACCATCACCAAATCTACCACACAAGAGGGTGCTGCAATTCTCATAATTTCAGACCACAACTTCTGAAATCATGAGATGACACAATGTTAAGTGTGTTTCCTCAATGGGGATTCACCTTTATTTATATAAGACTTGCCACATCAAATGATGTGTCTATTGGCACAATAGGGCCAACCTCAATAACTCAAAATATAATTAATAATTACCATATTAATTGTCTTTTACATTAAGGTGGGGACGACCTGTACCCTTTACATTACAATTAAGGTTATAGGTAAGCCTGACTCTTGAACAATATAGCAAGGGATATCATACACCCACTAGTGCTCAACCACTAGGGGCACATCCATAAGGATGTCCATATTTCTATCTCACTGCGTCTCACAGGAGAACCGCAGTCAGTAGTGCTTAACCACTAAGATCACGTTCACCTCTGCTCATCCACAAGCACGTCCAACTCAACAGATCTTCTTTCCCACTGCATTACACATGAGAGTCATCTAGACTTCATCATCTCAACTCTCTGCTCAAAGGAGGCTAATACATCATCTTCATCTCTGTCTCATAATGATGCACCCAAATCACAGGAATTCACACATTCACCTTGTGCTCAGCCACATGCATGTCCAACTCAAGAGATCTCCTTTCTCACTATGTTACACATGAGAATCATCTGGAGTTCATCATCTCAAATCTCTGCTCAGAGGAGGCTAATACATCATCTTCATCTCTGTCTCATAACGATGCACCCAGCTCATGGGAATTCACATGTTCACCTTGTGCTTAGCCACATGCACGTCCAACTCAACAGATCTCCTTTCTCACTACATTACACAAGAGAATCATCGGGAGTTCTTCTCAACTCTCTGTAAGGAGGAGGTCATCACTACGTTCTAGTTATGTCTCATATAGGAACCACACACCCATATCAGGGGCTCTCTCTCAGGTCCAACTCAATCAGTCTATGTCTTGGAGAATGTCTCACGCAGCTGCAATCATCAACAAGAACGAGACCTCATGCATTGGATCAAAACATGGTGGAACCCAAAATGGGACTATGAACTCTAGCTCAACTCGAAAGGATTCTTCACGATCATCTTTTGTAATCTAGAGGACAAGGATCAAGTTTTTGAAAACGGACCATCGTTTTACAATTCTGCAGGGATTTTCCTTTGATTTTGGACAGATCGCTTCAGCCCAGAAAAAGAGGGTTTCTAAGTTGTTCCATTTTGGATCCACCTCTACTCCCTTCCCCGAGAGTTTTGGCTTGAATATATTCTCATGGGCATTGGTAACACCATAGGCAGATATGTGAAATACTTAGAGGCAACGAAGCAAAGAAGGTATACTTCCTACGCCCGAATTTGTGTATACATGTATGTTTCCAAGGCATTTCCAGGCTTGGTCACCATTGAGTATCGGGATGAGGACTAGATTCATACCATCGACTATGAACACATTCCCTTTCGCTGTTGGAAATTTCATGAGCATGGACATCTCTTCCAAGATTGTCGCCTTAATGCACATGCACAATTGATGGGGGAAGAAAAAATGAAATATGGCTTCACGCAAGTTACTGGATGCTGAAAACAACCTCTAAAGAAGCCTAATCAGGAGGGAAATAAGAAGATCCCTACAAGTAACTCTTTTGATGCTCTAAATCACCTACCAGAAATAGAGGAAGTGGAGAATCCACATAAAAAAATCAACCAGGGCAATGACAAAGGAAAAATCAAACAGTCCCCAGATCCATTTGTAAAGGAAATAACATACCCATGTTCCCCTGCCCTGAAGAACAAAGACAAGAAAATGGAGGATGGGGGGGACATGACCATGCAGTTGGATGAACAAGACCTTGCATATATAGATCTGGAAAAATTAGAGGAAGCTTTCAATAAGAAGGAATTACAATCCATCCTGGTTGAGAAATTGCGGAAATTCTACAAAGTCTTCGTCGATTCCATGCCAAAAGCCACCTCCAAACTAGGCATAATATTAGATCCAGGCTGAGATCCTAGACGTAAACCTTGAGAAGGCAAAAGGCATGGATGAAAATCAACACAACAATTGATAAAAGAGGTAGGCCACTTCATGATCAACTCGAGACAGATTCATCGACTTACTGAGGGTTTCTTCTCGCCCCCACCAAACTCCTCATGATGAAGATAGTCACATGGAATATAAGAGGACTAAATGGAAGATCCAAACAAAGGATTCTTTGTAACAACATAATGGCATAGGATCCATACATTCTCTTTCTATAGGAAACAAAATGTGTCGGAGAAGCAACAAAAGAAATCTTTAAGAGATGTTGGAGACATTGTAATTTCATATACAATGATTCCATTGGTGTAGCAAGAGGATTAATTATCCTCTGGAAGCCAACAACGATTATCATATATCAATCATTCTCCACAGTAGGCAATCTTTCTACGCATTACCATTCTTTGGGTTCCAGTAAGGAGGGAATCCTCACAAATGCTTACGGACCCCAAAGTAATCAGAAAAGAAGACTTATTTCTACATAGTCTCTCCTTCATGGGTAGGTTGATAGGTCAAAAGCGTTGGATTATAGGAGGATAATTCAATATCATCCTCGCATTGGAAAAAAAAAGAGGAGGAACAAAATGGCTGGAGCAAGACAGTGGTAAGCTCCGAGACCTCATTGATCAACTAAAGTTAATTGACATAGAAACCATAAATGGTACCTTCACCTGGTCCAACAAAAGATCCGCCCCCCATCAAATTTCTTGTAGATTGGAACATTTTATTAACTCAGAAAATATGATGCTGGAGGGAATAAAGATAGAAGAAAACATCCTCCCAAACTTGAGCTCTGATCACTGGCCCATTCAGCTAGCTACGCCCAAATAAAAGCCTTTCCATTTTGAAAAATTGTGGTTAAACCATCCCGACTTCCCAGAACTCTCCCTAACTTGGTGGGAAAATTTTGAGATCTCACGTGGCTCACTAATGTACAAATTTCAACAGAGACTGAATAATTTCAAGGTGCAACTTCGAGACTGGAATAAGAATGTTTTTGGGAACATCTTTCAAGCTCAAAGAAACCTGGAACAACGCTTGGAAGAAATCCAACAGGAAATCATTTGCAGGGGCACACATACACTTTAAGTCAAGAAGAAGAAATACTTAAACATCAACTCGAGGAACGCCAAAAATAAGAGGAAATACTCTGGAAAGAGAAATCCAGAGTACAATAGCTTAAGGAAGGGGAAAGGAATACCAATTTTTTTCATCGCTCTATGGTGCACCGACACTACATTAATCGCATCACAAAGCTTGAAAATGCTCAGGGAAACCCAATCCTTGATCAGGAGGGATTAGAAACTGAGGTGGTAAGCTACTATAAAGAAATTTTATCAGAGCCACCAATTGACAAAACCTCGACTATTAATAGAGTGATTCAATATATATTGTCCCTCACCATGCCTGAATAAAACCAAGCTTTAATGATACCAATCGCACATGAAGAAGTGGATCGGGAAATCAAGGAAATGGCTCTAGGAAAGGAACCAGGTCCCGATGGATTCACAACAAATTTCTTCCACTTCTGATGGCCAATGATTAGAGAAGAGACATGTAAACTAGTAGAGGAATCTTGAACTTGAGGGAAAGTCCTCTCTTCTCTCAATGCCACTTTCCACACTCTTATTCCAAAGGAATATTGAGTCACTCATCTAAAGAAGTTCCTTCCCATTGCACTCTGCAATGTAATCTACAAGATTATCACCAAAATTATTTCTCTCCGGCTCAAGCCCATTCTTCCTTTCATCATATCCAAGGAGCAATCAAGATATGTTGAAGGGCGACAAATCATGGACAATGTCATTTTTGTGCATGAGGTGATCCACTCGTACCCCATGTATGCTCATTAAACTAGATCTCTCAAAATATTTTGATTGACTTAGTTGGCAATACATGAACTCCCTCCTTGCAGCTTATGGCTTCAACAATGAATGGATAAATTGGATAATGAAACTCACTACCTATGCCTTCTTTTTTATTATGGTTAATGGAGTGTCCTCTCAACCTTTATCTCCTTCCAGAGGCATCCGTCAAGGGGACCCTTTATCCCATTTTCTCTTTGTAATCATGCCAAAAGGCTTATGACGTTATATCAAAGCCTCTATCGAGGATGGTTCCCTTCAAGGTCTCTCTCTTCACAACCTTCATCCAACTACCTCTTATAGTCATTTTGTAGATGACACCATGTTGATGAACACCCCTACTGCTCAGGAAGCCATTAAACTCAAATCTATTATCGTTGACTTTAGTGACGCCTTGGGCACCACCTTTAATCTAGACAAATCCCAACTCTTTTTCTTCAACACTCCATCTATCTTCCAAGTCCACATCTCTCGATTTCTGGGTATCCCCAGAAGCTCCATTCCATCCAATTATATTGGGATTCCCTTATCTGATGCAACGTCACAAAATATTTCTTCGGATAGACTTATACTCTCAATTTCCAATCGCCTGAGCAACTGGACTTTTAGATCCCTCAATCTTACTGCTAGAATCGCTCTTATTAAGTCATTCCTTCAAGCTCTCCCGACCTACATCCTCTCATATTTAATGGAAAGACAATCAGTCATCAAAACCATACGAAATTTGCAGTGAAACTTCCTTTGGCATGGTCATGATCCTGGAAACAAGTGGGCTCTTGTTGGATGGGAAAAAGTTTGTAAGCCAAAATCTATTGGAGGACTAGGACTCAAAGATCCTGGCAAAAAGTAGGCTCTTGTTGGATGGGAAAAAGTTTGTAAGCCAAAATCTATTGGAGGACTAGGACTAAGAGATCTTGGCAAGCTAAACAACATCATGGGAGATAAACTTTGGTGGCACTAGCTCAAATATCCAACCGAACTTTGGGAAAAGATTTGGAAACAAAAATATGCCCCCCACACCAATGAGGAACTTCTCATCAAATTCAATGATCATATCCAAGGCTCCAATATTTGGAATTTTGCTTGGCGCAATCGCCCTCTTATTCAAAAGCATGCATTTTGGGAAATCCAAAATGGCCAAACCGCGTTGTCTTGGAAGGATTCATGGAAACAACTACCTCCATTGTACTCTCTATATAACTTACTCCCTCTACACAATCACATGCAACATTTGGCTCCCCTCAAGGTGGCAGATCTTTGGTTAACTATCTCTCACCATCCTCCCTGGCAAACTTGGAAAACTCTTCCTCAAGATCTCAATATTCCGAAAGATTGTGATATGCAACCATGGTGTACTATTGCCTCCCAGAGGAAGATCCACACTAGAAATGGTTCGAACATTATTCGTTAGGGATATTCCCCTATGGGTATGTTCACATTTAAAGAATCCTACTTGCTTCATGAGAATTTCCACACTCAACCAAAAGAGCACATCTGGCACATTATTTGGAAATCAAAACTATGGCTGGAAATCTCAACTTTTCTTTGGCTTATGGTACAAAATCAAATCCTCACTTGGGACAATCTTAAGAAACAAGGGTTCATTAGGTCATTGATATGTCATATTTTTTAGCAAAAGGAGGAAACCATGGAGCATATATTCAATCAATTCTCTATTAATGGGGAGATCTGGGATTAGGTTGCTCAAATTATGAGGAAATCCAACAAAGATAGAGACAACATTATAATCACCATAGAAAATTGGGGCACTAGTGTTTACCAAAATCCAATCTCGAATAGAATATGGCATTTATTACCAGGTTTTATTGTTTGGCAGATATGGAAAGAGTGAAATAAACACATATTCCAATCTCAAATTTCTTCTCTTTCCTGCATCTGGTCAAGAATTTTCAGAAATATACAGGAAACCATTCGAGCGAGTCAGTGGTCCCAGGAAGATCTTTCTGTAATCCCCAAGAGAACACCATCCTTTTAAATTGGAAGCTAAATCTCCCTTGCACCTCATCCAACACTACTATTTGTCCTAGTTCTCCATCCCTTAGCCCCGCCTCATGGATTTTCCCCCCTCCAGGCTTCGTCAAAATAAATTTTGATAGTGCCTCAAAGGGCAACCCTGGTCCAACAGGTTTTGGAGTAGTTCTCCAAGACTGCACAGGGAATATCATTCACATCCTAGCAAGACAGTTGGGCCATGACACCAATAATTCTATGGAACTCTGGGGACTTATAAAATCAATCCAACTCACCACTAGCCAAAACCTAAATCAATTAATCATTGAAGGGGATTCCCAAGTGATTATATCGCTAGCCACCAAAATCATCAATGGATCAGATCCTGTGAAAGTCTCCCCAAGTTGGAGGCTCCTTGGTCTACTTGGCATGTTAAGTACTCTTTTTCGTCCTTCTCTCACCCTCATCCGCTCTCATGTGCGGCGAGAAGAGAACAAGATTGCAAATAAATTAGCCAATGAGGGAGTCTCCTCTCAAGAAGAGGATATCCTAATAGACAACCAACAACTCCAAACACCTCCACTATTACTACAATGCTTGGAGATTTCACTCAAGGATTGTCCTCCCCCATATGGGGTGACAGCTGGAAACCATGCAGATTGAGCAGTTAATAGCCCCTGCCGCCACCCCTTCCTTCAGTCTACTCGGTATGAGCGACAATCATTTGACAGGATTGAAGTGCGCCTGCACATAGGGGTTGGTTTAATGGAGCACTCAATGCTACAACAACAACAAAGTTGGACTGGTACGAGTCACACGAGACCTATCAACTCGGCCATTCTGACACTTCACCTTGCCAATTTAGCTAATATTCGGGAGGTAAGAAATGGAAACTGCTATTTTGTTTTGGTTCTGTCTCTGTCTTCTTGTGTCTACTCTGACTCTTTCTCCTCTTGCTATTCTACTCCGCTCCTGGTTTCCAATCTCGCCCCACATTCCCACATGCCAAAAGATAGATGAAATCCTAAGCGTGGGTCGACCTACTACAGTTTTGTGGCCCGATAACACAGGCTGGGCTCCTCCTCTCCTCCCTTTATGCCTAAATTTTTTATTTCTAGCCATAATGATCCTTCTAAGACGCGTTCTCCATCCTCTTCTCATAACTGGTTGGAAGAAGCTCCTCCCATGGCTTATGTTGAAGAAGAGAATCCTTCAATCCCACCGCAAGCCCCTCTTGCCTCCCTCCTATTCACATCCTTCGACATTCAAACATCGCCCCACAATTATGGACAACCCACACATGAAATTGACTCTGCTTTGGCAATGGAAACTTGCATGGTAGAAGAAGAAATCCCTTAATGCCTATGGCTGAGCAAAACGAGGAGACCCATCCAATCAGTCAACCTCCACCTGTTATAGCTACAGAGTCATATACAATCAACACTTGTCGCCTCTCACATGAGCATTTAGACCTTATCTTCGCTATACGACGAGATGTGGCAGATCAACTTCACCACCATACCATCCTCACTCGTCGCTTGGATATGTTGTTTGACTCCCTCTTAGGTGAGCCAGACAAATGAAGATGTCTGACCTGCGACCAACAATATGTTTTTTTTCCTACCTTGCCTCGACCTCCTGGCTACGATGGCACTACGGGTTCGCCTATTGTTTAATTTCATCTTTCTTCTCTGTTACTATGCATTTCTGTTCAAGGCAATCATAACAGAATTTTTAGAGTTGTTTTTTCTTTTGTTTCCTATTTTCTTAGACTTAAAAAAAAAACAAGACATTTGGCCATCTGTTCTGGTTTCCATTTGTATGGCAAAAGATGTGGACAGTTTTTCCATGCGTATTGATCTAATGACATTCTAAGGCAATAAAATATTTATTTACAAAAAAAAAGCAATTAGAAAAGTCATAGTAAAGTCTAACCATTGAGTCCACCTAGTTAAGTCATGTTCGTGCAGAGTCATATAATTGAGTCGTAGAATAGTCCTCCTTCATGTAATGTAAAATGTAGAGTCCATATATTCTCAAATACCTGAAGAAGCATAACCAACAAAAGAGCAGTAAGAACACATGCATGGATGCATTGACATTGAGCACTGATCGAGAATTTTACAACAGTTGATTTGAGCACTTGTAGAGAGCCTTGATCACAATGGTTAAAGGCATTCAAGAAAGAGACATCTCATGATACACACACACACAAGAGCTTAAAAGACAATATGATGGCACAAGAAAGATTGAACTGATTGAGCCCCCTGGTATAAGATTTATAGAACAATCCCTTGGGTTGTGACAATAAAAGAAGAGGAATGGTAGGATTGGTTGATGTCGCAAACCCTCATCAATTCCAAAACAAAAAAAAACCCAGGAGCGACAGATCACTGGCACATGAGTTGTCTGAGTTTAGAAATTACCAACAATATTTGGCAATAGAGGCAGCCCCGATGGTTCCTGTGAGGAGTAGAGGCAAGCATAGGTGCCCTCCAATTGGTAGACACAACATAAAGCATGGAGATCAAGTAGTGGGGACATGTGATATGTAGTCATTTGGATCCATTGGAAATCGGTCACAATAAACCTTATATATGTATATCCTCGTATATAGTTGCTCGTTGTTGCAACTAATTTACCTATGCAGACCAATATGCATGGTTGGTACATGGTAAGGATACTTTTGCAGGAGTAGAGACTCAGGATGTTGTTTCAAACTTGCTTAGGATGAGTAAGGATTTTGGTGTGAGGCAGATGTTGGGAGGCCTCTTAGGCCCTTGTAATAAGTCATCACATATCATACATTAGACATATGACATTAAGTAAATATATATGTAATAAAGGGATAAATGCATAAAAGAACATAAATGAATGATTAGTTGGAGAAGGTACAACCACTCCAACCATCTCTCCAATGTATAAATACTCTTGAAGAATGAATACAAACTTGGTTCGTTAACCTTCCCACACATCTCTCTCTTCTTGAGTATGTGTGGGGTTGTGTGTGTAGTGGATGTGGTTTCCATAATGTAGTCTCTCCTCGAATGCTTGTGTAATCTAGAAGATTACAATAGATACCATGAAAGACTAAGAACAATATGAAGAAACACATAACCAAGATATAGCCTATCCAAACTCTCGTGGAAAGAATTAAACAAATAATAATATACCTATCAAATAAGAGAGATGAGATGAGAAAATTCACGTGGTAAAACCCCAAGGTGGGGAAACATCCATGGAAGCAAGGCCTTCTTATTTTTGATATAACTCTCCCAATTACAAATGTTAGAGCACAAACATGTATGGAGTTCAAATGGGATTCATACAACTCTCAGGTACATGGATGATCTAGCCTAAGAAACCATATGGTCTTGGCTATTTACCAATACCATAAACCACTCTCCACTCTTCCTTGATTCAAGACCAATTCCCTCAATTTAGAGTACATGGGAGAAATCAAGACCATTGATCACAAGGCACAATAAAGTGTGGAGATCAACCAATCAACAAAGGTTGATGATTAGTTCATCAAGATATAAGGGAGATGTGGTGGATAAGAATGACCTGTGAGTGTAGGTCACCATTACATTAAACACAAGTCACCACCAAATAACTCCCATAAACATCTCCATGTGCACATGTGCAATACAATTGTCTAGTGAAGTCATCTTACTTATATAATTGTCCCACAAATGATGTTATCACTGTGACAATAAGTACAAAATTACATCAAGCCACTAGGCAACATTAAAACACATCCTAACATGTAGTATTTTAACATCCTCTAATGATTTTGTTGTTGTTGAGGTTGT
Source organism: Picea engelmannii (assembly GCA_009831015.1). Taxonomy (NCBI): domain Eukaryota; kingdom Viridiplantae; phylum Streptophyta; class Pinopsida; order Pinales; family Pinaceae; genus Picea; species Picea engelmannii. The sequence continues at coordinate 736,441 of ML776772.1, forward strand.
TGGAATTATTGTCAGTGATGTCAAAGGATTACTTTTGTTATTAATGTCATGTTACGACATTAAAATACACACAACATTTCCAAAATTGATTTATATATAGGTTTACAAGTGTATTAAAAAGGGGGTGCATGTGAAAAAGCAAAAAGTGAAATGGTGGTTTCAAACCCATGGGTTTGGGTATTTTCCCATGGTATTTGGAAAAGTAAAATAAAAAGGGAGTTAATTATTTAATTAATGAACATGTCCCTTCATGAAGGGTTGTGAAAAAGTATAAAAGAGAAAGTATTGAGAGAAATTGTGTGTGAAAAAAATGGATGAGCAAAGATTGAATATCATTCCAAAAGGGAAGAGTTGCGAAATCAGTTTCAAGTCAGCTTGGAATTTTCACGATAAATCATTTTCTGGGACGTTTCATATCTTGAAATTTTACAGAGATGGAGGAGATATCTCTGGTTGCATGTGGTAAAATTTTTAGATGTTTGTTTGCTATACTTTTGGAGATATGGCCTATATAAGGTAGGGTTCATGAATGCTCCTGAAATCAATTTCAAACAAGTAAGCTTGACACTTTCACTATAAGTTATTTTCTGGGATGTTTCTGATCCAGATTTTATGAGAAAAACTGAATGAATACAGATCTATATTATTAACACATAAATACAATGAACAATAATAGAGATACGGTAAAACTTGGCTTCTATTCAATAAAGAAATATGTTGAAATTGTAAAATGTAGATTGAAACAAGCTTGCTAGAATGGTGATGACTTATCTCTAAGAAGAGATGTGACGGTTGCGCTCATTCACAAGAAGATAAGTACAATGAGGCTCAAAATGATTTTTTACATTAAACAGGAATGCTAAAACCCTAGACATCCAAAAACCTAAACCTAGGAGACGAAGCGACATAATTCATGTGGGCCTTGTTGGGGTAAGTTGGTACATCAACTTCCCGGGGTCGTAACTTTTGCATATGATCTCCATTTTAGGCGCACGATAGCCCATTAGAAAACTATATCCGAGGACTACAAATTATGACGCCACAATTTGACCCAAGTAATAGTGTGTTTGTGGCGGGCCCCAAAAACATAGTTTAGGGTCTCAAAATGACCCCATAAGTTTGGGACCCAAAAAACTAGAAAAAAAACTACCGAGATGAAAAATGAAATTGCCAAGATGACATCTGTATGTGATCTAGTTGGATTAGGTGGGTGGCCACTGATACCCACTTGGATCAATCCCCCCCCCTTAGGAATCAATGTTCTTCATTACGCTGAGTTCCCCCATAAAATGAGGAAAGTTCTGTTGAATTTGGCCTTGGGTGAACCACTTGCCTTGGTGCAAGAGCTTCCCTGCTTTGACAACACGATAATGCTAAAACTTATGTTGGTGAGTGCCCTTGACCTGTGTGTCCATGATCTAATCAGTGGATTTTTATTCGATGTAGTCAGGGTTGAGCTCTGTCACTGTCAACTATTCTGCTACCTCTAAGGTGTCCAATAATGGTGGAAAGTATGGTTGAAGGAGGTCCACATTAAACACTAGGTGCAAGCCAAGGAAGGGGGGAATGTTGACCTTAAAATCATTGTCACCCACAACCTTGGTGATGGTATCTTGGCCCTTGACCAAGTTTTAAGAATCCTTGGTTAGGAAGACCTATTTTGAGACTTTGATAGGCTATCGAAGGCCGAGCGCAAGTCGAAGCGGAGATCGCGGGATCTCGGCCCCTTTTTAGGGATTTTTGGGTTTTGGGCTATGTAATGGGTATGGGGATGTCGGACCATGGGTTTACCCATGTTTAGGCCCTTTTTGTAATGTATAAATAGAAGTCTAGGTGATGTAAGGGAAAAAAGGAGGCTTGATACTTTGATAAGTGCTAAAGTGATAAGTGTGGATTGTAAATGCTTCGTGCATACTGTGTGAAACTTGCAGAGCTAAGTGCAAGTGATTGTAGAGACTGTGGAAAGGCTTTGTGCTGTAACTTAGGGAAGGAAGATCTAGCGAAGTGCATGTATATCTCCTGTCCTCCATGGAGTAGGATCTCATGGCTCTGTGCATGTAGAAGATTGATAGAAGGCAAGAAAGAGATGAAGAGTTGGTGGATGTAGCCCCAGGCTAGGGGTGAACCACGTATATCCTGTGTTGTGGTTGCTTTGTGCTGTATGGTTATTCTCTTGTTTATGTGATTAAATGCTTAGTGCACTGATATATGCTTAGAATAATCTAATATGATATCTTAGTGATGAATAATGTGAATGAATGCTAGATCTGATATGTGTTGATATCTGTTGATATGATTAGTGCTTGATTATATTGGATTTGTGTGAATACTGCGCTGCTCTGTTATTAGGGTTTATCTACGCTGTAAGCTAGGGTTGAATATTAATGAACTATAACTGTTGAGTGCTCTGTTAAGGTGTTACAGTCACAGACCGGTGTCCCAGCTAAGGTTGCAGACATTGGACTCCTGCAACCACCTCTGCCTCTACCTCAGGTGAGACTTCATCTTCTTTGCAGGTGTTGCCGAAAGGGCCAATAGTTAGGGTTTTGTTGGTGTGTTGTTGAAGCATTGAACCCTGGGTCTGGCCCTATGCCAAAATGGTATAAGGTCCATAGCGGAGTGGACGAAGCTTCCAATGGGGTCCTATAAGGCGTTATTTTTGCAAGTGCAACCAAACTTTATCTCCCACCTGAAACTTGTGTGGCACCTGGTGTTGATCATGGCACTGCTTGTACTTGGCATTGGACTTCGGAAAAATATCTTGAACATATTGGTGGATGTGTTGGATCTGGTCAATGAAATGAATAGCTTTGTTTGCTTCAGTTTAAGCATGGGATGAGTCTGCTTGGTTAGACGCAAGGGGTAGTGAAACATCCACGAGACCCAATGGTTGAAATCCCAATCCCACCCGAAAGGGGTTGTGTTCGATTGAGATATGCACAGCTCTGTTGTAGATGTTATGAACATATGGAAGACTCTCATCCCATATGCGAGGATGCTTGGAATTGTACATGCACAAGATATGCACGATGATCTGGTTGACAACCTTGGTTTAATGATCCATCTCGGGTCGAAGGTAGTGGATTTGGTGAGCTTGGTGTCTAACAGTGACCAGAGGATTGACCATAATGTGCCGAGGAACCGACTGTCCCGATCTGAGATGATGTTTTTTGGTATCCCAAAATGTACCCACACTCATTCAAACAAGATCTTGGTAGTGGCCTCTGCTGCGATGCTCTTATTGTAGGCAGCCATAATCACCATTTTAGAAAAATGATCAACCACCACAAAACCAAAGTCATTTCCCCGCTTGGTTGATTCAAGGCTCAAAATGTGGCCCATCAAGATGGATTCTCAGGGCCTTTCAGGAGTATGCAGAGGGGTGTACATTCCTTGTTTCTTAATGGTTGGATTGGCAATGGTACAGGGAATGCAAGACCTGATATGCTTGTTGACATCCTGTCGAAGTTTTGGCTAATAGAAATGTTGTTGTACCACTGCCACTGTCTTTTCTACATCAAAGTGTCCCACCACTCAACTGTAGTGGGCTTCCAAAATCAACTTTTCTCACTCGCTTGATGGAACACAAATATGGTCTATATGGAACAACAACCCGTCCTGAAGATGTAAATCGATGAAAACTCTATTTATGCCCAACATCTAGTAGGTGGCAGCCAAGTCAATATCTCTCTCATAGAGTTGGAGCCATCTGGAGGTCTCGTTTCCGCAGGAGTTTAGCACTGTGGTGAGTGCTACAAATGGCGGGCGACTGAGGTAATCAACGACACAGTTGGTGATTCTTGTATTATACTTGATGTATAGATGGAACTGCTGCAAGTATGTGGACCACTTCTGATGGAAGTCATTCTGTAATTTGCCATGTGTCTGCATGAAGTGGAATGACTTATGATCAGTGTGGATGACTGTCTCCTTCCCAAGAATGTAATGCCTCCAGTGGAGGCAGGCTTGCACAATGGAGTACATTTCTTTGTCGTAAGTAGGGTATTGATGGATGACATATGATAGTGTCTCACTATGATAGGCCATGGGGTGTCCGTGCTAAGTGAGAACTGTGCCCACAACATAGTCTGAAGCATTTGTCTCGATCTCAAAGGGTTGTTGCTGGTTGAGTAAAGAAAGCACTGGGGATGAGCACAAACACTGCTTCAAATCATCGAATGCTTATTGTTGTGACAAGCCCCACACAAAACTTGCCTTACCACCACCCCTGGTTACTAGGCTGAGGGACCATGCAATATGGGAGAATCCCAACACGACCCTGCAATAGAAATTGGCAAGGCCTAAAAAGCTTCGAAGCTTAATGAGTGTGGTTGGGGCTAGACAGTCAAAAATGACTCAGATCGTGGCTAGATCCACATGCAATCCATGCTCATCAATAATGTAGCCTAGGTATTGGACCCCGTTGATGTCGAAGGAGCATTTTTCCAAATTTTCATATAGCTTGTGCTACCGTAGAGTGTGCAGAACCTATTGAATATGCTGCAAGTGTTCCACCAAATTCTTGTTGTAGAAGAGGATGTCATCCAGATACACCACCACAAAATAATTGGTGAAAGGCCACAAGATATCATCCATCATCCTCATGAAATTTGTTGGGACATTCGTCAAACCAAAGGGCATGAACAACCATTCAAAAATACCTTTTTTGGACTTGAAGACAATTTTCCATACATATGTCTGCTATATTGGGACATGATGGTAGCCAAAATTCAGACCAATCTCACTAAAGTATTCCCCCCCCTTGAGTTGGTTAAGGAGATCATCGATTCGGGGAATCAGCTACCGGTTCCTGAATGTGATTTTATTTAGGGCTCAGTAATCGATGTAGAGTCACCAGGTCCCGTCTTTCTTCTGCACAAGCACGATTAGGCTTCCACATGGTGATGAGTTGGGTCAGATTTGCCCCTTTTGGAGAAGTTCTTGGATTTGACGCTTGATCTCCTCATTTTATAATAAAGAGCGGTGATAGACTTTCCCATTGGGTAACGGTGCGTCGGGGGTCAGATCGATTGAATGCTTGACCTAACAATGTAGAGGTACCCAGTGGGTGAGGAGAAGATGTCTTTGTATTCTTCTACGACTTTATCCACTTGCTTTTGTTGGGTGGAGATATCGTCTACAAAGGCCATGGATGTGGCTGCAACCTTCCGCTTACTTTGAGAGCGAATCACAAAGAAGATAAAATTTCCGGTATGAGAGATGACCTTCCTGCATTGCTTGGTAGAGATCAAGAAAATGGAAATAGGTGGGACTACCTAGGGTATTCTGTACAATTTCCTATCTAAAGTAATAATAACATTGCAATGCCTAGACTTATATAAGGCATGATGTTTCCATAAACAAGGTTGTCCCAAAAGAACATCACAAACTTCAAGTGGAGCAACATCACATGATACCTCCCCATCTTTGAAGGGACTGATGTCGTAGGACATGCGACATTGTTGGCTGATGCGAAGATCGCTTCCCTGGAGGAGCTATTCAATGGTGTATGGTTGTAGGTGCGACATTGTTGGCAGGGCCAACCACTTGATGACCTCGACAATAGCTGGGACTACCTCGGGTATCTTGTATAATTTCTTGTCCAAAGTAATAATAACACTCTGAGGCCTAGACTCATATACAATGTGATGTTTACATAAAGAAGGTTGGCCAAAAATAACACAAAAAACTTGAAGGGTAGAAACACTGTACAATACCTCCTCATCTTTGAAGGGCTTTGATCCAGGTGGATATTGGTGGCCACCCACATGTTCCAAATTCGAACTGGCTCATTTGGACAATTTTTCAGTTCAACACGTTTCTCCGTAATGGAGATATTTCTTTGTAATTGTGGGTTCTGCAATTACAAGGCTATCCTGAATCCCTACACAACATCCATGTGGATATTGGTGGTCGCCTACCTATTCCAACTGGCTTATTTTGGAAGTTTTCATGTTAATACATCTTTCTGTACTTCCAGGACCGTTTTGGGGCTCTAAACAATGTTTTCTTGAATTACCATAGTAAAACTCTAGATAGAGTCAAATTTTGATGGTATAATGCGTAGTTCTCAAAAATATCTTTCCAACGAGCTATCACACGCCTAAAACGGAGATTGTATGAAAAAGTTACGACCCCGTGAAGTTAATGTACTAACTTACCCCAACGGGGCCCACATGACTTTTGGCGCTTCATCTCCTAGGGTTAGGTTTTTGGATGTTTAGGGTTTTGGAATTCATGTTTATCATAAAAGGCCTTTAGATCCTCATTGTAATCATCTTCTTGCGAATGAGCATAGCTGTCACATCTCTTCTCAGAGATAAAGCTGCCACAATTCTAGCGAGTCTTGCACTTTGTATTTTTACAGTCTTTGTACATTTCTTTCATTAATAGAAATCATGTATTGATGTATTTCTCTATCTCTGGAAAATTTTATGTGTATTACATTGTAAGATATATGCTTTCATTTCATTCAAATAATAATCTGGATCAGTGGTATCAGAGCAGGCTGCTCTTGATCATTTTTCATTGCATGCCCCCGATGAGGTCCTAGTATAGCAAGTTGGGTCTGGAGCTTGTCTCTTTCGAGGACAATCGCTCTCGCACATCCAATAAAACCTTTATGGTGGCATAAAATAAAAATGGTGGAGCAGAAGATTCTATTAACATGTTGTTTGAGCAAACTCTCACGCGACAGAGGGATGAAATGATGGAGAATTTTCCCACATCCTTCAATGCCTGTCGATAGCAACATACACATCTTCATCAAGCGACCACTTTGGAGGAACCGCTCCCTTGAAGGTACAATTTAATTTTGATATTCCCATATTTGAAGGTCATATAGATGCAGATGCCTTAGAAAAATGGTTGAATTTTCTAGAAGGTTATTTCTTTGTTCACAATTTTTTCGACAGGGAAAAGATCACTTTCGCACTCCTCAAGGCTCTCCTCCATGTCAAACATTAGTGGGAAAATTACTAGGAGAAAAGTTCCATAAAGAAATATAGAATACATGGGGTCGATCCCACTTGCGATTTTTTGTGTGGATGCGATGAAAGAATAATACTACCATGTTGATAACTATGAAGACCAGTACATGAGATGGACCACACTGCGATAAGAGAAGAGACAAATAGTGTCAGAGTTCACAAATACTTTCCATACCTTGTGCACCAAGTTGGGTATCAAATACTCTGAGCGACATCTGGTTCTAAAATATCATGGGGCTCTGCATAGGTACATCCAAACCAAATTGTATTTCCTAAATATCTCATCATTGGGAGTTGCTTATCGATATGCCGTCAAAATAGAGCAGAAATTTAGGCACCAGAACAAATGGGAGTTCAGGTCTGCAATTCCACAACAACCAAAGCATGGTAAAGAAGGCCCTAACCAATACCATCCCGAAAACCAGTCCAAGACACATGAAAATAAAGGTAAAGGAAATATGAAGATTGACACCGGGAAGTGGTGTGACTTCCACAAAATCCCCTGGCACAACACCAATGATTGTCGCTCGAAACAGTCACTGGTGGCCAAGATCAAAGACAAGGAGTCAAACCCTGATTCATAATCTAATCCAAGAAATATTGAAAACAAACAAATCATCGACACAAACCCCATTGCTACTGTTGCGACCGCAACAATTCAACCAGAAGAACTAGTAGATCCTGAAGAGGGGGAGTGCCTCTTCCATTTACACATGTGGGTGAAGGGGACCCGTTGCATTTAATTGTTGATTACAACAACCGAAAGAACCTCATCTCACCTGAGGTCGTCAAACAGTTGGGGTTGTCAACAACACCACACCCGCAACCATACAACATCAAGTGGCTTCACTAGGGACGAGATCTTTGTGTCATCTAACAATGTCTTCTATCCTATGGCATCCAACCCTTCAAGGATGAGGTAGTGTATGATGTTTCCCCTCTTGATGTCTGTGATGTTATTTTGGGCCAACCATATATGTGGAAATGTCATGTTGTTTATGAGTCTCGACCCTGTAGTGTCATTATTACTCTGGGGGGTAAATTCTACTGGATACCAAAGGTAGTTCCGACTACTATTCCACCAAAACAGTTCCACACGGTAATATCTCATTCTACAAAAATTCATCCTCTTCACAGTATGTTCAAAGGATGCATAGAAGGCCACTACAAACACTGCATCCTCAACACCTTCTATCTAGCAGAAGCAGATTGTAGATATTATTTATTCACATACGATGGTGCCTACACAATGCTCCGTCAATCCCAGAGACAACATGTTGGTGGAACAGATTCAACCCCGCCAGCAACATGTTCGTGACAACCTTCCATAGACCAAGCAATGCAACTTCTCCAACAAGGCACACAACTCACCAAGATTCAGATTCATAAAATGGTTTCCCCTCTTCCCCAGGCACTCAATGCAATGGAGACCATTGCTTCCTAAGGGGGGAGGATTGATCCAAGTAGATATTGGTGGCCACCCACTTGTTCCAAATTCCAACTGGCTCATCTGGACAATTTTCATTTCAACACATTTCTATGTAATGGGGAAATTTATTTTTAATTGTGGGTTTTGAACTTACGGGGATATCCTGAAACCCTACACAACATCCATGTGGATATTGGTGGCCACCCACCTATTCCAACTGGATTATTTTGGAAGTTTTCATGTCAGTACATCTTTATGTACTTCCAGGGCCATTTTGGGGATCTAAACAGTGTTTCCTAGGCTTGCCACAATCAAACTATAGACAAAGTCAAAGTTTGACTGCATCATGCATAGTTCTCGAAAAGACCTTTCCCACGGGCTATCACACGCCTAAAACAAAGATCATATGCAAAAGTTATGACCCCGGGAAGTTAAGGTACTAACTTACCCCAACGAGGTCCACATGACTTTTGGCGCTTCATCTCCTAGGGTTATGTTTTTGGATGTCTATGGTTTTGGCATTCATGTTTATCATAAAAATGCCTTCAGAGCCTCATCATAATCATTTTCTTTCAAATGAGCGTAGCCATCACATCTCTTCTCAGAGATAAAGCCGCCACCATTCTAATGAGTCTTGCACTCTGTATTTTTATAGTCTCTGTACATTTCTTTCGTTAATAGAAATCATGTATTGTTGTATTTCTCTATTTTTGGAATTTTTTATGTGTAGTTCATTGTAATATCTATGCTTTCATTTCATTTCGCAAATAATCTGGATCGGGCTTGATGTCGTAGGACAGGCGACACTATTGGCTGATGCGAAGATTGTTTCCTTGGTGGAGCCATCCAATGGTGTATGGCTGTGAGTACGACATTGTCGGAAGGGCTAGCCAGTTGATGACCTCCGCCATGATGAGGTTCTTCTAACTACCACTATCAATGATGAAGTGCATCGGATTAGCCTTCACCCACATTTGTGAATGAAAGAGGCACTCACCTTCCTCTAGCTCATCGAGTTCACCGTGATCGATCTTGGTGGTAGCAATGGTGGCACTGGGTTCTACGTCAATAATCCGTCTCCTCTTTTCTGGTTCTGACTCTAAGTCGGAACCTACCTCTGATTCAGATGATTTCACCTTTTCCACCAATGACTGCTTTGAGCAGCAATCAACAATGTTATGATGGGGGCTCTTATGGAAGTCACACCACTTCCCAGTGTCTTTCTTCATCTTTCCATTGTCCTTCTTTGTTTGCGACTTATACTGGTTGTCCTGAGTCTTTCCATATTTGCTATGCCCTTTCCCTGCTTCTGTTGTGAGGGGTTCCCAGACCCAAACTGTCGCGTCTTTTATTTAAGCTCCTACTTAATTTTAACAAAATATCGATAGGCCATGCCTAAGGACGAGATGTTCAGAAACTCCATTTTTGTATGGATGTATCTATGTAGACCACCACAGTACTTCAACACCAAATATCTCTCAAAATATTTGCTACCCATCTTGGTGCACAAGGTATGGAATATATTTGTGAATTGTGGCACTGTTTGGTCCCTTTCCTACCGTACTGTGGTCCATCTTGTAAACAGGTCATCATAAATTCCAATAGGGTAGTATTGTTCCTTAATAACATCTGTGAAGGACTCCCAGGTGAGTGCAGATGTAAATAATGAGGTTTCCTCTGTTTCCTTTTTCTCACATAAAGTCTCCCACCAATCTTTGACACGGGGGACGACTTTGAGGAGCGCAAATGTAATGTTTTGTCTATTGGAAAAGTTATGGATAAAAAAATACCCTTCTTGTAGATTCAACCATTTTTCTATAACATCTGCGTCTATCTGACCTTGAAATATAGGAATATCAAAGTTTATCTGTACCTTGAAGGGGGAGGCACCTTTGCTCAAGGAATATCTGTCACCTATTGGTGGTCGTCAAAGGATTTGCGCAAAACTATCCATCATCTTGTTCCTCTATTGCACGAGGGATTCCTCGAGCAACAGTTTGAAAGGATCTCTTGTCCCGTCGTCTTTCTTTTCTCCTTCCATGGAAGGTCGCTTGGGCATGCGAGAGCTCTTGTCCTCAAGAGAAGCAAGCTCGATACCCAACTCTTAGTACCCTAACCTCGTCGGGGACATGCACTAAGAACGACAAGGAGCAGACCGCTATGATACCACTGATCCAAATTTTATGAGAAGAACGAAATGAATACAGATCTATATTAGTAACACAGAGATACAATTAAAAATAACTAATATACAATAAAACTTGGCTTCTATTCAATAAAGAAATATGTTGAAACTGTAAAATGCAGGCTGAAACAAGCTTGTTATTATGGTGGCGATTTATCTATGAGAAAAGATGCGACGAATGTGGTCATTAGAAAGAAGATAAGTACAATGAGGATCCAATGGATTTTTTACATTAAACATGTATGCCAAAACCATATACATCCAAAAACCTAACCGTAGGAGATGAAGCGCCAAAAATCATGTGGTTCCCGTTGGGTAATTTGGTACATCAACCTTCCGAGGTTGTAACTTTTGCATAGGATCTCTGTTTTAGGTGCATGATATGCCGTTGGAAAGGTCTATCCGAGGACTACATACTATGTTGTCACACTTAGACTCTGGCCAAAATGTAAATATGGCGAGCCCCAAAAACGTTTTCTAGGGCCTCAAAACGATCTCTGAAGTTTGGGACCCGAAAAGCTAAAAAAAACTGTCGAGATGAAAATTGAAATTACCAAGATGACATCTGTATGTGAGCTAGTTGGATTAGGTGGGTGGCCACAGATATCCACCTGGATCAGTTTTAGATATTGAAATTTGCAGAGACGAAGGATATATCTCTGGGTACATGTGGTAACATTTTCAAATGTTGGTTCGCTATACTTTCATAGATATGCCTCGTGGAAGTTAGGGTTCCTGAATGCTCATAAAATTAGTTTCAAACAAGTAAACTTGGAACTTTCACTATAACTTATTTTCGAGGACGTGTGAGAACTTAAAATTTTGCAGAGATGGAGGAGGGATCTCTGTGTACATGTGTTCAAAAAGTTTAGATATTGGTTCACTATAATTTCATAGATATGCCATGTTGGAAGTTAGAGTTCCTAAATGCTCCTAATATTAGTTTCAAATAGGTCAGTTTGCAATTTTCACTGTAACTTGTTTTCTAGGACTCTTCAGACTAAAAATTTAAAAGAATAGTGGAGACATATATAAGTACCTCGGGTTAAAATTTTAGATGTTGGTTCATTGTACTTTCTGAGATATGCTCTATGGAAGTTTGGGTTCCTGAATGCTCCCGAAATTAGTTTCAAATAGATTAGTTCGACATTTTCATTATAACTTCTTTTTTGAGACTCTTCAGACTATGAAAATTTCACAGAACAAAGGAGACATAGAGAATCACCTCAAGTAAAAATTTTAGATGTGGGTTCGCTTTACTTTCCAAGATATGCTCTATGGAATTTAGGGTTGTTGAATGCTCCAATCAATTTCAAACAGGTTAGTTTGGAGTTTTCACTATAACTTGTTTTATGGGACTCTTTAGACTATGAAATTTTAAGAGAACATAGGAGACATGAATAAGTACCTCAAGTATAAATTTCATAATCATATTTAAAAAATTGGATATGTGGCATGTTGTAGAAGTTCATTCTTGGGAAGAGGCCCAAAACAATGAGCTTTGGGAAATTTCCATTTGGAAATTCAAATTTTGATCAGACCTAGTAAAGGTAGAAGTAGTGAGTTGAATTGGTGAAGGTAGAAGCAGTGAATAGACATGGTGAAGGAAGAAGCAACGAGTAGACCTATTGAAGGAAGAAGTAGAAAAAAAACTTGATGAAGGTTGCTGCAATTTGGACAAAGAGATTGGTGTCTCTTGCTAAGTTGATGATTAGCAGTGGGGATTGGTGTCTCTAGTAGATTGGTGTCCACAAATATCTGTAAGAGTAGGTTGGTGCCACTCAAACAAATATACCGGTGTCTCTTTCTAAGTTGGTGCTTAGCAGTGTATATTGGTGTCTAGGAAGATCTCTAAGAGTAGGTTGGTTCCTACCAAGATTTGTACCAGTGGCGATTGGTGGCTCCAATAGGCCGATGCTTACAAATATTTGTAACGGTAGGTTGGTGCCTACAAAAAATTATAAAGAGTTTTTTTTTGGTTTTCTCCCAAAAGGTTTCCACGTAAATCTTGTGTTCCATGTTCTGCAGTTAAAGGATCTCATATGTGGTTGTTTTCTTATGGTTGATGTATGTTTGAAAAAGTAAAAAAAATGTCTTATACTAACAATTTTCCACTTTTCATAAATTGATTGAATAACATATATTTATTTCATTTTCTCAACCAATATATAAAAGAATAAATACTTTATTTATTTATTTAATTTGAATGAATACATCAGATCAATCTTTGAATATCTTCAACTTCAAGCAACTATGAGAGACCCAACTCTCTGTTACAAGACCCAGCTTGTAGTTCTCATATCCAACTAAGAAATGAGGAATCCAATCCTCATAACAAGTCCCAGCTTGTTGATCTCAGATCCAACTGAGATGTGAGGAATCCAATCCTCATACAAGACCCAACATGTAAACAAGCACCAAACTGATAGAAGGAACCTTCATTCAATCCATTATATATAAATATATATACTTCAATAAATTCAACTACACTTTCTTCTCACCATTCTTTCTTGTTTATATAGTCTTCCAACTGGTGTGAATTTGAATCATTGTGTCTTTTGATATTTGAACCATTGTACCTTTTCATTTAAATGATAATATTAAACTTTAAATAATATCATTTTTCCTTTTATCCTTTATTCATAATGCTCATGATTTAACTCTCTTAATCATGATTGTGTGTCGGTTCTTTTGTCTTCATGAGTTGATCACAGACATGGATCGACTCATTATATTGTACTCATGCTTTTGTTGTGTTCTCAKTTCATGAACATATCATATTTGATCTTTTATCAATTCTCTGTATTGTTCTAGTGTTAACTCTCTGTCGAATTAAATCTGTATGAGGCGCTTCCTTCAAAACATTTACATCTGACCACATGTGAAAAACCACGGGCTTATTGATTTAAGCGTTGCCTCTTATTTTACCCTTATTTCTCTATTCCATACGACCGTAGGTGGTGACCAGGCGCTAGGCGAAATAAGTGCTTGATCAGTTGTCAAGATCGCCGGTCACATTTTATTCACACAATGAGATGGACGACTATCGTTACTTCGAGACTTCCAACCTCTTTAATATTTCAAATCTCCCGAAGCATATTTCGTCGTAGTAAATCAGACAGTCGATATTTTATTTTCACGATGAACAGTTATTGTTCACTTTGAAACTTCAACGTTCAACTATTTCCAATCTTTGCAATCATTAAACCTCCCGATTCAAAGACGCATGTCCATAATCTTCAATGGTTGAGAATGCTCTCCGAAGTAGATCAACGGTTAGCGTCACTTCATGGTTTACGCTTATTCTATCCTTCCATTGTACTTGATCAACGATCAACAACGCTTCCCGAATTAGATCAACGATTAGCGTTAACTTCGATCCTCGACGCTTTGGGTAGTTACTGGTGTTAGACACTGGTTTCCCCCAAAGTACATACTCCTGAAGTGACGTAACTTGCTGACGTCACTGCTGACTTGGAACTGGCCGAGTGGCTACCACGTGTCACTTAGATTTGTTACTTACACGTACTTGAAATGCCAATTTCATCTTGACACTTGTCGTCATCTGATTGTGCCATGTGTCCTTGCTAACGTGGATCTCTTAATGTGACACATGTCCTCCTCTTGGATTTAACAGTCATCATGTATTCTCCATATCTGATCGTCCTTCTTTATGTATTACTCTGTCCTTCCACTCAACTTGATCCAATGGTCAAGAATTCTCCCGGAGTATATCAACGATCATGGATGATTGCGGGGTCCCAACTAGCACGACGTTTAAAACTATCGTTGAGTTCTGCAATGGAAACTGCTCGCTGGTATTGGAACTGATGCCAACTGTAGATATATTGGTGGGTGACAATCGACGGTCTAGACTAATTAAGGAATTGGAATTAAAGCGTTGTTTAATCCTCCCTTCACGCTCCACAATTAATTCATGCCATTGATCTGGCGCTTGCGTATCCAACGATCATGAATTGATATGATCGTTGACTAGTCCTCCAACGGTCCTTCTCTTGTAATATGACGATATAGACTAATTGCAGGATTGGAATTAACACGTTGTTTTATTCTCCCTTCGCACTCCGCAATCAATCCTTTCCCTTGATCTGGCGCTTGCGTATCCAATGGTCATGACTTGATCTGATCCTTGACCAGTCCTCCAACGATCCTTCTCTTGTAACTCCTATATCTGACGGTCCTGGTTTCTCCCGTAATGATAATGGACGGCTTCTGTGCGTCATCTCTTCTAAGATTTTTGGGTTTATACTTGGTTTCCAACTGACCCAAGGATATCTGCATGCTATGATCTTGTGTGATCTAATATGCTGCCTCTCCTGAGCTTTTAGGTAGATTCCTCTACACCTCACGTTATGTCTTCTGCGCGATTACTCCTGATATTAACCTTGATGTTCTGAACATTCTCTTTCCATCATTGACCCTTCATTACTCATGGATAGACCTTATTGGCCATCCCAACACTAATGCCAACTGTATAATGATTCATGACCTATTCATGTTGCCATCATAACAACTTATCATGACCGTTGACATCAATAACAATTCATCAATGATAACTCATCAATGACCATTCATCATAACAACTTATCATCACATCAAAATGACATCGACTATTGACATCAATGACAATATGTCCAACAATCTCCCCCTTTGTCATTGAGGGCAACACACTAACTTCATACTCATACTCCCCCTGTGATGATGCTTCTCTCTTTTGAAGTTACTCTCCCCCTTTGACATCAATGGAAAAGGATTGCTCCCCTTATGATCAACCTCTATCTGTCTGCATGTTGTTGACCAAAATATGAATTTGGGTAGCTCCCCCTGTCAATATGCTCTCTTTGCTTCTGACTACTCTCCCCCTTTGTTTCTGAAAGGGTATCTCTTCCCGACAAGGTCTCTTCCCCTATTAATTTATTAGCTGTTTATATCAGTCCATTGGTATATTTGTGTTCACATAAGTAGTCTTATTGATACCAACTTGTAGTGATACCCATTTGTAGTGATCAAGTCTTTCAAAAATTAATCTAATTACTTTCTTATTTAATAACCAAAATACTCCTCCTGAGTTTTTATTGACTTTCCTTTGTCAAATAGAATAAGAGTATGAATCTTACTGATCTTTTTTTTTGATCTGCTTCTTATTCTTCTTTGATATTTCACATGAATATCAATTGAGGAATGATACCAATTGATTTAAATGCCAATTTTGTTGTCAATTGATCTTTGTTGAATGATACTCCTTGAACTTCTCTGCTACCTTTATTTTTCCTCTTCTCGTATTCTACAACTAACCCTACCAATGATTTTTCTTTTGACCACTAATCTATAGATAGTCAAGATTTTCCATATGTTAATTCAAAAACTCTTGGCATAATCCTTTGATTTTGTAGAAACCAATTTAAATTTCTTTTTGTATTTTCTTTCTTTTGCTAACAACTTATGACATCATCAGAATTTGATATTGTCCCATATTATTTTATAGGCACTTTCTTTTCTTGGGCTTGATTTATTTCATATTGAATTTCACATTCGTTATTAGGACCTTCACCCATCATGTTCTTGTTATTAGTTTCTTCATTTTCAGGTGTAATATCATCTTTCTTGCTTTCTCCTTCAGATTTTCTTCTCCAGATCTTTCTATGAGATATTCTGCTTTTTGGATCTTCTCTTTTTAATTGTGTTTTTGGAGATTTGTCATCTCTTTTCTTCTTCCAACTTTTATTAGGTTTTCTCACTGATTTGAATGACTTATATAAGGATTGAATTTTTGAACTCCTGCAGCTTTGGGATTTGTGCCCAAACCTATCACAGTTGTAACATCTCATTGTATGACAAAATTTTGTTGTGTGCCCAACAAAATTACATCTCCAACATCTAATTGAGTTTTTGGATTTTCTTGTATATCCTTTCTTTAGTTTCTTGCAGTCCATTGCTTTATGGCCAAGGTTATGACAAGAAAAGCAATATCCATTGAAGGTGTTTCCATTCTTGATTCTATTTTGGATTGAGAAATCTGTCATTTGATTTTCTTGTTCCTTTTTACTTCTATAACTTCCTTCCTTAACAAAGTTCATGACTTATAATTGCTTTGTAATTGCACCTTTTCCCTTTGAGAAGGATGATCCTTTCTCATGTTTGTAAATGGTGATCCATTTGTCATTGTCTTCTTTCTTATTGTATCAAAGACCAATTTTGTGATCAACTGATCTTTGGCTCTTCCAAATCTTATCTAGGATAACTGAGCTATTCTGGAAATTGACAATCTTATTTGTCTTTTCATTCATCTTTTTGAGATTGACTGTTTCTAACTTCAAGACATAATTGTTCCTTTTTAGTCAACTGAATCTTCATGGATTCTTCCATTTCTTTAGCATGTTCAAGATGAGTCTTTAGATTGATGATTATTTCTTCTGTCTCATCCAAGACTTCTTTGCATTTAATAGTTTTGTCATATGTCGTTAATTCTTCCATATCTTTTGTTAGATCAAAAACTTTAGTTTTCAATATTTTGATTTCTTCCTCATGTTCTAGCTGAATCCTTTTGAGGTTGATGGCTTCTAATTCAAACATTTGGCATGATTCTTCCTTTTTAGTTATTTGGATCTTTTGGGCTTCTTCCTTTTTCTTAGCTTATTCAATTTGAGTCATTATATCTGCATTAGTACTTTCATTTATCTTTTTGAAATTGATGATTTCCAATTCCATCATGTGGTAAGAATTCTCTTTCCTTGTTAACTGGATCTCTAGGTCTTCTTCACTTTCTTTAATTTCCTCAAGTTGAGTGTTTAGACTGTTAACCAATTCTTTTGATTCTTTTAGTACTTCTTTTCTTTTACTGTCATGTGTAATTAATTCTTCCATCTCTTTTGTTAGATTAGTAACTTCGGTTTTCAATTTTGATCTCTTCTTCTTTGTTTTCTAACTGAATCTTTTGCTCATGCTCTTCATGGTTAGATTGATATATCTGTTGAAGTTTCACTAACTCTTCAAAAGTGCACATAAATGTATATTCAATATGGTCAAGAACATCCACAGGAACTTTAATATGCATATAATTTCTTGGTTCCATATGAATCTCAACTATTGCAAGTATAACATCAGTCTTAAGATTATGTAATTTTTCTTTAGTGATTACTAAGGTATGCCTCAATTCCTTGATGACGCTTTCTTTCTCATTGTTGACTGAGGTTTGCATCAAGTCCTACATTTCATTCTGATTAGAAATCTTTTTCTCTGTATTATGTTCTTCAATCTGATTGCAATTTTCATTTTCTTTATCTCGTTCCCTATCTTGATAAGAATTCTTTTCTTCTGAGTTTTGTTATTTATTCTGACATGGATCCTCTTTATCTGAGCCTTGTTCCTCACTTTGATAGGATTTCTCTTCTTCTTGTGTTTCATTCTGATAACAATTTTCTAGTTGGAGCCACAATTCTTTAGTAGATTTTTAGTGTCTCATATTTTCTTTGACTTGGTCTGACAATCCATCCTGGATTGATTTTAAGGCTAATGAATTGTTTCTTCTTGCCTCCTTTGCAGTTTTGGTTTTGCTCTTTGAAGTAGTTAAGTGCTAGGGCTTACTTACTACTAAATCCCAAAATCCATATCCTCTTGACTTAATATATCTTTTCATGTTTTCCCTCCATGATGAATAATTTGTTCCATCAAATAAGGGAGCTTCATTTGTGGAGATAACAATTTGTCCACTCATTTCTTATGAATCTACCTTCAGTGTTTAAACTGTGCTGAAGGAACCTTTCTCTAATACCAATTGTTGAATGGACACTTGACACTGAGAAAGGGGCGGTGAATCAATGTCACAAAACTTTGGAAAATTTTCCACTTTTCATAAATTAACTGAACAACATATATTTATTTCATTTTCTCAACCAATATATAAAAGAATAAATACTTTATTTATTTATTTAACTTGAATTAATACATAACATCATTTTTTTAATATATTCAACTTCAAGCAACTATGAGAGACCCAACTCTCTGTTACAAGACCCAGCTTGTAGTTCTCAGATCCAACTGAGAAATGTGGAATCCAATCTTAATAACAAGTCCTAGTTTGTTGATCTCAGATCCAACTGAGATGTGAGGAATCCAATTTTCATACAAGACCCAACTTGTAAACATGCACCAACCTGATAGAATGAGCCATCATTCACTCTATTATATATATATATATATATATATATATACTTCAACAAATTCAACTACACTTTCTTCTCACCATTCTTTCTTGTTTATATAGTCTTCCAACTGGTGTGAATTTGAATCATTGTGTCTTTTGATATTTGAACCATTGTACCTTTTCATTTAAATGATAATATTAAACTTTAAATAATATCATTTTCCCTTTTATCCTTTATTCATAATGCTCATGATTTAACTCTCTTAATCATGACAGTGTGTCGGTTCTTTTGTCTTCATGAGTTGATCACAGACATGGATCGACTCATTATATCGTACTCATGCTTCTGCTGTGTTCTCAATTCACCAACAAATCATATTTGATCTTTTATCAATTCTCTGTATTGTTCTAGTGTTAACTCTTTGTTGAATTAAATCTTTATGAGGCGCTTCCTTCAAACCATTTACATATGACCATATGCGCAAAACCATGGGCTTATTGATTTAAGCGTTGCCTCTTCTTTTACCCTTATTTCTCTATTCCATATGACCACAGGTGGTGACTAGGTACTAGGCTAAATAAGTGCTTTATCACTTGTCAAGATCAACGGTCACATTTTAATCGCACAATGAGATGGATGATTGTCGTTACTTCAGGACTTTTTCCTTCACGACTTCTAGCCTCTGTAATCTTTCAAATCTCTCGAAACAGATTTCACCATAGTAGATCGGACGATCGATATTTTATTTGCACGATGAATAGTTCTCATTCACTTCGAAACTTCGTCGTTCGATTATTTCCAATCTTTGTAATCATTAAACCTCCCAGATCAAAGACACGTGTCCATAATCTTCAATAGTTGAGAATGCTCTCCGAAGTAGATCAATGGTTAGCGTGACTTCATGGTTTACACTTATTCTATCCTTCCACTGTACTTGATCAACGGTCGATAACGTTTCCCAAATTAGATCAAGGATTAGTGTTAACTTCGGCCCTCGACGCTTCGGGTAGTTACTGGTTTTAGAAACTGGTTTCCCTCGAAGTACATACTCCCAAAGTGATGTAACTTGCTGACGTCACTGCTGACTTGGCACTGACCGAGTGGCTACCACGTGTTACTTAGATTCATGACTTACACATACCTGAAATGCCAATTTCATCTTGACACTTGTCATCATCTAATTGCGCTACGTGTTCTTGCTGACGTGGTCTTGCTTACATGGATATCCCGATGTGGCACATGTCCTCCTCTTGTATCTAACGATCATAATGTATTCTCTAGATGTGATGGTCCTTCTTTATGTCTTACTTTGTCCTTCCACTCAACTTGATCCAACCATCGAGAATTCTCCCAGAGTAGATCAATGATCAAGGATGATTGTGGGGTCCCAACTAGCACGACGTTTAAAACTATCGTCAAGCTCCGCAATGGACACTGCTCGTTGGTAGTGGAACTGATGCCAACCGTAGATCTATTGGTGGGTGACAATCGACGGTCTAGACTAATCGCAAGATTGGAATTAATGCGTTGTTTAATCCTCCCTTTGTGCTCCGTAATTAATCCCTACCCTTGATCTGGAGCTTGTGTATCCAATGGTCACGAGTTGATCTGATCGTTGACCAGTCCTCCAACGGTCCTTCTCTTGTAATCTAACGGTCTAGACTAATTGCGGTATTGGAATTAACACGATGTTTAATTCTCCCTTCGTGCTTCGCAATCAATCCCTGCCCTTGGTCTGGCGCTTGCATATCCAACGATCTCGACTTGATCTGATTGTTGACTAGTCCTCCAACAGTCCTTCTCTTGTAACTCCTAGATACGACAGTCCTGTTTTGTCCCGTAATGATAATGGACAACTTCTGTGTGTCATTTCTTCTGAGCCTCCTGTGCATCATCTCTTCTGAGATTTTTGGGTTTATACGTGGTTTCCAACTGAACCAAGAATATCTGCATGCTCTGATCTTGTGTGCTCTAATATGCTGCCTGTCTTGAGCTTTTAGGTAGATTCCTCTGCACCTCGCGTTATGTCTTCTGCGCAATTACTCCTGATATTAACCTTGTTGTTCTACTACATTTTCTTTCCATCATTGACCCTGCATTACACATGGACAAACCTTATTGGCCATCCTGATACTAATGCCAACTGTATAATTGTTCATGCCTGATTCATGTTGCCATCATAACAACTTATCATGACTGTTGACATCAATGACAATTCATCAATGATAACTCATCAATGACCATTCATCATAAAAACTTATCATCACATCACAATGACATCGACTATTAACATCAATGACAACATATCAATGAAAATATGTCCAACATAAGTCAACCTATGAATCTTCAAGATGAATCCTTCTTCAAGATGAGTCCTTTGAACTTGAACCAACACCAACTCCACCGCTTCCTAGATGGGTCCATTCAACACGATAAGTAGCTAGTGATCTTGTTGGTTATCCTTCAGATCAACATCAAACATGTTCACAGTTCCAACGAGCCTCTTCTCTTTTGGCTCAAGTTTCAGAGACTCATGATCCAGAGACATTTGCAGAAGCTTCAGGTCATCTAGATTAGGATACAACAATGAATGAAGAGTATCGTTCTTTAATGGCAAACGATACTTGGGATCTTGTACCTCTTCCAAAATGAAGAAAACTTGTCAGATGAAATGGGTCTAAAGAACTAAGTATGCATCAGATGGAAGTGGTGAAAGACACAAGGCTCGATTAGTTGCCAAAGTATTTTCGCAAGTTGAAGGAATTGACTATAATGAAACCTTTTCCCCTGTAGCCAAAATGAATTCCATCTGCCCTGCTCTTGCCCTTGTTGCCTCACATAAATGGGAGGTCCATTAGATGGTTGTTAAATCCGCCTTCTTGCATGGGGATTTGCAAGAAGAAATATACACGGAACAACCTCTTGGCTATGTCCAGAATGACTCTATCATTATTTGTCGCCTTAATAAATCTCTTTATGGTCTTAAGCAAGCTCCCTGAGCTTGGTATGCCAAAATGGACAACTTTCTTATCGACACCATATTCTCTAGACGCCATTTTGATCTTAATGTCTATACCAAGAAAGTAGGAAGCCATATAATAATTCTTGTACTCTGTGTTGATGAACTTATCCTTACTGGTAGTGACTAAAAACTTTTAAACCATGTGAAAACCAACCTTAAGAAGAAATTGGAAATGACAGACTTAGGATTTTTGCACTATTTCCTTAGCCTCGAAGTTTTGCAAACCAATGAAGGAATTTTTCTTTCCCAGTCTAAGTATGCTTGTGACATTCTTTGTTGCTTTCACATGGAATATTGTAAACCAACCCCTTCTCCCTTCCAGTTTGTAGTCAATCTTGCTACCACCTGCACTTCTCTCGAAGTTGATGCCACCTTGTACCGTCAGTTAGTTGGTAGCCTCTTATACTTGACTCATACCTGTCCTAATCTTTCGTTTGTTGCTGGTATTGTTTCTCAGTATATACAAACACCCCATGAAAGCCATTGGAAAGCAACTAAAAGGATACTTTAGTATGTCCGTGGTACAATTCAGTTCAAGATACATTACAGTTCAGGGGGGACTCTTTTATTGGTTGGTTTCACTGATTAAGATTGGGTCGACGACCCTGATGATTGGAAGTCTACTACAGGTTATGTTTTCAGGCTTGGTTCAGGACCTGTCACTTGGGCTTGTAAGAAACAACATGCTATGACACTTTCTTCATCAGAAGCAGAGTACCGAGCAACAATAAATGCAAGTAAAAAATCCTTGTGGCTTCGACAGATTCTTTTATAATTTAGATTCCAGCAGCAACATCAGACCAACGTTTGGTGCGAAAATCAGAGTTCCATCAAGCTCGCCAAAGACCTAGTTCAACATCATCACAACAAACAAATCAAGATACACATGCACTTCATCAGAAAGCTCATTCATGATCAAGTTATTGAGGTGCTCTTTTTCCCTACAGAAGTTCAAGTTGCAGACATTTTCACAAAGTCTCTATCAGAAGTGAAGTTTTCCAAACTTCGATCTGTGTTAGGAGTTTAGGAAGTTGTCATCAAGGGGGGATAGGCTATAATGCCCCCTTCCTTCTCCTATTGTGTCGCTATTATAAATCCATCAATCCTATCCCAATTTTTTCTTAAGGGGGAATGTTAGGATATTTAGACACTTAGGAGTTAGTTAATATCTACTTGGTCTAATGAGTCGTTAGGTAAACATGTGTTTCTTAGAGTGTTTCTTTAGTATGCTTTAGTATGAATTTTTAGTTAGGAAATCCGAGAGTCATGATATGTTCCCGACATAGAGTGATAAAATGGTTCGTATTCTCCTCGATTTTAACAACCATTGATATGTGGCTTAACACCCGATTGGTCCGATTTAAAGAGCATGGAGGGTCATTTGTCGATGATTAATTATGAGAAAGTCTCTTGCAAAAATCTCTCTGTAATATTTTTCTTTTGCATTGATAAACTGCTGATCCAAGTGGATATCGGTGTCCACCCACCTTTTCCAACTGGCTCAAAATAATTTTCTGGCATTTTTGGCAATTTACTATTTTTAGCAGTTTTTATTTTCGGGGCCATTTTGAAGGCCTAAATGAAGGTTTTTCAGGATAAATATTCTCAAAAATATCCAAAGGAATAATTGAACCCCCAAAATGACTCTCCTCGACAATACCTTTCCAATGGGCTATCATACGCCTAAAACGGAGATCGTATGCAAAAGTTACGACCTTGGGAAGTTGATGTACTGACTTACCCAGACGGGGCCCACATGACTTTTGGCGCTTCATCTCCTAGGGTTAGGTTTTTGGATGTATATGGTTTGTGGAATTCTTGTTTATTGTAAAAAGGCCTTCAGAGCCTCATTGTAATGATATTCTTGCGAATGAGCACAACCGTCAGATCTCTTCTCAGAGATAAGCCGCCACCATTCCAACAAGCTTGTTTCCGCTGCATTTTACAGTTTCAACTTATTTCCTTATCGAATAGAAAACCAGTTTTACTGTATCTCTGTTATTTTGTGTTAAGAACCTGTTAATAATCTGTAGTCATTTTGTTCTACTCATAAAATCTGGATCAGTGGTATCAGAGCGGTCTTCTCCTTGTCGTCTTAATGCATGTCTCCAATGAGGTCGGAGTACAAAGAGTTGGGTCTCGAGCTTGTTTCTCTTGAGGATAAAAGCTCTTGCACGCCCAAGCGACCTCTCATGGTAGGAGAAAAGAAAGATGATGGGACATGAGATCCTTTCAAACTATTGATTGAGGAACCCCTCAAGCAACAAAGGAACGAGATGATGGATAGTTTCGCACAAATCCTTCTGCGATTACCAACATGTGACACATATTCTTCAAGAGGAGGTGCCGCCCCCTTCAAGGTAAAAATAAACTTTGATATTCCTATATTTGAAGGTCAGATAGACGCGGATGTTGTAGACAAGTGGTTGAATCTACTAGAAGGGTATGTTTCTGTCCATAACTTTTCGAATAGAGAAAATATTACTTTTGCGCTCCTCAAAGCCATTCCCCATGTCAAAGATTGGTGGGAAACTTTCTGTGAGAAAAATGAAATAGAGGAACCCTCATTATTTACAGTCACAACCACCTAGGAATCCTTCAGGGGTGCTATTAAGGAACAATACTACCATGTCGGAAGTTATGACGACTTGTATACCAAATGGACCACACTGCGGCAAGAAAGAGACCAAGCAGTGCCAGATTTCACAATAATCTTCCATACCTTGCGCACCAAGATGGGTATCAAATATTTAGAGCGACATCTAGTGCTCAAGTATCACGACGCTCTGCATAGATACATCTAGACCGAAATGGAATTTCTGGATATCTCATCCTTGGGTGTGGCCTACCAACATGCCATCAAAATCGAGCAGAAGCTCAAACAAAAGACGCGACAATTTGGGCCTGGGAACCCCTCACAACAAAAGCCAGGAAAAGACAACTTCAACCCATAGAACAAAGGACAGAGCAAAGATGGACAGTATCAGGACAACCAGTCCAAGCCGCAAGTAAAGAAGGACACCAAAAAGACAAAGAAATATATCAGGAAGTGGTGTGACTTCCATAAGAGCCCTTGGCATTGTTGATATTATGGTAGCTGCGGGAGGTATTTACCTCCACGTGTAAACCTGACGAGAATAGAATATTCCGGGAAGCAAGAAGAAACCCTAATGAGTTGGATAATAACCCTTGAAGACATGTTGGCTCAAGAAGATAACTTGTATTAGGTTATTAGCCTCCAAGAGAAGAAGTCGGCCAGAAGAAATAATATATACTGAACAGACAGATACCAAGAATGTGAAGTCGGCCCAGGCAGTTAGCCATAATTACTATAAATACAAGAGGCCAATCTTCATTCTGGAAGGCAGTATCAAAATTGTAGAGCAACACTTGTGCGCACTGCAGTGCCTAGTTTTGTGTGCAAGATTGGAGGAGAGCTACCATTGCAGTGACTGCGGCTAGCAGATCTCGTTTGGCTTGGACTATCTCTTGGTTAGGGTTTGGACTATCTGATCATCTCTTGTTGGTAGGCTATCCATGGGGAAATGTGCACTACCCTTTGTTTGGCTATCTAGCCTAGGGTTTGCTTCTGGAGTGATTCTCTATTAAGGTTAAGGTGCTCGGAGGGTGGCTTCGGCCTATGTTTGGGTGACAATAGTGACATTTTCAATGGTAAAATGAGCACATTCATTCATATTCTAATAGGTTATGGGACCACACCTCCTTCATTCAGTCTAACCGCTGGAATGAAACATAGCCATAAGGATATTAAGCTCATTGAAGAACTGCCGCTAGGGTTTCTAGCAGGAGCAATCACCATAGCACTGCCGCTAGGGTTTCTAGCAGGAGCAGTCACCATAGCACTGCTGCTAGGGTTACTAGCAGGTGCAGTTGCAGAAACCCTAATCCTCTCGTTGAGGCACCTTAAGTGAAGGGATTGACCTAATTTCTGGATAGATCAGTGCGCCCTAGCCTAGTGCATCTCTTGGTACTCTCAGCAAGCCAAGACATCAAGTTTGAGTTTTTGGTTAGATCTAGGGTTGACCAAGTCAAAGAAGCCATGACTTACTCTATGAAGTTAGAAAACAAGTTAGACAGAGCTTATAACTTCAGAGCGTGGAAGATAAGGATTGACCTCATCCTTTTCAAGAATAAAGTGTTGGATATCATGAAAGGAAAGATCGTGGAACCAAAGTTTGAAGAAGGAAAAGAAAAGGAACCACAAAACGTTACAGTTATGGAGAAGTTCAAAGACGATGACATCAATGCCATGAGTATCATAATGGACTTTATAAAAGACCACTTGATACCCTACATCTCCCATATTGACTCATCGAAGAAGATGTACGATGCCTTAACAAACCTATTCTCATTGAGAAACATTGGACACATAATGAGTCTAAAGAATGAGCTCTATGACATGAAGATGGATGATGATGATGAAGATGGATGATGATGATAGCATAACATCATACTTTGTGAGTGATCCGGATTATTTTCGGCATGAAATGAGATCAGAGATATAATAAAGAAATGCACAGAGATATCGCAGATATTCAATAATATATCATAAATATATCAGAGATGCAACTATAAACATAGATATACAATAATACATGATTTCTATTAATGAAATAAATGTACAGAGACTATAAAATACAGAGTGAAAGACTCGATAGAATGGTGGCAGCTTATCTCTGAGAAGAGATGTGACGGCTACTCGCATTTGCAAGAGGATGATTACAATGAGGCTCTAAAGGCCTTTTTACAATAAACAGGAATTCAAAAAGTCCTATACATCCAAAAACCTAACCCTAGGAGATGAAGCACCAAAAGTCATGTGGGCCCCGTTTGGGTAAGTTAGTACATCAACTTCCCGAGGTCGTAACTTTTGCATACGATCTCCGTTTTAGGCGTATGATAACTCGTTGGAAAGGTATCGATGAGGAGATTCATTTTGGGGTCTCAATCATGCCATTGGATATCTTTGAGAACCTATATATTGAAAAACCTTCATTTGGGCCCTCAAAATGGCCCCGAAAGTTAAAAACTACTAAAAATAGTAAATTGCCAAATTTGCCGAAAACTGTTTTGAGCCAGTCGGAAAAGGTGGGTGGCCACTAATATCCACCTGGATCAATCCTCCCTCCTTAGGAATCAATGGTCTCCATTGCGTTGAGTTCCCGTGGGAGAGGGAAAAGCAATTTTTGAATCTGCATCTTGGTGAGCTGCTTGCCTTGCTGGAGACGTCACGCTACTCAGTTTGTGGAAGTCTGTCACAAACCTGTTGAGGCTGAGGTTGTTCAAAAAGTCAGGCTACATGAGAGGACGGTGTGCAGAAAGAATCTTTGCGCTTTGCTGCAACCTTGTTGACCTGCTTCTGTTGGATAGAAGGTGCTTGGGGCGAAGCTGTAGTGGTTGTAGTGTCCTTTTGTTCCCCTTTTGAACAAATTGTGAAGAAGATGAATTTTGTAGTATGAGATACTACCTTGCGATACTTTTTAGGTGGAACAGTAGTCAGAACTACCTCTGGTATTCTATAGAGATGACCCCCTAGAGAAACAATGACACTGCGGGGTCGAGACTCATAAACAACGTGGCACTTCCATATATATGGTTGGCCCAAGAGAACATCACATACATATTGTGGGGAAACATCACATAATACCTCATCCTTGAAGGGTTGGATGCCATATGACAATCGACATTGCTGGCTGACACGAAGATCTCGTCCTTGGCGAAGCCACCTGATGTTGTATGGCTGCGGCTATGGTGTTGTCGACAATCCCAACTGTTTGATGACATCTGCTAAGATGAGGTTCTTCTGGCTTCCACTATCAACAATAAAATGAAGTGGGGTCCCCTTCACCCACATATGTGAATTAAAAAGATGCTCCCCCTCTTCAGGATCTGTTGGTTCTTCTGGTTGAATTGCTGCGGTCGCGACAATAACAGTGGGGTCTGCGTCAATGATCTGTCCTTTACCAATATTTTTAGAATCAGATTCTGAATCAGGGTTCGACTCCTTGTCTTTGATCTCGACCACCAATGATTGTTTTGAGCGACATTCATCGGTGTTGTTCCAGGGTCGTTTGTGGAAATCGCACTATTTTTCGGTGTCCTTCTATGTCTTCTTGTGACCCTTCTTTTCATGTGGCTTGGACTAGTTTTCAAGAGACTATTTGTTAGGGATGTCTTTGTCATACTTTGGTTGTTGCTGATTTGCAGAATCAAAATCCCGTTTGTTCTAGTGCTTAAATTTTTGCTCAATTTTAACAACATATTGGTAGGCAGAACTGAGTGATGAGATGTCCGGAAAATCCATTTCAGTTTGGATGTAACTGTGTAGAGCCCCACGGTATTTCAGAACCAAATGTCGTTCGGAGTATTTGATACCCAACTTAGTGCCCAAGGTATGGAAGGTAATGGTGAACTCCCGAACTGCTTGGCCCCTCTCTTGCCGCAATGTGGTCCATCTCATGTACTGGTCCTCATAGTTTCCAATAGGGTAATATTGTTCCTTTACCGCATCCACAAAAAAATCCCAAGTGGGATCGACCCCATATATTCCAGAATCCTCTGTGGAAATTTTCTCCCAGTAAATTTCCCACCAATGTTTGACATGAGGGAGAGCTTTAAGGAGTGCGAAGGTGATCTTTTATTTGTCGGAAAAATTGTGAACAGAGAAATAACCTTCTAGCAGAGTTAACCATTTTTCTAGGGCTTCTGCATCTATCTGTCCTTCAAATACAGGAATATCAAAATTAACTTGTACCTTGAAAGGCAAGGTGCCTCCAAAGTGGCCTCTTGATGAACATGCACCTGATGCTATCGACAAGTGTTTAAGGATGTGGGCAAAATTCTCCATCATTTCGTCCCTCTGTCACGTGAGAGCTTGCTTAAGCAACATATTGATAGGATCGTCTGCTCCGTTGTTTTTCTTTTATTCTACCATTGAGGGTTTCTTGGGTGTGCGAGAGCGATTGTCTTTAGGAGAGACAAGCTCGAGACCCAACTTTCTATAATCAGACCTCGTCGGGGACATGCACTGAAAAAACGATCAAGAGCAGCCTACTCTGATACCACTGATCCAGATTATTTTCGACACGAAATGAGATTGGAGATATAATAAAGAAATGCACAGAGATATCGCAGATATTCAATAATATAAAAAAATATATATCAGAGATGCAACCATAAACACAGATATACAGTAATACATGATTTCTATTAATGAAATAAATGTACAGAGATTGTAAAATACAAAGTGAAAGACTCGATAGAATGGTGGCAGCTTATCTCTGAGAAGAGATGTGACGGCTACTCGCATTCACAAGAAGATGATTACAAAGAGGCTCTGAAGGCCTTTTTACAATAAATAGGAATGCCAAAAGTCCTATACATCCAAAAACCTAACCCTAGGAGATGAAGCGCCAAAAGTCATGTGGGCCCCGTTTGGGTAAGTTAGTACATCAACTTCCCGAGGTTGTAACTTTTGCATACGATCTCCGTTTTAGGCGTATGACAGCTCGTTGGAAAGGTATCAACGAGGAGATTCATTTTGGGGGCTCAATCATGACTTTGGATATAATTTAGAACCTCTATCTTGAAAATACTTCATTTGGTCCCTCAAAATGGCCCCGCAAGTTAAAAACTGCTAAAAATAGTAAATTGCCAAATTTGCCAGAAAATTGTTTTGAGCCAGTCGGAAAAAGTGGGTGGCCACCGATATCCACCTGGATCAACTGCCAAGCTCTTCTTTGAACGAGTCTGGGTACATTTTGGAATCCCACAAATCATTGTCTCAGATCAGGACAGTCGATTTATCAACACATTCTAGTCAAGCCTCTGGTCACTACTGGACACCAAGCTCACCAAATCCACGACCTTCCACCCCCAGACAGATGGCCAAACCGAGGTCGTAAATCGAATGATTGTACATTTCCTTCACATGTATAATTCAAATCACCCTCGCACATGGGATGAGAGCCTTCCCTAAGTCCAACATAGCTACAACCGAGCCCTGCATAGCTCAACCGACCACAACCCCTTTCAGGTGGGGTTGGGATTCCAACCATTGGGTCCCATAGATGTTTCACTTCCCCTTGCGGTCACCTCGACCGACTCATCTCCTGATCCAAATAAAGCTGACAAATCCACCCGATTCATTGAGCGGATCCAACACATCTGCCAACAGGTCCAGGATATCCTATAGAAGTCCAATGACAAGTACAAGCAATGCCATGATCAACATTGGGTGCCACATAAGTTTTAGGCGGGCGAAAAAGTTTGGTTGCACTTGCAAAAATAATGCCTTACATGAATCCATCAGAAGATTTTACCACTCCATTATGGGTCGTACACCATCACGAAGGATGTGGGGGATAATTATTTTGAGCTCAACATTCCTCCTTTCCTTGGCCTGCACCCAATGTTCAACATGGATCTCCTTCGCCCTTATTTCCCACCATTATTGGACACCTCAGACGTAGCATAACAACTGACACTAACATAGCTCAACCCCGACTACATACAACATGCATCCAATGATCAGATTATGGACGCACAGATCAAGGGCACTTGACAACAAATGATCCAACTTTATCGAGTCATCGAAGCAGGGTAGCTCCTGCACCAAGGCAAGTGGCTCACTCGAGGCCAAATTCAATAGTAATTTCCTCATCTAATGGGGGAACTCAACTAAATGGAGACCATTGCTTCCTAATGAGGGAGGATTGATCCAGGTGGATATCAGTGACCACCCACCTTTTCCAATTGGCTCAAAACAATTTTCTGACAATTTTAGCAATTTACTATTTTGAGTAGTTTTTACTTCCAGGGCCATTTTGAGGGCTTAAATGAAGGTTTTTCAGGATCGAGCTTCTCAATGATATCCAAAGGCATGAATGAGCCCCCAAAATTAATCTCCTCATATATACCTTTCCAATGGACTATCATACTCCCAAAACGAAGATTGTATGCAAAAGTTATGACCCCAGGAAGTTGATGTACTAACCTACCTAGAGGGGGCCCACATGACTTTTGGCACTTCATCTCCTAGGGTTAGGTTTTTGGATGTCTAAGGTTTTTGGAATGCCTTTTTATTGTAAAAAGGAATTCAGAGCCTCATTGTAATGATATTCTTGCGAATGAGCGCAACCGTCACATCTCTTCTCAGAGATAAGCCGCCACCATTCCAACAAGATTGTTTCCACTGCATTTTAGAGTTTTAACTTATTTACTGAATAGAAAACTAGCTTTACTGTATCTCTGTTATTTTGTATTAAGCACCTGTTAATAATCTGTAGTCATTTCGTTCTGCTTATAAAATCCGGATCAACTGCTCCAAGTGGCCGTGTTGGCTGGGGCCGTGGATTTTCCCCCATAGGGGTTTTACCACGTCAAAACATCGATGTGTTGATCTTTGATCTAGTTGTGTGAGTGGTTACTGAAGGTGTCCGTCCTCTCTTGGAATACATGTGTTGTCGAACAACAATATATAACTTTATATTCCACGAATAAATATACATATTTTTGTCCTTTAAAGGGATTGCTTGCTTTCAACAGTGCTATATTTTCCTGTCCATTTACAAACAAAAAAAATCATCTTTCTTATCTTTTGAACCTTCCACTTCATTCACATCATAATTAAAAAACATAACTAGGGCATTTTCTATCATTCCATATTAGAAAAAAACTCTTTTCATCACTAAACATCGCGGAAAATTATAAAATAAAGGACATCTCCTCATGGAGATGACCATCAATAAACTCTTGAGATATGAAAGCTCCACCATCCAGAGTCAATGCCTTTTTTGAGAGAGCATCGGTTGAGGATTTTAACTCCCTAGAAATATGAGAAATAGAATGCCACTCAAACTCCTACATAAAGGAATTGATCTACCTCAACAGAGGATGGAGAAGCACCACCTGCACGTACAATTTACTATTAACCCAATCCGTCACCACCTTTGAATCACCAAAAATCTGAATTTTCCTTGACTTTAAAGAATTTTCTAAAAAGAGAAAAGCCCACAGAACAGAAAATTTAGCCTTCATATTAGAACCATGACCTGGAGTGCATTTGACTTTGAAAATATGATATGTCAATATATGAAGCACTACTCCCACCCCACACATAGGAGGATAACCCTAGCTCACACCATTGAAAAACCCCCATGGAATTCCTTCCACCAACTCAGGCATGTGGGCCACACTCTTTTTAAAATTTCCAATCGTATTTGAATTTGCCTGTTAGTTTTACTACCATTCCTACTACTACCTCTAGAGGAAGGTTTCTGTCTTGAAAAGTGCACAAATTTCTAACCCACCATATTAAATAAACAAAACAACAAAGCATATATGAATAATCTTGAGCCATGATTTCATTCTTCCAATAGGTAATCCACACTTCCAAATAGCCCACTAGAACATAAACTTTTGATTTGAAATGAACAACAACACTATACCAAACCTGCTATGCAAAATAACATTGCACAAACACATGTTTAGATGACTCAGCCATGGACTTTCACAACATGCAGGGATCTAGCCCGACCCAACCTTTGCGAATACCAACATACCGTGTTAAGAATTTTTCTTTGAGAGAAAGGCACATGAGTATCCTCATATTTATTGGTGCATGCATCTTCCACACCACTAACCACCACCACTTTTTATCACCAGAGAAATAAATTGTTGCCAGTAACTGATACCCAAGCTTTACTATGTAGTTTCCATATAGTTTATTCACCGACCAACATAGTGAGTCTTCTACCCCCTCTTCTAGATTGATGAATTTTGACCTTAAATTATCCACTAACCTACTCCACTTGACCTCCATATGGCCATCAAGACCCAGGTCTTTTGCGAATATCCACTATGTCCTACCGATGATATCCACTCCTTGCACATCGACATCCTGAAGGGAAAGGATTTTGTTATTATGGAGAAATGAAACCAAACATTCGAACAACTTATGGGCATCTGATGATCCTTCCCATGGATATCTCCAATTCTGATGCTTCTCCTATTTCCAATATCCCAAACCATCCACTTGTCGATCAAGGGGAAAGCGTCAACCAACACTTTCCAATATATGGAGATTTTTGACACTGATTTTTTAGGGATATGAAACCAATCTTCGAACAACATCCCAACCAAATACTTGGGGACCATAACCTTGTCCCACGACATCTTATTTTGAGTGATCCTCCAAAGGATTTTGGCTGCCAAATCCTTGCTAAACTAGACTAAGTTTTTGATCCCCCAACCCCCTAACTCCTTGAGCATGGCTAGACGAGACCATTTCACAAGAGAAACACCATCCACCTCCTTTTTTCCGGACCATAGGAATTGGAAACAAACTTTCCTTATTTTCGTAAAGATCCATTTTGGAATTTTAACAATCAGGGCTCGGTAAACCGAGATGCTATTCAACATGGAGTTGATAAAGACCAACTGACATCCTCTAGAAAGCCACCGATTCACCCACAGAGATATCCTTGATTGCAATTTTTTTAAAGATCCATAACCGATATTCATAAACATAAGAGTTTGGATTTAAATGGAACCCAAGATATTTTAAACCAACATCAATGTCACACCGAGAAAAAAGGGAGCATCAATCCTAAATGAGCCCTTGCTTCCTCACTCAAAGCATATATCTAAATGGAAGATTTCAGCATATTTATTTCCATACCCGTCACTAAACATAATGGGTACAAGACATATTTTATTACCTTAAATTCCTGCAAGGACCCTGCACCAAAGAGCATTATGTCATCAACAAAAAGAAGACGAGTTATAAAAATAGACTCTATGATCTTTAAACCTTTTAGAATCCCTCTTCTTTTGGCATTTTGAAGGAGGTTTCTTAATCCTTCAGCCACAATAAGAAAAATAAAAGGGAACAAAGGAAACCCTTGGAGAAGACCTCTCGAGGAGTGAAAGAATTGGGAAGGAGATCCATTTATGAGGATTGAAAAAGAAGCTGACTCAATACAACTGATAATCTAGTGAATAGTTTTGAAATTGATCCCCATATGAATTAAGGCCAACTTGATAAAATCCCAACTTTCTTTATCGTAAGCTTGTGAGAGGTCAAGCTTCATAACAACAGATGAAATAGTTTGAAGCTTGATAGAGTGGAAGGCTTCTTTAGACAACGAGACAACATCATAGGTTTGTCTTTTGAAAAGGAAATCAAATTTCTCCTTCGAGATGATTTCAGTAAGAAAGGACTTGAGTCTATTCGCAATGACTTTAGAAATCAACTTGTAGATCAAATACCATCACAATATAGGTTTGAAGTCCTCAAAATAGGTAGACTCATGTTTTTATGGAAAGAGGGCTAGGCAGGAATTATTTAAAGAGTCCAAGATTTTACATGATCTTTGTGATTCAAGGATCACTTATAAAAGGTCTTCTTTGATAAGGTTGTATAAACCCAGATAGAATTCGACAAGAAGGTCATCTAGGATAGGGATTTTTCTTTTGGAAAGTCGAAAGGGTACTGAAAATTTCAACTTTAGATATATCTTCATGAATCTCCTCATTCATTTCCTCTGATATGGATATTAGGAAGTGGTCGATCATTTCAAGAATATCAACAATAGGGAAACCTACCCGTTCCTTAAAATGGCTAGAAAAATGAACTTTCCCCGCCTCCACAATTTTCGAGTGGGAAGTTACCATTACACTGTGGGGACAAGTTTTGGGAATTGCGCAAGAGCATGCACAGAAGAAGGAAAGGTTGTTAGCGCATTTTCAGTATCAACGCGCACAAAGGAAGGAAGTTAGTTAGAATCCATTAGGCATTTTGGTCCATTGAAACGTGCTAAGCCATGATGTAAATGTATAGATATGTAAGGGTTTTTGGTAGTAGTAGATTTTGATTAGTGAAGCATGAAGTTGGGTACTAGTTGAGAGATAAGTGTGCACTGTATGCATGTATGACAATGTAATTTTGGGGTATAATTGAGATATCATGTATGAGCGCAGTGTTCATATTTTGTAAGGGATGATTTTGAATAATAATATAAGAAGCTGATCATTGTGGACATAACCCATCTTGAGTGAAACATGTTAAATATAGTATCTTTGTGTTATGTTATGATTTGTTTGTTTGTTTTGTGTATGTTATAGCAAGATTTGCCTCACCCTATGCAATCTTGCACAAAAGGCCTTTTTCCATTTCCCTATGTAGACTTATCATCCCTGTTTGTAAATCCCAGAACTAAAAATACATATTTTTCCACATGTACGCACATTGTCTACTATACATCATGCGTATATGCAAGCTGCACCAATACAACTCGCGTACATCAGGATTTGTGCCCCAAAAATGAAAATTAGTGTTGGGTTTCCATGTCACGACAGGAGATCTATGATCCTTGGCCTTCCATATACTAGAAATGTTTCATCTCGACCCTTTAGTTACATTTTAAGGCTATAAATGGGCCAATTTCGAGCTATGGAAAGGAGGAGAAAGAATTCAACTTTGAGAGCAAAGTTACTCTGGAGAAATTATTTACTTCATATTAAGTCTGCATCCCTTTGTCCTTTAAGTCTGAACACAATGTTCAACCCCCAAGCTCTTCCTTTATTGTCTATCTTCTATGAGATTGCCTTTGGTGGAGGGTTGAAGTGGTGGAGGCCCAGCTGGAAGGAACTTATTTTCTCGGTTCCGATCCGTGCTGACACGGAAGTCTGTAACATTTTCACTTCTGCTGATCATATATTAGTAGAAATACTATTTTCTTGTCCAATTGATATCTTGCGAATATTTAAATTATTATTCCATGGGCGTATTTGTCATGTTTATTAATGAATTATGCTATTGAATGTGATAACATCATTTATTATCACCATATGCTTGCTTTTCTTGGTTGTTGAGGACTAGTTGCAGGTATATTTATTTGGGTCAAGTGCTCAATGATGGACTTCATCGAATGTATGGATGAGGTAGGCATGTTATCTTGTCTTGCTAGCATATTTGTTTACATAACATACTTGAGAACATAGTTGATTTCTATAGTCATTTCCGTTTGTTGTGGTTTACCCTAGCCATAGAGAGATTTTCCTCGTAACAGAATTGGCGACCATACTAGGGATTGAATCTTCTTTCTTAGGGTTTGGAGTATTTTTCTCCTTAGATTGCTCTCATTCCTATTGCATTTCTTGTCATATCATTGCTTGACAACCTCTGTTCACTCTCGGTCTAAGTTTTTCAGCCTTCTCCTTTTCTCGGCTTTGTTTTTGAAACATATACACGGTTTTTGGCTTGACAATCGTGTATATACGCGGGCTGTTCCTCTGCAAGATGCATACATACACTCTGTTTCCTTGAACAATTGCGTACAACAACCTTCTTTGCTTGTTTGCTGGGTTTGGTGATTGCTGGGTGGGATTTGATGTTTTTTGAGTCTTCTTGGGTCTCTGTAGTGACTGTTAAGTTCCCATGGGATGACAGGAAACCTGTCTAGGGTTGAATTTTTGGGAGGAGTCTTTCTCATCAACTTTTCATTTTGATTGTCCTTCTACATTGGGCTGGGTGTTTCACTGTTTGGTATTCTGCTTGAGTTATCTCTTTCTATACACAATAGAGTTTTATATATCAAGTTGTTATTCAGTCCATGCATTTTCGTTTTTCTTATATTGAAAATATTAAAATATTAGGCATTTTGCATTGCTTGTCATTTTTGATCTTTTGAGTCTTTGTCATTAGCTTAGTGCATGTAAATAAAGATTGCATTTTTACTTAAGAATTGTAGAGTTGAAATTGAGAATTGCATTTGTTTTAAGAAGCATATCATTCATTGAAAACTGAAGTTAGGACTTTGCATTATATTCATATTTACTTTTCTTGCTGAGTCGTAACATCATGAGTTTCACTGCCATACCTTTTTGAGTAAGCATGACCATTAAAATTAATGCGATAATTTAAAATTGAGTAGTCATGATTTTATTTTCTAGGGTGCACAAACTAGCTTAGGATTTAGTGCCTTGGAATAGGATTTTGCGAGTAAAATTCTCCAAGGCAATTAAATCAACATATGTGTCTGACAAAGGGAGTGGAGAAATCCATTGTATAATTGGTAATATCAGGAAGCTCCTCTCACACCAGATTTAATAACGAGGTCACGTGAGGTTGGTTGAAGGGATATCCCCCCAATACCTTCTTAGCGTTAGAGATATTTCTGGGGATCTATTCGTATCTGGGGATCTTGATAGTGCCTTTACCTCCATGAGAAACAACACTTTCAAGGTTTCGGGCTTTACTACCCTGCCCATATGGTGGACCTGACTTATGACTACTCGCCTGTGCATCGGTTATACATTGGTTGCTTAGTTGCTTGACTTATGTGCCACATAGGTTACTTGCAGGGGTTATTCTGCAAATACTCTAGGTTAGATAAGGGTCAGAAAACACACAACCTTTATGGAGGATTACCTCTCCAAGGGGATCTGATCAACTGGTTGTTAAGCCCATGAGGGCCCTTATAACTGATTCTATTACCTCCGATCTTTAGCAAGGATTCTCAGGCCCCTCTTGGGCGAGACATACCTTCTTTAGGGAGGGGCCCCCCTTTCAACCACTTTACCCCATTTACGTGCATATTGGTCGTTTGATTTTTTGACGTGCTCTTTGATTACTAGTGGGCCCTAGGCTTTGTTTTTTGTATCTCGAGTCCTAATTCATCGTGGTGTCAGACCAACATCCCCGCTGGTCCCGTCGCTTGTTACAATTACCAACGAATTTCGAGTCTTTGCCTTCTAAAAGGTGTAGAGTTATTAGATGTGGTACACACATCTCCAATATTTAGACTTGTGATTGATCCAAATGGATATCGATGGCCACCCACCTTTTCCAACTGGCTCAAAATAGTTTTCTGACAATTTTGGCAATTTACTATTTTTAACAGTTTTAACTTTCGGGGCCATTTTGAGGGACTAAATGAGGGTTTTTCGGTATTGATCTCCTCAATGATAGCCAAAGGTAGATTGAGCCCCCAAAATGAATATACTTGACGATACCTTTCCAACGGGCTATCACATGCCTAAAACAAATATCGTATGCAAAAGTTATGACCCCGAGAAGTTGATGTACTAACTTACCCAAACGGGGCCCACATGACTTTTGGCGGTTCATCTCCTAGGGTTAGGTTTTTGGATGTTTAGGGTTTTTGGAATTCTTTCTTATTGTAAAAAGCCTTCAGTGCCTCATTTTAACCTTATTCTTGCGAATGCGCGCTGCCGTCACATCTCTTCTCAGAGATAAGCCGCCACCATTCCAACAAGCTTGTTTCCGCTGCATTTTACAGTTTCAGCTTATTTCGTTATTGAATAGAAAACCAGTTTTACTGTATCTCTGTTATTTTGTGTTAAGAACCTGTTAATAATCTGTATTCATTTCATTCTTCTCATAAAATCTGGATCAGTTGTATCAGAGCGGTCTGCTCCTTGTCGTCTTAATGCATGTCCCCAACGAGGTCAGAGTACACAGAGTTGGGTCTCGAGCTTGTTTCTCTTGAGGACAGAAGCTCTCGCATGCCCAAGTGACCTCCCACGATAGAAGAAAATAAATATGATGGGACAAGATATCCTTTCAAACTATTGATTGAGGAATCCCTCACGCAACAGAGGAACGAGATGATGGATAGTTTCGCGCAAATCCTTCGGCGACTACCAATAGGTGACACATCTTCTTCGAATGGAGGCGCCGCCTCCTTCAAGGTACAAATAAACTTTGATATTCCTATATTTGAAGGTCATATAGACGCAGATGCTGTAGACAAGTGGTTGAATCTACTAGAAGGATATTTTTCTGTTCATAAATTTTCGAATAGAGAAAATATTACTTTTGCGCTCCTCAAAGTCGTTCCCCATGTCAAAGATTGGTGGGAAACTTTCTGTGAGCAAAAGAAAACAGAGGAAACCTCATTATTTTCAGTCACGACCACCTGGGAATTCTTAAGGGATGCTATTAAGGAACAATACTACCCTGTCAGAAGTTATGACGACCTGTATACCAAATGGACCACACTRCGGCAAGAAAGAGACCAAGCAGTGCCAGATTTCACAAATATCTTCCATACCTTGTGCACCAAGTTGGGTATCAAAGATTCAGAGCGACATCTGGTGCTCAATTATCGCGGTGCTCTGCATAGATACATTCAGACCGAAATGGAATTTCTGGACATCTCATCCTTACGCGCAGCCTACCGATATGCCGTCAAAATCGAGCAGAAGCTCAAACAAAAGACGCGACAATTTGGGCCTGGGAACCCCTCACAACAAAAGACAGGAAAGGGCGGCCCCATCCCACCGAACAAAGGACAAAGGAAAGATGGATAGTATCAGGACAACCAGTACAAGCCATAAGCAAATAAGGACATCGAAAAGACAAAGAAAGATAACAGGAAGTGGTGCAACTTCCACAAGAGCCCTTGGCATAACATTGCTGACTGCCGCTCAAAGAAGTCGCTGGTGGCCGAAGTGAAAGCCTCTGAATCAGATGTAGATTTTGACTCCGAGACAGAACTAGAAAGGGGAAGATGGATCATTGACGTGGAACCCAATGCCACCGTTGCTACCACCAGGCTCCAACCTGGTGAACCAGACGAGCCAGAAGAAGGAGAGTGCCTCTTCCATTCACAGATGTGGGTAAAAGGCACCCCGCTACACTTCATCATTGATAGCGGTAGGCAGAAGAACCCCATCTTATTAGAGGTCATCAAGTAGCCGGCCCTGCCAAAAATGCCACACCCACAACCCTACACCATTGGATGGCTCCACCAAGGAAGCGATCTTCGCGTCAACCAACAGTGCCGACTGTTGTATGACATCAAGCCCTTTAAAGATGAGGTATTGTGTGATGTTTATCCTCTCGAAGTTTGTGATGTTCTTTTGGGCCAACCTTATTTATGGAAATGTCATGCTGTATATGAGTCTAGGCCTCGTAGTGTTATTATTACTTTGAACAAGAAATTGTACATGATACCCAAGGAAGTCCCACCTAGTGCTATTTCCTTGATCTCTTCTAAGCAATGTAGGAAGGTCATCTCTCAGACAGGGAAGTTTGTCTTCTTCATGATTCTCTCTCAGAATAAGGGAAATATCGCAACCACATCCAGGGTCTCTGCAGCCGACCTCTCCACACAGCAGAAGCAAGTAGATAAGGTCATGGAAGAATACTCGAATATCTTCTCCTCACCTACAGGGGTACCTCTGTACTGCCAGGTCAAGCACCCCATAGATCTGACCCCCAACGCAATACTGCCCAATGGGCCAATCTATCATCACTCTTTGTTAGAGAATAAGGAGATCAAGCAACAGATCCAAGAACTGCTCCACAAGGGGCACATCTGCCCCAACTCATCACCTTGCGGGAGCCCAATCGTGCTGGTATAGAAGAAAGATGGAACCTGGCGACTCTGTATTGATTACCGGGCTCTGAATAAAATCACTGTTAGAAACCGATACCCGATTCCCCAAATCAATGACCTCCTTGATCAATTCACGGGGGCCAAATACTTTAGTAAGATTGATCTAAAGTCTGTCTACCACCAGGTCCCGATAGAACAAAGAAATGTATGGAAGACCACCTTCAAGTCAAAGGAAGGACATTTTGAATTGTTGGTCATGCCCTTTGGTTTGAAAAATGCTACAACCACTTTCATGAGGATGATGGACGATATTCTATGACCATTCACCAATAATTTTGTAATGGTGTATCTGGATGACATTCTAATTTACAACTAGACTTGGGCCGAACGCTTGCAGCATATTTAGTAGGTTCTGCACACCCTGTGACAGCACAAGCTATACACCAACCTGGAAAAATGCTCCTTTGTCATGGACAAGGTCCATTACCTAGGCTACATCATTGATCATCATGGCCTACATGCGGATCCAGCCAAGATCCAAGTCATCCGTGACTGGCCAGCCCCAACAACACTCACCGAGCTTCAAAGCTTCTTGGGACTTGCTAATTTCTACCGCAGGTTCGTGTTGGGTTTCTCCCATATTGCATGGGCTCTCAGCCAAATAAACAGGGGTGGTGGTAAGGAAAAAATTGCGTGGGGCCGGTCCCAACAACAAGCGTTTGATGATTTGAAGTAGCTCTTGTGCTCAACCCCAGTACTTTCACTACCAGACCTGCAACATCCCTTTGAGATCGAAATAGATGCTTCAGACTATGCTGTGGGCACCGTTCTCACTCAGCATGGCCACCCCGTGGCTTATCATAGTGAGACACTATCAGATACTGTCTGTAAGTACCCTACTTACAACAAAGAAATGCACTCCATTGTGTAAGCATGCCGCTAGTGGAGACATTACATTCTTGGGAAGGAGACAATCATCCACATTGATCATAATCCACTGCAGTTCATGCAGACACAGGGAAAATTGGAGAATGACCGCCATCAAAAGTGGTCCACATACTTGCAACAATTCCACCTCAACATCAAGTATAAAACAAGAAGCACCAATTGTGTCGCTGATTGCCTCAGAAGACCACCAGTTGCGACACTAACCACGGTGCTAGACTCTTGTGGCCATGAGACATCTGGATGGCCCCAACTCTATGAGACAGACCTTGACTTCGCCACCACCTACCAAATGTTCGGTGCAAATGCAGTTGTCGATAATTTCCATCTTCAGGATGGGTTGTTGTGTCGTCTGGCCATATCTATGTTCCCTCAAGTGAGCGAGCGAAGCTGATCTGGGAAGCCCACTACAGTCGGGTGGCAGGACACTTCAGCGTTGAAAAGACAGTGGCGATGCTACATAAACATTTCTACTGATTGAAAATTCGACAGGAGGTCGACAAGTATATCAGGTCCTGCACTGCCCGCGCTATTGCCAAACCGGCCACTAAGAAACAGGGCCTGTACACCCCTCTTCCTACTCCTTCCAAGCCATGGGAATCCATCTCAATGGACTACATGTCGAGCCTCCCATCCACCAAGTGGGGAAATGACTGTGTTTTTGTTGTTGTTGATCGCTTTTCTAAGATGGTGATTCTGGTTGCCTGGAAGAAGAGCATCACAGCAGAGGCCACTGCCATGCTCTTATTTGAACGAGTTTGGGTACATTTTGGAATCCCACAAACCATTGTCTCAAATTGGGATAGTCAATTTCTCAGCACATTCTGGTCGAGCCTCTGGTCACTGCTGGACACCAAGCTCACCAAATCCACGACCTTCCATCCCCAGACAGATGACCAAACTGAGGTTGTAAATTGAATGATTGTGCATATCCTTCGCATGTATAATTCAAATCACCCTCGCACATGGGATGAGAACCTTCCCTATGTCCAACATAGCTACAACTGAGCCTTGCATAGCTCAACCGGCCACAACCCCTTTCAAGTGGGGTTGGTATTCCAACCATTGGGTCCCATAGATGTTGCACTTCCCC
This sequence comes from Picea engelmannii, assembly GCA_009831015.1. Taxonomy (NCBI): domain Eukaryota; kingdom Viridiplantae; phylum Streptophyta; class Pinopsida; order Pinales; family Pinaceae; genus Picea; species Picea engelmannii. Next base: position 778,658 of record ML776772.1, read on the forward strand.
TTGCGGTCACCTCGACTGACTCATCTCCTACTCCAACTGAAGCTAACAAAGCCACCCGGTTCATTGAGTGGATCCAACACATCCAACAATAGTTTAAGGATATCCTATAGAAGTCCAATGACAAGTACAAACAACGCCATGATTAACATCGAGTGCCGCATAAGTTTCAGGTGGACGACAAAGTTTGGTTGCACTTGCATAAAGAACACCTTACAGGGCCCCATCGGAAGCTTCGACCACTCTGTTATGGACCGTACACTATCACCAAGGCCATGGGGGATAATTATTTTGAGCTCAACATTCCTCCTTTCCTTGGCCTACACCTAGTGTTCAACGTGGATCTCCCTCGCCCTTATTTCCCACCATTATTGCACACCTCAGAAGTAGCAAAATAGCTGACACCAAGAGAGCTCAACACTGACTGCATACAATAGGAATCCAAATATCAGATTGTGGACAAACATATCATGGGCACTCGACAACAAATGATCCAACTTTATCGAGTCGTCAAAGCAGGGCAACTCCTGCACCAAGGCAAGTGGTTCACTCAAGGCCAAATTCAACAGAAATTTCCTCATCTAATTGGGGACCTCAATGCAATGGATACCATTTCTTCCTAAGGAGGGAGGATTGATCCAGATGGATATCGGTGGCCACCCACCTTTTCCAACTGGCTCAAAACAATTTTCTGACAATTTTGGCAATGTACTATTTTTAGCAGTTTTAACTTCTGAGACCATTTTGAGGGCCTAAATTAAGGTTTTTTGGTATAGATATCCTCAATGATAGAAAAAGGCATGATTGAGCCCCCAAAATGAATCTCCTCGATGATACCTTTCCAACGGGCTATCACACGCCTAAAATGGAGATCGTATGCAAAAGTTACGACCCCGGGAAGTTGATGTACTATCTTACCCAAAAGGGGCCCACACGACTTTTGGCGCTCCATCTCCTAGGGTTAGGTTTTTGGATGTCTAGGGTTTTTGGCATTCTTTCTTATTGTAAAAACGCCTTCAGAGCCTCATTGTAACCTTCTTCTTGCGAATGCGCACTGCCGTCACATCTCTTCTCAGAGATAAGCCGCCACCATTCCAGCCAGCTTGTTTCCACTGCATTTTACAGTTTCAGCTTATTTCGTTATTGAATAGAAAACTAGTTTTACTGTATCTCTATTATTTTTTGTTAAGCACCTATTAATAATATGTATTCATTTCATTCTTCTCATAAAATCCGGATCAGTGGTATCAAAGTGGTCTGCTCCTTGTCGTCTTAATGCATGTCCCCAACGAGGTCGGAGTACAAAGAGTTGGGTCTCGAGCTTGTTTCTCTTGAGAATAGAAGCTCTCGCACGCCCAAGCGAACTCCCATGGTAGGAGAAAGGAAAGATGACATGACAGGATATCCTTTCAAACTATTGATTCAGGAAGTCCTCACACAACAGAGGAACGAGATGATGGATAGTTTCGCGCAAATCCTTCGGGGACTACCAACATGCGACACATCTTCTTCGAACGGAGGCACCGCCCCATTCAAGGTACAAATAAACTTTGATATTCCTATATTTGAAGGTCATATAGACATAGATGCTGTAGATAAGTGGTTGAATCTACTAGAAGGGTATTTTTATGTTCATAAATTTTCGAATAGAGAAAAGATTACTTTTGCACTCCTCAAAGCCATTCCCCATGTCAAAGATTGGTGGGAAACTTTCTGTGAGAAAAAAGAAACAGAGGAAACCTCATTATTTTCAGTCATGGCCACCTAGGAATCCTTCAGGGATTCTATTAAGGAACAATACTACCCTGTCGGAAGTTATGACGACCTGTATACCAAATGGACCACACTGCGGCAAGAAAGAGACCAGGCAGTGCCAGATTTCACAAATATCTTCCATACCTTGCGCACCAAGTTGGGTATCAAAGATTCAGAGCGACATCTGGTGCTCAAGTATTGCATTACTCTGCATAGATACATCCAGACTGAAATGGAATTTCTGGACATCTCATCCTTGGGCACGGCCTACTGATATGTCGTCAAAATCGAGCAGGAGCTCAAACAAAAGACGCGACAATTTGGGTTTGGGAACCCCTCACAGCAAAATCCAGGAAAGGGCGGCCCCAACCCACTGAACAAAGGACAGAGAAGATATGGATAGTATTAGGACAACCAGTACAAGCCGCAAGCAAAGAAGGACACCGGAAATACAAAGAAAGATACTGGGAAGTGGTGCGACTTCCATAAGAGCCCTTGGCATAACACTGCTGACTTCCGCTCAAAGAAGTCGCTGGTGGCCGAAGTGAAAGCCTCTGAGTCAGATGTAGATTCTGACTCTGAGACAAAACCAGAAAGGGAAAGATGGATCATTGACGTGGAACCCAGGGCCACCGTTGCTACCACCAAGATCCAGCCTGGTGAACCAGACGAGCCGAAAGAAGGAGAGCGCCTCTTCCATTCAAAGATGTGGGTAAAAGGCACCCCGCTGCACTTCATCATTGATAGCGGTAGCCAGAAGAACCTCATCTCAGCAGAGGTCATCAAGCGGCTGGCCTTGCCAAAAACGCCACACCCACAAGCCTACACCATTGGATGGCTCCGCCAAGGAAGTGATCTCCGCGTCAGCCAACAGTGCCAGCTCTCGTATGGCATCAAGCCCTTCAAAGACGAGGTATTGTGTGATGTTTCTCCTCTCGAAGTTTGTGATGTTCTTTTGGGCCAACCTTATTTATGGAAACATCATGTTGTATATGAGTCTAGGCCTCGTAGTGTTATTAATACTTTGAACAGGAAATTGTACAGGATACCCGAGGCATTCCCACCTAGTGCTATTTCCTTGATCTATGCTAAGCAATGCAGGAAGGTCATCTCTCAGATGGGGAAGTTTGTCTTCTTCATGATTCACTCTCAGAATAAGTGAAAGATAACAACCACATCCAGGGTCTCTGCGACCAACCTCTTCACACAGTAGAAGCAAGTAGATAAGGTCGTGGAAGAATATTCAGATATCTTCTCCTCACCTACAGGGGTACTTCTGCACTGCCAAGTCAAGCACCCCATCGATCTGACCTTTGGCGCACCACTGCCCAATGGGCCAGTCTATCATTTCTCTTTCTTAGAGAATGAGGAGATTAAGTGACAAATCCAAGAACTACTCCACAAGGGGCACATCTACCCCAGCTCATCACCTTGCGGGAGCCCAATCGTGCTGGTACAGAAGAAAGATGGAACTTGGCAACTCTGTATTGATTACCGGGCTCTAAATAAAATCACTGTCAGAAACTGGTATCCGATTCCCTGAATCGATGACCTCCTTGATCAACTCACGGGGGCCAAATACTTCGGTAAGATTGATCTAAATTCTGGCTACCACCAGGTCCTGATAGAACATACAGATGTATGGAAGACAACCTTCAAGTCAAAGGAAGGAATTTTTGAATGGTTGGTCATGCCCTTTGGTTTGACAAATGCTCCAAGCACTTTCATGAGGATGATGGACGATATCCTGCGACCATTCACCAATAATTTTGTAGTGGCGTATCTGGATGACATTCTAATTTACAACAAGACTTGGGCCGAACACTTGCAGCATATTCAGTAAGTTCTGCACACCCTGCGACAACACAAACTATACGCCAACCTGGAAATATGCTCCTTCGGCATGGATAGGGTCCATTACAGTTGCTTATGAATTTCATTGGGTTTCAATTAAACATGCCATATTTCCTGTGGATAAGCTTGTATAAAATGGCAAAGAGGTATAAAAGACAACAATTGGATTCAAGCTTGTTTCACCACGGCTTAATAAATATACTATTAGTACACCAATTGAAGTTACAACATTATGACTGGAATGCCTTACTAGCCCGAAATGGCTTCGTTAACTTTGATGCTGTAGAGGTTGAAAAACCCATGATAGAGGAAACTGTAGTCCCTTCATCTACACAGGCCTGTCTTACAACCACCCTCAGTAAGCCTATATCCGACCCAAAATATGTTGAGAAGAGCCATCCTAACGCCTCTGTTAAGAATAAAAACAGACCTGTGGGCAAGCCATCTAAAGGTGATATCAATTTAGGTTTTAGAAATAAAAGGGTAGGTAGGTTGATCTCGAGGAAATTGCGAAATAAATCAAACCCTCATGTGAGCTCGATCAAAATGATAGAGATCCATGAAAGCTCAGACTCGGAGATCGATAGATTCCTGGCCGAAGAAGACCCTCCTTCCTTCCAAGCAGAACCCCACCGGGCTTACAATTTCATGGATAACCTCCCACCTTGCTTGAATCACAGTCAGGGGTTTCCAGGTATTAAGTTTGATAACAAATCTAAAGGCAACAATGAAGATAGTCCGACACACAACCGTGGGTATTCTCAAACGGCCGTCACAGGTTTACAATGTGAAACTTGTCTATTCTGGATTGATAAGTATTACACGAACATACCCATTTTACAATGATAGATCAAAACCCTTACTGATTTGGTCGACCCCCTAACAGATGAAAATCGTAGGCTCAAGTACAGTGTTCAGAAACGAGGAAAACGTCCAAAAACAACAGGGAACATCGTACTAAAAAATGTTGAAAGTGTCACAACAATGATCAATTCTGAGATCATGTGAATTGATTTGATTTTCCAGTTAAAGGTAAAGATTCATTTTTGTCTTAAAATAGTGTTACCTTCTTGTTCATAGAATAAATTAGATTTTATTGCTAAAATAAGACTAGCTACAAAATCAACAGATTCTGTAGCCAATCTATTCTTATTCGAAATTTGGAAAATATTGGTTAAATGTATATCTGAATTTATTTATTTCATCTTTTTATTTCAGAATATTTGGGAGTTTATGGTGACTAAATGATCTGGAGATTTTTTGATCTTATTAGCCATATCCATGGCTCATTTTTGTGTAAACAGGAACAAACTCTTTTTCGTTTTTAGAGATTTAGTGTGATTTGGGGTGGTTATATTCCCCCTATTTTTGTAATCAATAGGTAATTGAAGAGATTTAATATTATCTTATAAGATAAGACAGTTAGCTTTTCTGAACCCTTTATAAACTCATATTTTTGTAATTAAATCATCTTGGCTTGGGGCTGAAGTATGGACAATTAATTCACAGACTTGAATGGAACAGAAATACATATTACAGCTTTAACTTCTTATGTATGGTGTCTTAGTTTAAGTTCTGTTTATCTTGATATGATAATAGGTGTTGATAGCTTTTGTCTTCATGCTTTATTATGAGTTGGGATAATTCATTTATAAATGCTGTCCATATGTGATGCTTCAGATATTATATAGGGTGATAATCTATTCAACTCAAATGATGAGATTTATCTTTAATTTTTTGTTGAACGTTTAAATGCAAAGTTCTTAAAATAAGATTTATCTCACTGTAATTGCTTGTAAATCATAAGATCACTGCGACTATTTGTATTATACGTTCTGTTATTGAAACTCATTTTCCAGCACATTGTTTCACATTTATTCGGAACAAGCTTAAGGTTCGTTGCAGGTTTACCTCTCGGACAAGGTGGCTGGATATTCTCTACTATACAGACGTTGGATGCATTAATAGGTTAGTTCTTTTCCTTTTTGTCGTTTGTTTGTATTCAAAACTCTAATATATGGTCTGGCTTTGACCGTCCACATACTCCTGTTTCATAGCATATTTTTCTATTTAATCTTAGATTAATAAAGAAAAAACAAAAAAAATAGCTTATGTGCTTTCTTTATCTGCTTTCGTTAAAGCAACCATCTTTACATAGATTTTCGTGAGTTTAGATTAAAACTCGCCATTTGTATATCATGCACATAAACAAGATAAATAGACATGTCGTGTAAATATTATCTATAATAGTTATATATATATATATATATATTGAGTGGTTATTTAATAGTTAGTTCTTTTGTTTCTTTTATTTGTTTCTTCTAGGACTTTTAGATTGGCTAACGGAGCCATTAAACCCGTCTGAACGAGTTATACCAAATGGCTTGGGTTATTTAGACAACCCTAGACCAGACTCGTTCTTCCAATTGATGGACGTTCATTTACGCTTGTCAACAAATGGCGCTAGAAGGAGGGCCGACTGACAAGCTGGCCTTGTAGGAGCCTTTATTTTAAATGTATTCAATTTCTCCATGGCTCCCCAAATCACTATGTTGGAACATGCTTTCCACTTCTCATTACCCGATGTTCCCAATGAGACAGTGTCTTGCTTGTCCAAACTCACCTTTGATGGTGGAGGCAATGCATCTGCTAAAGACCACCTTAACAAGTTTTGGTGCAAATGCATCAAACATGACATTTCTGATTTAAGAGTTTTATGCAGATTGTTCGCTTTTACTTTTAGAGGTCGGATTAAACATTGGTTTGAGTCCTTTCCAGCATGTCACATTTTTGATTGGTTTCAATTTGTAGATGAATTTATATATGCTTTTGAAATTTATGATTACAATCAATTATGTGAATAATTTCAGACTTCGCTAATCAATGGCGATTCATCTTCGGAAGACTTTTTGACAAGAATCTATCATATCCTCCGTAAATTTAATCTCGATGACATGTCATTTGTATTGAATCTCCGCTATGATGCTTGCGTCCCTTCCATCTAGTCATATTCAATCACGAATGAAGAACCAGTTGCAAATCCTATCACTCAATTGCGAGAAGAATTTTGTTAGCAGGATGAGAGGAATCCATCCGAAAATTTTGAACAAGCAAGGGAGGTAGTATCTATTGACCAGGTTCTTACTGACAACCAAACTGGTTTTTCCTTTGAATCATTATATTTTCAGTCTTCGACCATCGTGGAAGAAGATTCGATTCTTGGTCAACGTGAATATCCCCATTCTTGTAACTCATGCTCTAATCAATATTTAAACTCAGTCATTGAAGAACACTTAAGCGATGAAAATCATCTTAAACATTCTAACATTCGTATGAAACTGATTAGAGAAGAAGATATGCAATTGGAAGGAGAAACTTTAAACCTTCATCCTCAAAATGTACTTTATCCACAGGAAAGACTAGATGTTTGTCACGTAAGTTTTGAATTATCTATCATACAGGAGTTAAATCTAGATGATCATATTATGTTGAGGAATTTATCACCAAAACAGAGTGAGAGTTTTAAAGAAAGTGAAGAGAAATGTCTTGAGAATACCATTGTTAAATATCACAGTTCAAGAGATTCTTTTCATGTGCTTATTTATGATTCCTTTTGTTCTTTATATCCTGATCTCTTCTTAGATTCCGGTGGACTTGATACCTTACCTACAAAATCCTACTCTTTTCCGCCACAATCATATCCTTTTGATATGCCAAGATTTGATGAAATTAATTCCAAACATAACATTGATAAAGTCGGATTTGACTCTCTTTCACTTTCATCATTCACATGGGAAAAGGACATGTTGCGAGATGATTTTACACAGTTTATTGTTGAAAAAGACAATGCACTCTATCTTATGGAGATCAAACATTCTACGCTTCATATTTGTTCTTTGATTAGCTCGAATTTTAATGTTTATGCTTCACATTTTGAAATTATCAATCTCATCAAAGGAAGGATTCAAACCAATAATCTAATTGATGTCACGAATCCTCTTATGATGATTTCCCCATTGATATATTTGTTTCATCAAAGTCATGGTTTGCATCCTCGTTTTTGTGACAAGATCTTAGGATGGCTTGAATATTCGTATATAAAAAATATTCATAATAAAGATAAAGTTGTGCTTGCTTTGTTTTTACCTAAGTATCTTGGAAGTAGGCGTGACATATTTCTTTTAGATCCTCCATGTGAATAAATTAATGCACACTTAGAGAATTGTCAGGAAGATGGGGCACTTCAGCCTTGGCTGATGGTTATGTCATTTCCCTATAATCTTGACAAGTTTTCAAAAATCACTTACACTCATCCATGCCATTATGACCCTTATCACGACAAGATTGCACAATGGTTGGAGGATTCATACAACAAGAATATTCAAGGGAATGGTAAGATCGTGCTTACTTTGCTTTTAAATGATGATTATGAAGGTAAGTGTGATATATTTCTGTCATTTTTTGATATATTACCATTCTTGTTAGTAATGTTTGATTTTGTTTCCATTGCAGGATTGGAGTTACTCCGATGGCTACATTGGAAGCATGACTTCACGTAGTATTCTGATTTGTTTAGTAGTTAGGGTAGGTTTAGGAATAGGTTTTCTTTCAGTTTTATTCCTCACTATTTCTCTTTGTAGTAATGCAGTCATGAGAGCAAGTGGGCGCACCACGAGAACCATAACATGATGATTGTCAGGGAAGTCCACATGATCCTTTTCTCTCTACTTTTCGTTGAATATTTCTTTTCAAAGCCGTAGTATTATTATGAAAATTTTAAATGGAAAGTAAAGAGATAAGTAAATCTAAATTGTAAATTCAACCCTAACCCAAGGTACCACGAGTAGGATTTCTTTCACATCAATCAAGATTTTTCTATTTTCTTTTAGTCTCCCAAGAGATTTTTCGCATGATCTTTTCAGATCCATCTTTGTATATATTTTTTCTGTTTTGATTTATTTTCTGGTTCTTGGTTCTTTTTATTTTGTTTGTTTTCATTTCTTTCTGGTTAAACCGTGCCTGTGTCACCTTTTGGTTCAAGAAGGGAAAACAAAATGATTCATCTTAAAACAATTGCCAAGGACTGTCAAAGCATCAACTGTTGTAATTTCGTAAAACGCAGACTAGCTAAAGAAGTTTTTCTGTTTATAATAAATTTCATGGTTTCACTTTATAATCATGAGCAAACACGACTATCATTAAAATCTCTTTACGCTGTCCCTGCTTTTAAGAAAGCAACTCAAGGATGCCTTCCTGTCATCAAAATATTAGTTTCATCTGTAAACTATTTTCAAATCACGATGAAGGTTATCAAGTAAAAATTAAAAGTCTGGAAAATAACAAGTCTTGTAAAAACAGGAATTTTCAGCGTCACCCCGCTCTTCTGAATGTTTTTAAAATTATATTAGATCATGAATAATTTCTCAAGAGTCATGGGAAGTGTTTGTAAACCCGTCGGGATACTGAAAAGGTCTGCTGGTAGCGGGTAAATGCATGCATGATGCTAAGACAACTTCGCTGGGGTAATGAACAGGCCCGCTGGCAGCGAAGCGATGTTGGGTTAGGGAAAATTCTCATGTATAAATTTTGATATTGGTCATAAGCATCCTTCATGTTGAATTGAAATTTCTTGGACATGATAGAGGCATCAGAGTGGGTTAATTGACATCCCTGCCGAGGCTATGGACGCCTGCTGGTAGCAGTGGCCCTGTCAGCAGTATTGGAGCCATTAACTCAAATATCGTGGCCCTCATTTGTTAAGTCTGTCACCAGATTTCAATTTTTTTAATGAAATATATCTTAAGCTGGACCACGTAATGATTTTCAATGATGCTCAAATGTCTTTCAACTGTTCTTTGATCTGAAATCATTCTAATAATTCTAACCTAAACTCGTTAGTGATACAGAGATAACTGCTTCTCCCAGCAAGTCACCATTGTTGGCAGCCCAACATATTTTTAACTTTTTAAAGCATCAAATAATAATCTATGTAGCTACCTACCTGGGGTCGTACATTTTTTGTTCTTCATAAGCAATTTTTGAAACTACAAATGTGAGTTTTCGGTTATTCCTAGTGTTTTTGTTTTCAGGCTTCATTCATGACTGAAAGAATGAAAATGAAGCATTAAAACTTATGACTGTATTACCGCTTCATTTAAAAGTTTATGAAAGGTAGATGGCTCCACAGTTTTTGTTAATAAAGACTTTGTTTCCTGCTATCAAGCTCATCTTCTTTATTGACTCCTCAAATGTGAAGCATGCTTATGGATTGTTATTTGAATCAATAAGGGTCCTTTTAGTTTAAACCTTGATATATTTTTTGTGGCTCTTGGTCATGCGTTTCCTTGTTAATACAATTTGGTTTATAAATTTTTTCCCTATCCTAAACTTTAGAAACCAAACCTACCTTGTTGCGCAATGATGAAGTTTTAATGCACCTGGTCGTGGCATGTACCATGTGAGAGGTGGCAGTTCGACGACAGTAAGCCCATCACTTCGAGCTTAGTTTTGGGTTCTGTATGTACTCCTCGCATTCATTTCACAAAACACCTATCATTTCGTATTGAGGAGCTTCTGTTCATACACCCTAGGTTATTGATGAGTTTTGGGTCTGAAGTGTCGCTCTGGTCTTCTCCTTCAAAACCCTCCATACTCACTATGTTTTATTGACTGCTTGTCGAATCCCCATGGCCCCAATTGTTAGGATTGAACCCAATGTCTCTCAAACCCTTCTCCTGTGCGATGATGCAAGGGAAGATCTCGTGGGTCAAGTCTAGCTTATTTTTATTGAGAAATTACAGGGGTTCAATTTGCGAACCGCTAAGGAATTTTCCCTTTCATTTGACAGATGTCGAGCCAAGGTGGGAGACGTTCAGTTCGAAGTCACAGAGGAGTTTTAAGGTCAAGCAACATGTCTTCCTTTGACTGGGCATAAGTGGTTCAAAAACGCTAAAGTCGAGGAGGTTCCATGGAGTCTTTTCTTCACGTCTCGAAAAATCAATTGCTGCGACAGAGCTATGCCCATGTCCATGTTGAAAACCCAATGGCATGGATTGCTAGCAGTCTTGAAACAATTCGTGACGTGTGAAGGCTGTTTTTTTTTTTTTTTTTCTATACCATATACGTTTGCTTATGAATTTCATTGGGTTTCAATTAAACATGCCATACTACCTGTGGAGAAGCTTGTATAAAATGGCAAAGAGGTATAAAAGACAACAATTGGATTCAAGCTTGTTTCACCACGGCTTAATAAAGATACTGTTAGTACACCAATTGAAGTTACAACATGATGACTGGAACGCCTTCTTGGCCTGAAATGGCTTCGTTAACTCTGATGTTGTAGAGGTTGACAAACCCATGATCAGGGAAACTGTAGTCCCTTCATCTACATAGACCTGTCTTACAACCACCCTCAGTAAGCCTATATCTGACCCAAAAGATGTTGAGCAGAGCCATCCTAACGCCTCTATTAAGAATATAAAAAGACCTGTGGACAAGCCATTTAAAGGTGATATCGATTTAGGTTTTAGAAATAAAAGGGCAGATAGGTTGATCTCAAGGAAATTGCGAAATAAATCAAACCCTCATGTGAGCTTGATCAAAATGATCGAGATCCATGAAAGCTAAGACTCGAAGATCAACAGATTCTTGGCCGAAGAAGACCCTCCTTCCTTCCAAGCAGAACCCCACCAGGCTTACAATTTCGTGGATAACCTCCCACCTTGCTTGAAACATAGTCAAGGGTTTCCAGGTATTAAGTTTGATAACAAATCTAAAGGCAACAGTGAAGACAGTCCGACACACAATCGTGGGTATTCTCAAACGACCGTCACAGGTTTACAATGTGAAACTTGTCTGTTCTGTATTGACACATATTACACAGACATACCCATTTTACAATCACAGATCAAAACCCTTACCGATCGGGTTGACCCCCTAACAGATGAAAATCATAGGCTTAATTCCAGTGTTCAGAGACGAGAAAAATGTCCGAAAACAATAGGGCACATCATACTAAAAAATGTCGAAAGTGTCACAACAATGATCAATTTTGAGATCATGCGAATTGATTTGATTTTCTAGTTAAAGGTAAAGATTCATTTTTGTCTTAAAATAGTGTTACCTTCTTGTTCATAGAATAAATTAGATTTTATTGCTAAAATAAGACTAGCTACAAAATCAACAGATTTTGTAGCTAGTCTATTCTTATTCGAAATTTGGAAAATATTGGTTAAATGTATATCTGAATTTCTTTATTTCATCTTTTTCTTTCAAGATACTTGGGAGTTTATGGTGACTAAATGATCTGGAGATTTTTTGAGCTTATTATCCATATCCATGGCTCATTTTTGTGTATACAGGAACAAACTCTTTTTCGTTTTTAGAGATTTAGTGTGATTTGGGGTGGTTATATTCCCCCTATTTTTGTAATCAATAGGCAATTGAAGAGATTTAATATTATCTTATAAGATAAGACAGTTAGATTTTCTGAATCCTTTATAAACTCATATTTTTGTAATTAAATCATCTTGGCCTGGGGCTGAAGTATGGACAATTAATTCACAGACTTGAATGGAACAGAAATACATATTACAGCTTTAACTTCTTGTGTATGGTGTCTTAGTTTAAGTTCTGTTTATCTTGATATGATAATAGGTGTTGATAGCTTTTATCTTCATGCTTTATTATGAGTTGGGATAATTCATTTATAAATGTTGTCCATATGTGATGCTTCAGATATTATATAGGGTGATCATCTATTCAACTCAAATGATGAGATTTATCTTTAATTTTATGTTGAATGTTTAAATGCAAAGTTCTTACAATAAGATTTATCTCACTGTAATTGCTTGTAAATCATAAGATCACCGCGACTATTTGTATCATACGTTCTGTTATTGAAACTCAGTTTCCAACACATTGTTTTGCATTTATTCGGAACAATCTTAAGGTTCGTTGCAGGTTTACCTCTCGGACAAGGTGGCTGGATATTCTCTATTATATAGACGTTGGATGCATTAATAGGTTAGTTCTTTTCTTTTTTGTCGTTTGTTTGTCTTCGAAACTCTAATATATGGTCTGGCTTTGACCGTCCACATACTCCTATTTCATAGCATATTTTTCTATTTAATCTTAGATTATTAAAGAAAAAACAAAAAATAGCTTATGTGCTTTCTTTATTTGCTTTCGTTAAAGCAACCATCTTTACATAGATTTTCGTGAGTTTAGATTAAAACTTGCCATTTGTATATCATGCACATAAACAAGATAAACAGACCTATCGTGTAAATATTATCTATAATAGTTATATGTACATATATAGATTGAGTGGTTATTTAATAGTTAGTTCTTTTGTTTCTTCTAGGACTTTTAGACTGGCTAACAGAGCCATTAAACCCATCGAAACGAGTTATACCAAACGTCTTGGGTTATTTAGACAACCCCAGACCAGACTCGTTCTTCTAATTGACGAATGGTCATTTTCGCCTGTCAACAGTCCCCAACGAGGTCAGAGTACAAAGAGTTGGGTCTCGATCTTGTTTCTCTTGATGACAGAAGCTCTCGCACGCCCAAGCGACCTCCCATGGCAGAAGAAAAGAAAGATGATGGGACAAGAGATCCTTTCAAACTATTGATTGAGGAAGCCCTCACACAATAGAGGAATAAGATGATGGATAGTTTCATGCAAATCCTTTGGGGACTACCAACAGGCGACACATCTTCTTTGAACGGAGGCGCCACCCCCTTCAAGGTACAAATAAACTTTGATATTCCTATATTTGAAGGTCATATAGACGCAGATGCTATAGAAAAGTGGTTGAATCTACTAGAAGGGTATTTTTCTATTCATAAATTTTTGAATAGAGAAAAGATTACTTTTGCGCTCCTCAAAGTCGTTCCCCATGTCAAAGATTGGTGGGAAACTTTCTGTGATTAAAAGGAAATAGAGGAAACAACATTATTTTCAGTCACGACCACCTAGGAATCCTTCGGGGATGCTATTAAGGAACAATACTACCCTGTCGGAAGTTATGATGACCTGTATACCAAATGGACCACACTACGACAAGAAAGAGACCAAGCAGTGCTAGATTTCAAAAATATCTTCCATACCTTGCGCACCAAGTTAGGTATCAAAGATTCAGAGCGACATCTGGTGCTCAAGTATTGTTGTGCTCTGCATAGATACATCCAAACTGAAATGGAATTTCTGGACATCTCATCCTTGAGAGCGACCTACCGATATGCCGTCAAAATCGAGCAGAAGCTCAAACAAAAGATGCGACAATTTGGGTTTGGGAACCCCTCACAACAAAATCTAGGAAAGGGCAGCCCCAACCCACCGAATAAAGGACAGAGCAAAGATGGACAGTATCAGGACAACCGGTACAAGCCGCAAGCAAAGAAGGACACCGGAAATACAAAGAAAGATATCGGGAAGTGGTGCGACTTCCATAAGAGCCCTTGGCATAACACTGCTGACTGCCGCTCAAAGTAGTCTCTGGTGGACGAAGTGAAAGCCTCTAAGTCAGATGTAGATTTTGACTCTGAGACAAAACCAGAAAGGGGAAGACAGATCATTGATGCGGAACCCAGTGCCACCGTTGCTACCACCAAGCTCCAGCCTGGTGAACCAGACGAGCTGAAAGAAGGAGAGCGCCTCTTCCATTCACAGATGTGGGTAAAAGGCACCCCACTGCACTTCATCGTTGATAGTGGTAGACAAAAGAACCTCATCTCAACAGAGGTCGTCAAGCGGCTGGCCCTGCCAACAACGTCGCACCCAAAATCCTACATCATTGGATGGCTCCGCCAAGGAAGCGATCTCCGTGTCAGCCAATAGTGTCGGCTGTCGTACGACATTAAACCCTTCAAAGACGAGGTATTGTGTGATGTTTCTCCTCTCGAAGTTTGTGATGTTATTTTGGGCGAACCTTATTTATGGAAACGTCATGCTGTATATGAGTCTAGGCCTCGTAGTGTTATTATTACTTTGAACAGGAAATTGTACAGGATACCCGAGGCAGTCCCACCTAGTGCTATTTCCTTGATCTATGCTAAGTAATGCAGGAAGGTCATCTCTCAGACAGGGAATTTTTTCTTCTTCGTTATTCGCTCTCAGAATAAGCGAAAGATCGCAGCCACATCTAGGGTCTCTGTGGCCAACCTCTCCACACAACAGAAGCAAGTAGATAAGGTCATGGAAGAATACTCAGATATCTTCTCCTCACCTGTAGGGGTACCGCTGGACTACTAGGTCAAGCACCCCATCAATTTGACCCCCGACGCACCGCTGCCCAATGGGCCAGTCTATCGTCACTCTTTGTTAGAGAATGAGGAGATTAAGCGACAGATCAAGGAACTGCTCCACAAGGGGCACATCCGCCCTAGCTCATCACCTTGCGGGAGCCCAATTGTGCTGGTACAGAAGAAAGATGGAACCCGACGACTCTGTATTGATTACCGAGCTTTGAATAAAATCACTGTCAGAAATCGGTACCCAATTCCCTGAATCGATGACCTCCTTGATCAACTCACGGGGGACAAATACTTCAGTAAGATTGATCTAAAGTCTGGCTACCACCAGGTCCCGATAGAACAAACAGATGTATGGAAGACCACCTTCAAGTCAAAGGAAGGACTTTTTGAATGGTTGGTCATGCCCTTTGGTTTGAAAAAATGCTCCAGCCACTTTCATGAGGATGATGGACGATATCCTGCGACCATTCACCAACACGTTTGTAGTGGTGTATCTGGATGAGATTCTAATTTACAACAAAACTTGGGCTGAACACTTGCAGCATATTCAGTAGGTTCTGCACACCCTGCGACATCACAATCTATATGCCAACTTGGAAAAATGCTCCTTCGACATGGACATGGTCCATTACCTGGGCTACATCATTGATCAACGTGGCGCACATGTGGATCCAGCCAAGATGCAAGTCATCCGTGACTGGCCATCCCCAACAACACTCACTGAGCTTTAGAGCTTCTTGGGACTTGCTAATTTCTACCGCAAGTTCGTTTTGGGTTTCTCCCATATTGCATGGGCCCTCAGCCAAATAAATAGGGGTGGTGGTAAGGTGAGATTTGCGTGAGGTCGGTCCCAACAACAAGCGTTCGATGATTTGAAGCAACGCTTGTGCTCAGCCCCAGTACTTTCACTACCAGACCTGCAACATCCCTTTGAGATCGAGACTGATGCTTCAGACTATGCTGTGGGCGCCGTTCTCACTCATCAAAACCACCCCGTGGCCTATCATAGTGAGACATTTTCAGATACTATCCATAAGTACCCTACTTATGAAAAAGAAATGCACTCCATTGTGCAAGCATGCCGCCAGTGGATACATTACATTCTTGGGAAGGAGACAATCATTCAAACTGATCATAAGCCACTGTAGTTCATGTAGACACAGGGAAAATTGCAAAATGGCCGCCATCAAAAGTGGTCCACATACTTGCAACAATTCCACCTCAACATCAAGTATAAAACATGAAGCACCAATCGCGTCGCTGATTGCCTCAACAGACCGCCAGTCGTGGCACTCACCACGATGCTAGACTCTTACGGCCATGAGACATCTGGATGGCCCCAACTCTATGAGACAGACCCTGACTTCGCCACTACCTACCAAATGTTGGGTGCAAATGAAGTTGTCGATAATTTCTATCTTCAGGATGGGTTGTTGTGTCGTCTGGGCCATATCTGTGTTCCATCAAGTGAGCGAGCGAAGCTGATCTGGGAAGCCCACTACAGGCGGGTGGCAGGACACTTCGACGTCGAAAAGACAGTGGCGACGCTATAGAAACATTTCTACTGGCCGAAACTTTGACAGGAGGTCGACAAGTATATCATGTCCTGCACTGCCTATGCTATTGCCAAATTGACCACTAAGAAATAGGGCCTATACACTCCTCTTACTACTCCTAACAGGCCATGGGAATCCATCTCAATGGACTACATGTCGGGCCTCCCATCCACCAGGCACGAAAATGACTGTGTTTTTGTTGTTGTTGATCACTTTTCTAAGATGGCGATTCTGGTTGCCTGCAAGAAGAGCATCACAACAGAGGCCACTGCTAAGCTCTTCTTTGAACGAGTCTGGGTACATTTTGGAATCCCACAAACCATTGTCTCATATTGGGATAGTTGATTTCTTAGCACATTCTGGTCGAGCCTCTGGTCACTACTGGACACCAAGCTCACCAAATCCACGACCTTCCACCCCCAGACAGATGGCCAAACCGAGGTTGTAAATCGAATGATTGTGCATATCCTTCGCATGTATAATTCAAAGCACCCTCACACATGAGATGAGAGCCTTCCTTATGTCCATCATAGCTACAACTGAGGCGTGCATATCTCAATCGGCCATAGCCCCTTTCAAGTGGGGTTGGGATTCCAACCATTGGGTCCCATAGATGTTGCACTTCCCCTTGTGGTCACCTTGACTGACTCATCTCCTGCTCTAACTGAAGCTGACAAAGCCACCCAGTTCATTGAGCAGATTCATCACATCCGCTAACAAGTTCAATATATCCTACAAAAGTCCAATGACAAGTACAAACAACGCCATGATCAACATCAAGTGCCGCATAAGTTTCAGGTGGGCGACAAAGTTTGGTTGCACTTGCAGAAAGAACGCCTTACAGGACCCCATCGGAAGATTCGCCTACTCCGTTATGGACCGTACACTATCACCAAGGCCATGGGGGATAATTATTTTGAGCTCAACATTCCTCCTTTCCTTGACATGCACCCAATGTTCAACGTGGATCTCCTTCGCCCTTATTTCCCACCATTATTGGACACCTTAGAAGTAGTAGAACAACTGACACCAAAAGAGCTCAACCCCGACTGCATACAACAGGCATCCAAAGATCATATTGTGGATAGACAGATCAAGGTCACTCGACAACAAAGGATCTAGCTTTATCGAGTCGTCAAAGCATGGCAGCTCCTGCACCAAGGCAAGTGGCTCACCCGGGGCCAAATTCAACAAACATTTCCTCATCTAATGGGGGACCTCAATGAAATGGAGACCATTTCTTCCTAAGGAGGGAGGATTGATCCAGATGGATATCGGTGGCCACCCACCTTTTCCAACTGGCTCAAAACAGTTTTCTGACAATTTTGGCAATTTTTAGCAGTTTTAACTTCCGAGGCCATTTTGAGGGCCTAAATGAAGGTTTTTCGGTATCGAGCTCCTTAATGAAGGTCAAATTCATAATTGAGCCCCCAAAATGAATCTCCTCGACAATACCTTTCCAACGGGCTATCACACACCTAAAACAGATATCGTATGCAAAAGTTACGACCCCAGGAAGTTGATGTACTAACTTACCCAAACGGGGCCCACATGACTTTTGGCGCTTCATCTCCTAGGGTTAGGTTTTTGGATGTCTAGGGTTTTTGGCGCTTCATATACATTCTTTCTCACTAGCATTGAGGGGAATTTCCTTTTTTTTAGAATTTTCTTCTTGTGAATGCGCACAGCCGTTACATCTCTTCTCAGAGATAAGCTGCCACCATTCCAGCAAGCTTGTTTCCGCTGCATTTTACAGTTTCAGCTTATTTTGTTATTGAATAGAAAACCAGTTTTACTATATCTCTATTATTTTGTGTTAAGAACCTGTTAATAATCTGTATTCATTTCATTCTTCTCATAAAATCTGGATCAATGATTCTACAAGGATGAGTACTCAACCTAGTCTTCAGAACACTGGGAGCCCTTCAACTCCCACACCTACTATAGTTAATGGAACCCCTTCGACTCCTGCAACCATAATAGTTGTAGTGCTGGAGGAACCTATCATTACTATGGCTCGACCTATAGTGAATGCTCAATCTCTTTCCTCAAACCCCTTTGGGTCTCTTGGTCACTTGCCAAGCTATAATGTTCAGTCCATCCCTATGGCCTCTAGTACTTTTTCCTATGGTATGACAAAATTTACTTCACAGTTTTTGAATGCCATCCCAGCTGTTGGCCCTAATGATAGCATTGGGATTGGGGGAACTACACCTCCTTATACTCCATTTTCGTTTGGTGGTTCCCAAATCCCTCAAATGACTCCTAATATGGGAAGCATTCCTGCTTTTAACCCTGGGTCTAATCCTCTTGATTCTGGGTGGAACAACCAACCTGGTGGACAAGCTTCTGCTCAAGTTCCTTCCTATACCCCTACCTCCTCGGTGTCGATTCTGACCAACATGTTTGGCATGATGAATATACCTCTATCCTCCAGATTCACACCCAGAGGAGGTCAGTTTCATGCTTTGGGCAACTCCCAGCTCGGATCCAATCTGGTTGGGGGCAATTTTTATAACCCCCATTAGAACATTCCGATTCGAATGATGCCCAACCTACTTTTATGAATCAACATGGAGGAGGGTATTACAATCCCAGACATGGACATGGTGCTTACCAGAACCCTGGATGGGCTACAGTTCCTCAAACATAATCTTTCCAGGGAGCTTGGGGCTGGATGCCGCAACCCCGTCTCCATTTTTCGGCCATGCTTAATTTGCCAGACTTGTCTAAGTTGATGAGCGACCCTATGAGTCATGATTCTGTTATAACCCTATAATTTATAGGATCAACTGGTGATTGAAAATTTTATCCTTGTAATTTTTTTTTTGGATTTCAAATAATGTTTCATCCTGCCAATGATTTGAAAAGAAAAACAAAAGAAAAGAAAAGGAAAGAAAAAAGAATAAAAAAGAACATGAAAAAATGAAAAGAGAATAAGAGAGGGCATAGAAGGAAAAATGAACAAAGCCCCATGCAATAACAATGACTTGATCCATACTGTTTAACATGGTCAAGTCCTTTTGAATTGATGTTGATATGATTAGTGAGTAAGCTTGGCTAAACTGTTTAATCTTAGCCAAGTAGATAGGTTAGTTAGTGAATAAATTTGATCAAATTGTTCAATCCTGATCAAACAACCCCAAGATAGAGTAATTTCTTAGCCCAACAGTTTAATCTGGGCTAAAGGTGTAGGTAGGTAGGATAGAACACATGCTACCCATCTTTTCTTTCAATAAAGTTTGTATGGTGTTCAAAGAAAATGTATGATTCTAATGTTTGAGGTGTTTTCCTAACCCCATGGTGACAAAGCAAGGGAAGTAGCGCACAAAACCCACAAAAAATCACTAAGCCTAAGTTCTGCTACACATATTAAATCACGCCTGGAGATTAAAGATGGTGCATAGATCTACGGTAGAGCTATTGGCGCCTATATCTACGGATGAGATGATTTTCCGGACTCCCCGGACCATTCTACCTTTAACGGTGGGAGGGGGGGGGGTCCAAAATGATGGTTGACAAGAGCGCATAGATCTACGGTCCAACAGACAGTGCACGTATGAACGATTGACAAGAGTTTTCGGAGCCCCCCCCGACTATTCTGCTTTTAACGATGGGGGGGGGTTCGGAATGAAGTGGTTTTTCCTGGAGGACCCCACCCTAACGTGGAATGAATCGATTGCATCAGAACCCCTCCGCACCAAAACCACTTACCACTTACCACCCTTCGGGCATACCACCGCCGCTTTATGATGTCACACCCCACTACTTTCCACTACAAGTCTCGTCTCATAACTCTGTCACTTCATCCCACCTGGTCACCCATCACAAGTCACCTCACGCTTGTCATTCTCCAATCAACAACCCCCACATCACCCTGTCACACCCATCACACATCCTTCACCTGCCATCTCACACTTCAAACGATCTGTTGGCCATTTACTACTGGCTAACATATCCGTTAGCCTGCCGACCT
Source organism: Picea engelmannii (assembly GCA_009831015.1). Taxonomy (NCBI): domain Eukaryota; kingdom Viridiplantae; phylum Streptophyta; class Pinopsida; order Pinales; family Pinaceae; genus Picea; species Picea engelmannii. Next base: position 799,055 of record ML776772.1, read on the forward strand.
ATCCCTAGCACCCAACAGATACCCGTTCACTCAAAACTATCCCCTGTTCCGCCATTTGAACACTGTTCACTCTCTCCGCACACCNCCCCCCCCCCCTCACTGATCCATTCATCGACCCAGCCATAGCCATTACCCGCTAATATTTTTCTTTCAATTGCAGGTACCGTTGGAAGTGATGGTGCCAAAGTCTAAAAACGCAGAGGTCGAGGAAAATCTGTTCCTCCCACCTCCTGTTGACCTCGATCGGATCCCATTAGTCGACAAGGATTATCTGATCTCAGAGACCAGGTGCGAATTTGATTTCATAGAATTGCAGTCATGGTTTAAAGACACATTCCTATATCAAAGCGATGATATTGGGCTCTGGGAGTCCAATCTTCCTCTGTATCTCTTTCCCCGAATTCACCCTCAAATTTAAATCTCATTACCTCCTTGACTAGAGAGTTGTGGTTTCTTCATCTAGAGAAACTCTATTCTTTATCACACCAGAGGCCATTGATCAGATGATGTAGATATCTAGAGCTGAATCCGCCTCCCCTTTCAACCTTGAAATCCTAACCAAATTGTACCAGAATCTGTCTTTTCCTCAAAGAACCCACATCTTTGAGCTTTTCCTCCCATAGGATGCTCAGCTCCCCAAGAAAAATCCCCCGTATCATTCCTCCCTGTTCTCAGAAAAGGAAAACCAAGTGATTTCATCACTTTGTTGTCTACTTGGTTATTTTTTAGACGAATGGGTAGATGAACCTATATTGGGGTTCCTATCCATTTTCTCTGCTGAGCAAAAGGCCGCCATCTAGTTTGACTACAACACTTTCCTGGCAGGAAACATCCATGATCAACTTTGTAAATTCGCCACAGAGGGCATGTTCCGGTATTCCTCAATACTGGCTTACATGTTCACCTTTTTTCAAGCAGAAAGGTTCTCCTTCCTGATGCAAAAAATGGACAAGGACGACAAACCACAGGCAGTAACATCTTGGACTTCGCTACTCAGAAGGAACTCCACAGAGTTCAGCTTCAAACAATTCATCGAGCTGTTTTACCATCCAGTGGTGAGCATGCTCAGTGAGAGACCAGAGCCAAGGATAAATGAAGAGATCCAGAGAATCTTACACCTCTCAGATCTTGCAAAGACGAGAGATTGGTACCTGTATCAAAATCACACAGAAATCAGGGTATACGGGTGCGAATTAGCTCCATACAAGTTGCCCAAGTATTTTCCTGTGAGGATATTTACCCTGGAATATATAAGACAAATGATAAATTCAGATGATATACACTTTGTGTCTCTGAAGAAGAAACAACAATTGAGGATTAAGGGGCAGATAAGATCTTTTATTTGCAATAGCCGAGCTGCCGGGGAAGAGGCAGATAAACTTTTGAGGGAAATGAAGTTTTAAACAAGTTTCCTGTGGCAATATGATCCATGTGGGATGATCTCGGAGATGAGAGTGAAGAATAAAAATATCCTGTATGTTCATACACCCAAGCTCGAGATAGAGAAGTTTGTGAATCAAACAGAGTGGGAGGTGAACACTCTGGAAGAGGTAGAACAACAGTCTCCTTCAATTATTGTCTCGCAAACAACCACACCATAGGTACCAAAGGAGAAAAGACCCAGGAAGGACACTTCCCCTTCAGTCACAGAAGTCTCGACTGAGGATTTCCAGGTACACACCAAAATGCCAAAATCCAGTCATATAACTTACACGACTGGTGAAAAGGAAACCCAGTCCACTATAGTTATGAAAGGTGATCATTCACCTCTTATCTCAAGCAACCAATAGATCATGTCTACCTCTTCATCCAAGAAGCAAACTGACACTTCACTAGTCGACCAATTGAATAAAGGAGGTGCAAAATTGAGTATTTTTGAGAAATACGATATGATCAAGAAGAAGAATCAGATGCTGACCAGTAACACCTATGCTCAATTTTGGAAGCAAACATCCATGGCACAACACACACTGTTATCAGATTTTGATACAGAGAAAGACATAATGCACATAGCCTTTTTGCAGGCACAAGTGACCAATCCAAAAGCAATAATTGATTACACAAGGGAAATGTTTGAGTTCAACACCAGAGATGTACACCCAACCGATTAGATGGATCTACACAAGAAAATGGGAGAAATGGTTTTCTCTACATTGGCAAATGCTCCTACTTCTGCTGCTAAGTTACAGGTTTCTCTAAACAACGTTCAGACTCAGTTAAAATTGGAGAATATATCATCTTTTGCAAAGGAAAACAAAATAAAGTCATTAGAAGAATTGGTGTTGAAGATTGGGTATGACCCCTAAAATGTGAAAGCAACTGAGGAGGTACTCAAGAGAAAGAATGCTAACATAGCATCCCTGAGAAAGCAACTGAAACTGCCACCTACAGAAGACTCATAGGCCAAAGAGATTGCTAAGACAAAAGGTGAGAAGGATGAGATCCTCAAATTGATCATGGAGCAGAATGCACAGTTAAGAGAGATGGAAGCAGAGATGGAGAGGTTGGTAAAATAGAAGGAACATGCAACACCTATGGAAGTCATTCCATTGAATGCAGTTCATCTCACTAGAGTTAGCACAACAGCCGTAGTAGCAACTAACACAACATAAATTCCATCAGCCACCCCACTGACCGCTCTGGAAAAGACTGTGGAGTTAGCAAAATCCATGGAGGAGATGAACCTGCAAGGTACGTAAATTGACAGACTGAAAAGGGAGGTTGAGAGCCTTCAGGAGCTCAAGTATTCTTACCACACAAGCTACAACATGGAGAAGCAAACATCAGAAAAGTTCAAACAAGAGTTGCAGCAGCTGCAAAAGAAAACAGTGGCAGGCAAAACACTTGCTGAAGTCAAGGAGAATATTTGGATGGATATATCCAAATCCATAAATGAAATCTAGCCTATGGTGCAGATCATGTTTGACCAAAATGAACTGGTGCCGAGGAGTAGACATGCTACCAACAAGATAAAAGGAGAGCTGGGGGAAATGCCCACCGAAGCAAATGAAATCATTCGATTTCTGAATTCGAAGAGCAGGGAAGAGCTAAAAGACCTAAAAATCGAAGACATGACATAAACCATCCTTGAAGTCAAGAGGGTTCTGACCAAAAAGGGGTTGATGTTTCAACTGGAGGAGAAAGTCCAGAACATGGAAATCAGAGTTCAGAGGTTCTTCAACAAGATTGACACCTTACAGAAGAAAGGTCTTCCTGGTTTAATGGTTCTGAATGACAAGCTGATGACCCTTCCAGACTAGAAGCAGAAGATAGCTACAATGGCCAAGGATAGTTCCAAGTTCTCAGGGATACAAGGCAGTATAACAGGCAAAGCATTCTTGGAGACTTTGCAGCTAGACCTCAGCATACAACATGAGATCAAGTATATTTTCATAGTCAAACCGACTTTTGGCAAGTACACAGAAGTGGACGAAATATATCAGAGACTACTCAAAGTCACAGTTCCCAGTCAGCTAAGATGGGAAGAGCTGTGCAATTTGATCGAGTAGGAAATGAGGTGTGCAAGATGAGTCATCAAGCAGACCAGTCAGGGTCAAGTGGGTGACTCACCAATGGTTTTCCCCAGAATCAAGATGAAGAATTCGACACATCATCGATAGTTCCTAAATTTTTATATCTTGTTAGTTAGTTAGTTAGACTTAGAATCTGTCACGTCCTGATCATTAATGACAGGGTCGTTTGTAATTTTTGTTATAAATACTTCAAACTTTGAAGTATTGAGGGTTGATCTTTACAGCCTAGCAAGCTGTAAGCACTGTAATTTTTATCAAGAGATCTTCTAGTAATACAAAGAGACGTTTCAGAGGATTCCTGTGTGTTAACTGTTGGTGAAGTTTTTCTCTTTCTTCGTTGAATGTTTATCTTTCTTAGTTTTCATCCCGTTTTCTGATCTGATCATTTAAAGGGAGTTAAAGTTGCATAATTTACCTTTGTGTACTCTTTCTGAGCTTTTAAAGATCTAAATGTTTATCTTCTGATGTTACAATAAAGAAATTCTTAATTGCTTCTTTATTTTAATTGACAATCTCGCCTTTTCTACTATCCATCACTTTATTTCTAAAGAATCCAATAGTTGCATTATCCTGCCTTGTGAAGAGAATCTTTATATATGTCCTCTGATCTCTATATTTATAAAATAGACCCCATATCCCAATGAAGGCGTAAACCCTATTTCAACCAACTCACAAAAAGAAACAACCCAATCTCATTTAATCTAACGAGCCTAATATCTGAAAACTAAAACAAAGTTAAATATTACAGAGAGATCCCTCTCTAAAACTGGTAGGGCTAGATCCCAGTTTCAAAGTGGTTGGATAAAGTTTCCTCTGGTAAATTTCTTCTGCCCCCAACAACCGCTGGGAATTTACAGAGCGTTAACATAGTGGCGACCATATTGGGGAATGAACAATCTTTCAATCCTACAATTTCTTTTCCCTAGACAAATAAAACCTTATTTCTGAACAAGTCATAAAATCCAAACATATAAAGAGATAATGTTTGGATGTTGTTAAAGTTTGTATATAATTAGTTTAAGATTCTCTTATAAAGAAAAAAAATATATAAATTAGAATTTTGGCTCCCAAAAGAGTTTTTACCAGATTTCATCCAGACCCAGAACCTGTAGTAGTAATAGACAATCCCGAAAAATTACTCAGGAAGAAAAACACTGCAGAGGTTTCTGGAAGTCAAAATCCACTTCTAAGGTCCCCTTCTCTCCCAGAGAAGTTAGTTTCTCTTTAAGATCTCGAGTTTGATATATCTTTTCAACAAATCCTTTTCAGGACAAAGTCTGACAGTTTTGTTAGTGAAATAGTTTTAGATCAAATCGTCTTTCAGCCCAAGACCCCTAAAATACTCTCTCCCAGAGCTGAAGCTGATCAATGTTTTCACCCCGAATCTGATAAGTTTGAAGACGTAGTTGGGAATCTTGGTCAAGCCTTAGACAAACTCAACCTCCAACAGTCAGTCAAACTTCTTGTTTTAACTATTGCAGCGGTTTCTGTTAAACCTAAACTAGGTCACTCAATTCCTCCCAACCCTTCATCTTCTACCGTTTCAGTCGCTACCTCTCCTATCACACAGGTTGTGGTTCAACCCCCTTCACCAATCATGGAGCAAGATATGCTCCATTGGTGTTGGTTTCCCCTTTACATGACATTCCTTAAGATTATCAAACAAGACTCCCTGAGTTTGATAGTACTGGTCCTCTAAATGCGCAACAACATGTTGACAAAATGAACGATTATTTTGATTTAAAGGAAGTGGATGAAGCTGATGTACAGATGAGACTATTTGCACAGAGTTTGACTGGAGATGTAAAAAAGTGGTTCAAGGCCTTACCTTCTACTACCATAACTGACATTTCCATTTTTCATCGAGATTTTTTTGACAGGTGGGAGGTGAAGAAAAATCCTCTCCAGATCCTGTCAGAATATGAGAACATCAGACATAACCAAGGAGAGACAGTGCAACATTATTGCACTCGTTTCAACAATTGTACAATGCAATTCCAACTGATATCAAACCACTACAAGGTTTGGAATTAATATGGATTTGACAGAGATATGTCTCAGCTAAGAGAGATAGATGCTGCAACTCTGGAAGACATGCAGAAAAGTGCCGTCAGTGTAGAAGAAAATATTTTGGCCAGAAGGGCCATGAAGAAAACAGAAAGAAGAGTCACTATCAAAGAAGATCCTTCTAATTCCTCATCATCCGCCAAACTATATTCTCTAGCCAGAGCTATGGATAAAATGATGGAGAGACTCACTGTAACAGACAGAAACCCACCTAGGGAGAACCAAGCCGTTCCTCAAATTCGAAACCCAAACTTCAGAATAAATCCACCACAGATCAAGCAAAGAGATCAGAGGGGGCCTGACCAGTATATCAGACCTCCCCTCCATGAGAATTACGTCGATGATGGGGAGGAGGCAATCGAAGAGTTTGATGACACTCATATAAACCTAATGGGTGATCACAATCACGATCATGAATCCATTTTTCTCACCCAGGAAGAACAAAAGATGTTCCTCCTTTCACAAACAGAGGTAAATGAGGAAGCTGAGGAATCAAAACAATAGGCCTTTGAGAACGCTATAATGGAGGTTCACAGGCAGTATAACCCGAGGATAAAGAAGACAAATGAGAAATCTCCGAAGAAGGTTACTGAAACCAAGAAAGCCTCAGAAAACCTTCCCAAGAAAGTTTCTGAGAGAAACAAGGCTAGAACTCATACACAAGAAACTCCATAAATACTACAAAGGGAAAATCAGACTGAAGTTTCATCAATCAATCAACCAAGTGCACCCAGCCACAAAATTTCGATAGATAAACCAGAAGTACAGACCTTAAGCAAACCGTCCACTGCATTCAACCTTGAAGGGGAACTAGCTAAATTAAAAATTCCCATTCCCCTCTTCGAGCTAATGAACAAGAACACTTACATGTCTCAGGTGATTAAAGCGTTAAGCATCGAACCCGAGATAGGTACTAAAGCTTTGAATGTTGGATCGGTAAATCACTTGGACACAGTAAATCTTGCTGATGACCGACCATAGCTCCTGTTTGGTCCTGAAGTTGATGGTCAAACTGATAATGGTGCCATGGCCTCTTTTTACATCAGCCTAAACATCCACGATTTGATATTACACAATGCTATGCTGGATTCGGGTGATTCTCACAACCTGATGCCCAAAGCTGTGATGGAAAAGTTGGGGATTGAGGTCACCAGACCCTACAAATATTTGCATTCTTTCAATTCTGGCAAGGTTAAATGTATAGGCTTGATCAAAGACTTATGCATTACATTAGCTCAAATCCCAGCAAAGAGTATGGTAATGGATATAGTAGTTGCAGATATTCCCCCAAAATATGGTATGTTACTGTCAAGATCATGGGGTGATAAGATGAAAGGAACCCTGCAACTAGATATGTCCTATGCCACCATCTCGTTATTCAGACAACAGAGGAGACTGTATAGAGAAACCTTGATGAAGTACATGGTCAGTAGTCAAGAAAATCCGCATAACTACCCATTGTACTCTGTACACTCTGATCTAGACTCTTTCATTCTATACAATGATGGTGATGTGGAAGAACAAATTGCTTAGCTGGAAGATGATACACATGATTCAAAAGAAAGTAAAGAAATCATTGAGGCAATAAGGGTGGAGACAGTAGAGAGGGAGGAACTGCCAACAGATTTTTGGAGCATGGATTTTGATGGTGCTGTGAGTAAAGAAGGAGTTGGAGCTGGAGTTTGGTTGCATAATCACATATCAAGGTATTCCTAGAGTCATTCTTACAAACTGAATTTCCAATGCACTAATAATGTAGCTAAGTACAAGGCTCTGATGCTCGGCCTGAAACTACTAAATAAAGTTGGTGCCAAACAGATCAAGGTAAGGGGTGATTATGAACTGATTATCAAGCAAATCAAAGGTGAGTATGCAGCTAAACACCCCATACTTAGGGCTTATAGGAATATTGTTTTGGATGCTCTTCAATGCTTTATTGAAATCGACTTGCAGGTGATACCTAGAGGACAAAACATACTGGCAGATGGGCTGGCTACGTCGGTAGCTACCTGTAAAATTCCTTTTCGTCCCACGTGCAAGTACAAAGTGGAGGTGAAGTGTAGACCAACCGTTCCTGACAACATTAGATACTAGCAGGTATTTGGAAATGACGATCAAATTGAAGACTTCCTACAGTGTAAGAATGATTTCGAATGTACAAACATAGATTTAGAAAATGATGACGAGATTGTAAATAAATCTATTTCTGAAAATGGTAGTGTAAATAACATAGATTCCAAAGAGTTCAATGAAATTAAAGTAGATGCAGATGAATTGAATGAAAATGAGATAGATTCTATTATTCTACAGTTGAAAAGTAATGTGTTACCTAGAGGTCTAGTTCCACTAGAAGACTTGTTCGATTTTAACAATGTAGCCAAAAAACCGAAAATTGAAGCTAGTGGTAAAGAGGTCGAAGAGTGCAACATAGGAACATAACAAAAACCCAAGATGATAAAAATCTCGAAATCTCTACCCCCTGAGCAAAAACGCAACTACATTGAAATTTTTAAGGAATATGTGGATGTTTTTGCCTGGGGTTATGAAGACTTAAAATCCTACGACACAAGTATCATACAACATCAGGTTCCTATAAAAGAAGAACACAAACCTTTCAGGCATAAACTTAGGAGAATAAATCCCAAGTTACTTCCCCTGATAGAGAAAGAAATCAAAAAGATGTATGATGCTAAAATCATAGTTCCCCTAAGATTTTCCAAATGGGTTTCTAATCTGGTTCCGACCAGAAAGAAAACTGGAGAAATTGGGCTTTGCATTGATTTCGGAAACCTGAACAAGGTCTCCCTAAAAGACAATTACCCGTTGCCCAAACTAGACCACACATTACAAAAGGTAGTTGGAGCCAGTCAAATTTCCTTACTAGATGGCTTCTCAGGCTATAACTAGGTTCTCATCCACCCAGATGACTAGGAGAAAACAACTTTTACCACACCTTGGGGAACCTTCATGTACGTGAAGATGCCTTTTGGTTTGATGAATGCTGGGGCCACTTTCCAAAGAGCAATGGACATTGCTTTTGTGGATGAGCTTGGCAGATTTATAGTCATTTATCTGGATGATGTAACTGTTTTCTCCCAATTCGATGAAGAACACTTACAAAATCTTAGACGAGTGTTTGAGAAGTGCAAAAAATTTGGGATTTCTTTGAATCCTAAGAAAATACTTTTCAGGTTAGAAGAAGGCAAACTGTTGGGACATATAATCTCTAAGGACGGAATCAAAATAGATCCCGGCAGAATAGAAGCCATCCAAAAACTAGAACACCCTAGGAATATCAAAGAGCTACAATATTTCATTGGCAAAATAAATTTCCTAAGGAGATTCATACCCAACCTGGCTGAACTTCTCAGGAACATCACCAATATGTTGAAAAAGGGTGCAAAAATAAAATGGAACACTAAATCCAAGCAGTCTTTTGAACAGGTTAAGCATGCACTCCTACAAGCTCCAGTGTTGATTAGTCCAGACTTTACCAAAGATTTTTACCTTTTCTCTTTTTCATCCGAACACACCATCGCAACAGTACTACTGCAGGAAAATAGCGAAGGGTATGAACAACCCATATCCTTTTTCAGTAAATCTTTGAGAGATGCTGCGTTAAATTATAAAATAATGGGGAAACAAGCTTTCACCTTGGTGAAAGCCATAAAAGACTTCAGAGTCTATATTCTCCATTCCCATACCATTGCCTATGTTCCAAATGCAGTGGTAAAGGATATTCTAACTCAGGATAATCCAGATGGTAGAAGAGGAAAGTGGATTGTTGTTTCTAGAATACGATTTAGATATTAAGCCTACTAAACTGATCAAAGGTCAAGGTCTAGCAAAGTTGATGGCTGAATCTAATTTCCATTCTCTAGATATTAACTTCTTAGATACAATTGATGAGTAGGGAGAGGAGGCGACTCCAAGCGTGAAAGAGGTATTTCTAGACTCTCCATGGTACGCATAACTGATATTTGTCTTGTTCAATTTACAAGCTCCCCCTGGTCTGACTAAAACCAAAGTGAGGTTTTTGAAATTAAAAGCATTAAAATTTTGTATTCTAGAAGGTAATCTTTATTGGAAAGATCCTGGAGGTATTTTGTTAAATTGCCTATTAAAAGACAAAGCTGACAAGGTTTTACAAGATTTTCATGCAGGAGATTGTGGTGGGCATCTGAGCTGGAAGACTACAAGAAATAAGATCCTCAGAGATGGATTCTATTGGCCCAAATTGTTCGCATATGTACATCCACAAGTCACCCTGTGCCATAAATGTCAAGTGTTTGAAGGCAAAAATAATCTCCTGCCCTTACCTCTCAAACCCATTTGTAGCACTCTTTCATACTGTAACGCTCTGATACCATTCTGTAACACTCCCCCGGCCATCATCCAACCCACTGGCAGGGCAGACACTACTTTGCAGAACAACATCATTTTATGCTTAATTAATAACATGCATTTAAAACAGGTTAAACACATTTAAACTCAGAGTCAACACAAAATTACTGCTAACATAAATAATCCTTGGAATTGACATTCATTCATATGCACAACAGAATACATGATAAATATAAATACACAGACATGCAACACATAATTAAAACATCGTCTCGTACTTATCTTTGAAACGGTGGTAATTCCACCAACCACATGCATGCCTTCCATGAACCTCCCAGCCTTAGACCATGCTGCTCATCAAGCTCAACAGTGGGTCACCCCCGAGCTCGGACTAAGCTCCACCCCAAGGTAAGGAATCCTAGGCTAGGCTGAGGTTACAGGGAAAACAACACAGAATGATTGGAAGGATTCTTCCCAGGATGCCATCTTACGCCCACTACTCCCAGACTCTCATTCCCCACATGCCTATTCCGCCCAAGAGTATACACCTTCACAAGCACAGTCCATCGGTGCTACACCTCCCTCTCTAGGTCAAGGCAACAGGTCGGATCAGGAAGTCTCAGAGCCCGAAGCTGGTGCTGGACACTCTCTGGAAGAAACCAGTTCCCAACAAATTCTCTCACCTAGAAAGAGTTGCTCACAGGCCTGGCAACCTACCTCTTCCAACAACAATCACCTCCCTCACCTGGAGAGAGGTTACACACAGGCTTGACATGAACTTACACTAGCCAGTAAGCCATGCCCAGTCCAGCACTGCGTGGCCACAACAACCAACTGGGAAAATAGACACGGGCTTCCCAAACAGGCTCCATAATCACAAGATAGACTCACGGTTTTGGTTTCGAGATTGCACCAAGTGTATAGAGATTCCACACACAGGCTCAAACTGTTCAGATAGAGGTTGTACCAGCTATCTCAGAAATCAACACAGGATTTTCGGCTTTTAGGGTTGCACCAGCGTATTCTTGCAGAGGTCAGACCGTTCATGTTCATATGGTCGGGTAAAATGGAGGATGAACCCCCATCACGACTCAACTCAACAGTTTTATCTGCATGTTCTTGGGTTGACACTTGTCACCCATGAAACTGCATGCGTTCCATCAACATGCGTTCCTCCCCATTTGGAAGTCACTTGTCCTTCCAAAAGAACCTAGGATAAAACATATTATTCACATGTCTTTTGGGATAATATTAAAATATTATTCCCCAAGGACTTAAGCCCCTAGGCTCAACACGTAATCCCTTTTCCCACCTTCCAACCCCTAATCCCTTGCCCACTCTATGGAATCTTAGTCCCCCATCACTCATTCATCGTGGTCGGTCTGCACGCGATGATGTTTATATTTTTATTAATGTTCTACATAGATACATGTACAAAATCAGGCTCTTGGCCTTCAACACTTAGGCTCTCTGGCCTAATAATCACATAATCCCACCAACTTATATTAACTTGGCTCACCATCCTATAAAAAACATAATTACACTTCATTTCATAAACATGATTTACAACAGGGCTCGGCCTTGGGGACATTGCACCATCTCTGTTGAAGCTCCTTTCCAACAATGGGGTTTGGACTTCGTCGGAGAGATACACCCTCCTTCTTCTGGCCAACACAAGTGGATTCTCACTGCCACTGACTATTTTACGAAATGGATCGAAGCTGTACCATGCATGGAAGCTACTGATTCTGTTATCATTAAATTTCTAGAACATCATATTTTGTCTCGTTTTGGATGCCCTAGAAAAATTATAGCTGACAATGCAACAACCTTCCGATCCAAAAAGCTCATAGATTTTTGTAGCCAGTATCACATTATGTTGGGAAATTCCACAGCTTATTACACTCAGGGAAATGGGCTGGCTGAGTCTTCCAATAAAACCCTGGTAAATATCATTAAGAATACATTGCAATAAAATAAGAAGTCATGGCATAACAAGTTGGTTTTCGCGCTTTGGTCTGACAGACTAACCACTAAGAGGTCAATTGGTATGTCTCCATACCAGTTGGTCTATGGTACTGAAGCAATTTTTCCTACCTCTTTGGGGGTCCCGGTCATGGAACTTTTGCAAGAGATGCAAGCTGAGCCGAATGATTCCCAAAGAAGAATAAACCAGATGATCCATTTGCAACAGTCTAGGGAAGAAGTATACAACAAAACTCAGGTCATCCAGGAAAACATCAATTTTTTTTTTGACAAAATAACTAAAGAAAATGATTTTGAGTTAGGTGATTTGGTATTGAGGTGGGATGATAGGAATGAAGACAAGGGTAAACACGAAAATTTTGATAGCCTATGGAAAGGCCCCTTCATGATCTAGGCATTCAGAGGAAACAACGCTTTTCTTCTCAAGAACAATGATGGTACAGACCTGCCAGATGGACCTGTGAATGGTAGGATGCTAAAGCACTACTCACCACCTCAGTAAAGGCACTTTCCACCCATTCTCATTGTACAAATTTTTTTCCTTTACTTGTAGCTTATGAATGGGTGACGTTGATTAGATGGTTGAAGCCCGCAGAGAAGGCCCTGAGCCACTGGACAATGTCATAGAATTTTTTCAAAAATAAATCAGATCAAATAGCGAAAGAAGATCTGGAGTAAATTTTTCAAGACATCAGGAAGAAGGATTCTTGGCACTTCACAAGGAGAGTACCATCCCCAGGTGGAGTCGCTGTTATAACCCTATAATTTATATGATCAACTGGTGACTGAAAAATTTATCCTTGTAATGTTGTTTTTTGGATTTCAAATAATGTTTCATCCTGCAAATGATTTGAAAAGAAAAAGAAAAGAAAAGAAAAGAAAAGAAAAGAAAAGAAAAAAGAAGAAAAAAGAACATGAAAAAATGAAAAGAGAATAAAAGAGGGCATAGAAGAAAAAATGAAAAAATCCCCATGCAATAACAATGACTTGATCCATACTGTTTAAACATGGTCAGGTCCTTTTGAATTGATGTTGATAGGATTAGTGAGTAAGCTTGGCTAAATTGTTTAATCTTAGCCAAGTAGATAGGTTAGTTAGTGAATAAATTTGATCAGACTGTTCAATCCTGATCAAACAGCCCCAGGATAGAGTAGTTTCTTAGCCCAATAGTTTAATCTAGGCTAAAGGTGTAGGTAGGTAGGATAGGACATAGGCTAGCCATATTTTCTTTCAATAAAGTTTGTATGGTGTTCAAAGAAAATGTATGATTCTGATGTTTGAGGTGTTTTCCTAACCCCATGGTGACAAAGCAAGGGAATCATCGCACAAAACCCACAAAAAAGCACTAAGCCTAAGTTCTGTTGCACATATTAAATTGTGCTTGGAGATTAAAGATGGCACATAGATCTACGACAGATCTATTGGCGCCTAGATATACGGTTGAGATGATTTTACAGACCCCCCAGAACATTCTACCTTTAACGGTGGGGGGCAGGGGGGGGAGGTTCCATAATGATGGTTAACAAGAGCACATAGATTTACGGTCCAACAGACGGTGCACGGATGAACGACTGACAAGATTTTCCGGACCCCCTCGACCATTCTGCTTTTAATGGTGGGGGGGGGGTTCCGGAATGAAGTGGTTTTTCCTAGAGGACCCCACCCTAACATGGCATGAATCGATTGCATTAGAACCCCTCCGCTCCAAAACCACTTACCACTTACCACCCTTCGGACATACCGCCATTGCTTTATGATGTCACACCCCACTACTTTCCCCTACAAGTCTTGTCTCATAACTCTGTCAGTTCATCCCACCTGGTCACCCGTCACAAGTCACCGCATGCTTGCCGCTCTCCAATTAGCAACCCCCACGTCACCCTGTCGCACCCGTCACCCGTCCTTCACCTGCCATCTCACACTTCAAACGATTCGTTGTCCATTTACTATTGGCTAACATATCCGTTAGCCTGCCGACCTGTCCCCCGCGCCCAACAAATACCCGTTCACTCAAAACTAGCCCCTGTTCCGCCATTTGCACACTATTCACTCTCTCCACACACCAGACAATTTTTTCCCCCCCTCACTGATCCAGTCATCGACCCAGCCATAGCCATTACCTGCTAACATTTTTCTTTCAATTGCAGGTACCATTGGAAGCGATGGCACCAAAGTCTAAAAAAGAAGAGGTCGAGGAAAATCCATTCCTCCCACCTCCTATCGATCTCGACCTAATCCCATTAGCCGAAAAGGATTATCTGATCTCAGAGACCAGGTGCAAATTTGATTTCGCAGAATTGTAGTCATGGTTTAAAGACACATTCCTAGATCAAAGCGATGATATTGGGCTCTGGGAGTCCAATCTTCCTCTGTATCTCTTTCCTCAAGTCCATCATTTCCCTGAATTTGCCCTCAAATGTCAATCTCATTACCTCCCCGACCAGAGAGCCGTAGTTTCTTCATCTGGAGAAACTCTATTCTTTATCACACCAGAGGCCATTGATCAGATGATGCAGATATCTAGAGCCAAATCTGCCTCCCCTTTCAACCTTGAAATCCTAACAGAATTGTACCAGAATCTGTATTTTCCTCAAAGAGCCCAGATCTTTGAGCTTTTCGTCCCAGAGGATGCTCAACTCCCCAAGAAAAATCCCTCGTATCATTCCTCCCTGTTATTAGAAAAGGGAAACCAAGTGATTTCATCACTTTGTTGTTTACTTGGTTATTTTTCAGATGAATGGGTAGATGAATGTATATTTGGGTTCATATCCATTTTCTCTGCTGAGGAAAAGGCCACCATCCAGTTTGACTACAACACTTTCCTGGCAGAAAACATCCAAAATCAACTTTCTAAATTCGCCATAGAGGGCATGTTCTGGTATTCCTCAATACTGGCTTACATGTTCACCTTCTTTCAAGAAGAAAGGTTCTCCTTCCTGATGCATAAAATGGACAAGGATGACAAACCACAAGAAGTAACATCTTGGACTTCGCTACTCAGAAGGAGCTCCATAGAGTTTAGCTTTAAACAATTCATCAAGCTGTTTCACCATCCAGTGGTGAGCATGCTCAGTGGGAAACCAGAGCCAAGGATAAATGAAGAGATCCATAGAATATTACACCTCTCGGATCTCGCAAAGACGAGAGATTGGTACTTGTATCAAAATCACACATAAATCAGGGTATACGGGTGTGAATTAGCTCCATACAAGTTGTCCAAGTATTTTCTTGTGAGGATATTTTCCCTGGAATATATACGACAAATGATAAATTCAGATGATATACAATTTGTGTCTTTGAAGAAGAAACAACAACTGAGGATTAAGGGGCATATATGATCTTTTATCTGCAATAGCCGAGCTTCCGAGGAAGAGGCAGATAAAATTTTGAGGGAAGTGAAGTTTGAAACATGTTTCCTGTGGCAATACAATCCATGTGGGATCATCTCGGAGATGAGAGTGAAGAATAAAAATATCCCGTATGTTCATACACCCAAGCCTGAGATAGAGAAGTTTGTGAATCAAATGGAGTGGGAAGTGAACACTCTGGAAGAGGTAGAACAATAGTTTCCTTCAGTTATTATCTCGCAAACAACCACACCACAGGTACCAAAGGAGAAAATACCTAGGAAGGACACTTCCCCTTTAGTCACATAAGTCTCGACTGAGGATTTCTAGGTACACACCAAAAGGCTAAAAGCCGGTCATACAACTGACACGACTGGTGAAAAGGAAACCCAGTCCACTACAGTTATGAAAGGTGATCATTCACCTCTTATCTCAAGCAACCATCAAATCATGTCTACCTCTTCATCCAATAAGCAGACTGACACTTCACTAGTCGACCAGCCGAATAAAGGAGGTGCAAAATTGAGTATTTTTGAGAAATGTGATATGATCAAGAAGAAGAATCAGATGCTGACCAACAACACCTATGCTCAATTTTGGAAGCAAACATCCACGACACAACACAGACTGTTATCAACTTTTGATACAGAGAAAGGCATAATGCACATGGCCTTTTTGCAGGTACAAGTGCCCGATCCAAAATAAATAACTGATTACAAAAGGGAAACGTTTGAGTTCAACACCAGAGATGTACACCCAGCCGATTAGATGGATCTACACAGGAAAACAAGAGAAATGGTTTTCTCTACATTGGCAAATGATTCTACTTCTACCACTAAGTTACAGGTTTCTCTGAATAACGTTCAAACTCGGTTAAAATTGGAGAATATATCATCTTTTGCAAAGGAAAATAGAATAAAGTCATTAGAAGAATTGGTGTTGAAGATTGGGTATGACCCCTCAAATGTGAAAGCAACTAAGGAGGTACTCAAGGGAAAGAATGCTGACATAACATTCCTGAGAAAGCAACTGAAACTGCCACCTACAGAAGACTTACAAGCCAAAGAGATTGCTGAGACATAAGGTGAGAAGGATGAGATGCTCAAATTGATCATGGAGCAGAATGCACAGTTAAGAGAGATGGAAGAAGAGCTGGAGAGGTTGGTAAAAGAGAAGGAACATGAAAAACCTATGAAAGTCATTCCACTGAGTTTAGTTCCCCTCATCGGAGTTATCACAACAACCGTAGCAACAACCACCACAACAAAAATTCCATCAGCCACCCCACTGACTGCTCTGGAAAAGACTGTGGAGTTAGCAAAATCCATGGAGGAGATTAACCTGCAAGGTATGGAAATTAACAGACTAAAAAAGGAGGTTGGGATCCTTTAGGATCTCAACTCTTCTTACCAGACAAGTTACAACATGGAGAATCAAACATCAGAAAATTTCAAACATGAGTTGCAGCAGTTGCAAAAGAAAACAGTGGCAGACAAAACACTTGCTGAAGCCAAGGAGAATATTTGGATGGATATCTCCAAATTCATAAACGAAATCTGGCCTATGGTGCAGATCATGTTCGAACAAAATGAATTGGTGTTCAGGAGGAGATAGGATATCGACAATATAAAAGGATAGTTGGGGGAAATGCCCACCGAAGAAAATGAAATCATTAGATTTCTAAATTCGAAGACCAGGGAAGAGCTAGAAGACTTGAAAATCGAAGATAGGATAAAAACCATCCTTGAAGTCAAGAGGGTTCTGACCAAAAAGGGGTTGATGTTGTAGCTGGAGGAGAAAGTCCAGAACATGGACATCGGATTTCAAAGTTTCTTCAGCAAGATTGATGCCTTACAGAAGAAAGGTCTTCCTAGTTTAATGGTTCTGAATGACAAGCTGATGACCCTTCCAGACTACAAGCAGAAGATAGCTACAATGGCCAAGGATAGTTCCAAGTTCTAAGGGATACAATGCAATATAACGTGCAAAGCATTCTTCGAGACTTTACAGCCAGACCTCAGCATACAATATGAGATCAAGTATATTTTCATAGTCAAACTGACTTTTGGCAAGTACACAGAAGTGGACGAAATATATCGAAGACTACTCAAAGTCACCGTTCCCAGTCAACCAAGATGGGAAGAGCTGTGCAATTTGATTGAGTAGGAAATGAGGTGTGCAAGATGAGTCAGCAAGCAGACCAGTCAAGGTCAAGTGGGTGACTCACTAACGATTTTCCCCAGAATCAACATGAAGAATTCGACAGATAATCGACATTTCCTAAATTTTTGTATCTTGTTAGTTAGTTAGTTAGACTTAGAATCCGCCACGTCCTGATCATTAATGACAGGGTCGTTTGTAATTTTTGTTATAAATACTTCAAACTTTGAAGTATTGAGGGTTGATCTTTACGCCCTAGCAATCTGTAAGCACCGTAATTTTTATCAAGAGATCTTCTAGTAATACAAAGAGATGTTTCATAGGATTCATGCATGTTAACTGTTGGTGATGTTTTTCTCTTTCTTCGTTGGATGTTTATCTTTCTTAGTTATCATCCTATTTTCTGATCTGATCATTTAAAGGGAGTTAAAGTTGCATAATTTACCTTTGTGTACTCTATTTATGATCTTTTAAAGATCTAAATGTTTATCTTCTGATATTACAATAAATAAATTCTTAATTGCTTCTTTATTTTAATTGACAATCTTGCCTTTTCTGCTATCCATTACTTTATTTCTAAAGAATCCAATAGTTTCATTATCCTGCCCTGTGAAGAGAATATTTATATCTGTCCTCTGATCTCTATCTTTATAAAACAGACCCCATAGCCCAATGGAGGCGTAAACCCTATTTCAACCAACTCACAAAACAAACAACCCAATCTCATTTAATCTAACTAGCCTAATATATGAAAACTAAAACAAAGTTAAATCTTACAGAGAGATCCCTCTCTGAAACTGATAGGGCTAGATCCCAGTTTCAAAGTGGTTGGATAAATTTGCCTCTGGTAAATTTCTTCTTCCCCCGACAACCTCTGGGAATTTACAGAGCGTTAATAGATCCTACATGCCCCCCGTCCCCACCAAGCTTCCTTTAGACATTCCAAAATTCGAAGGTAAGAATGGTGAGGATCCCAGTGATCACGTTACTACCTTTCACCTATGGTGCTCTTCGAATTCCCTTGATGATGATTCCATTCAGTTAAGATTATTTCAATGCATCCTCATTGAGGTCACTGCGAAATGGTATATCGAGCTACCTAGGGGGCATATGGGACCTTTAGTCAGATGGTGTTGGTCTTCCTTAACCACTTCCAATTGTCGGTTCGTTACGATGCTGGCCTAGAACTTCTGTTGACTTTATGCCAGGACACAACCACTCATATCTCGGATCATATCCAAAAGTGGCATAGACATAAGAGGTTGATTAAGACCTCCATTTCCTCGACCTTTCTTTTAGAATGGTTTCTTGAGTCTTTGCAGCCTCCTATCTCGAAGGATGTTTCTACATCCGGTGTCACCACTGAGGAAGAAGCGATCTACAAAGACCAGCAGTTAGATCTTATATATGCTCATTCTGGGATGTTATACCACATTATTTCGGACGCACCGTGGTCAAAGTATGACCCTAGAAAAAATCCCGGACCTCATGCCGATGGCATTTTAGTTTCCGCTAATGTAAAATCCGTAGAATCAGTGACAAGCCATTTGAAAGAGTTGTCTCCAAACCAGTCTGCAGGAGGGCCAACTTCGTCTGTGTCTTCCAATCCCACTTAGTTGGTGGATGTACATTCCGTGCAATCTTCGACCGACCCAAAGTGTAACCAACAACTAGGCAGGAATAAGAAGAAAGGACGTAATAATAATCGTAAGGGTGGGAAAAATAATAATAAACCCAAGGACAATGGTAATAATGAGAAGACGAATAATAATGTTGGAGAGAGCAAGAGACAAAGACATAAGGTGAAATTTCCTTGTAAGATTTGTACATATGACCACCTTACTCATTTGTGCCCCAAACTTGTAGAAGTCGCAAGGCTATTATCTCTACCGCTTGCTGTGCTGACGAATCCTTTTACACATAACCAATAGATGGCCTTGAGCTCCTCAAATGCCAAAAATGCAGCTAGTGGGAGTCAAAACCCGCCGTTGCAGGACGACGACTGTTTGTGTATCAATATGGTCAATGCGAAAGTTCATGTAGCCACTTGATCTCAAGATTATATTTCTTCATAGGCTATACCTGGTCTAGAATCTCCTCCTCCTCCTCCAGAGATGACTTTACAAATTGAAAAACTAGAGCCACTGCCTCGTATTCCGAAAGGAGTACTCAAGTGCTCTACCCACAATCCAAATGATAGAGCCGCCCATAACTACTCTATTGTTGAGGACCTGGGTCAAACCCCTTGTGCGATATCATCTTTGGAGGTACTCCATACATGTCCTTCACAGAGGAATGAGTTACTATTTGCGTTAGGATCTCTAGAACCCATTGGCTCAAAAGTTATCAAGTTTGACGTCACAGATGTGAAGCCTTGCTTGCCTTACCATGTGGCATTCCAAATCCACGTGGGGTACTCAAAGTATACCATAAAACATGTTGTTGTTGATGAAGGTGCTGCTACATGTGTGATGTCCTTGATTTGTTGAAAATCTCTTGGTTCTTCGACTCTTTCTAAATCATTGAACATGTTGACTGCTTTTGACGATCATTCCTTCTGCCCTCATGGTATTCTTCCTTCCTTTCTGGTCCAGTTAGGTGGGAAGAAGGTAGAGGTGGAGGTTGAGGTAGTTGATACGCCTATTGATTATAACTTGTTACTAGGACGCAATTGGACCTATGCTATGGTCGCTGTCGTGTATCGTCCGTCTTCCGTACTCTTTTTTTCCTCATGATGGGAAGATCGTGACGATCGACTAGTTATCCTTTGCGTATGCTAGTCCTAATGCATCTGTTGGACCGTCGATCCCTGTGATCGACAATTCTCAGCCAACAACTGAGAATGTCGGTGTCAGAATGTATTCTTCCCTTAGGGGTACTTTCGACTTCATGGCACCGATTCACCACGTTTACACCATGTCCAATAGGCCCATTTTGACATAAAGGTCCATTCCTTTCCACACTTCCTATTTTAAAGATCTATGGACCCTACCTTCCTCGACTTTGTCTTGTGAAGGTCAGTCGCATGATGGAATGGCCATGCCACTATCGACAGTAGAGATTGCATATCAAGCTGTTCTTGACTCTTCTTCCGATCCCAATCCTGTTACCTCGCTGACGGACGAGGAGGATCCCGTTCTGAAGCCCGTGTGGGCCACTTCGTTTTCTTGTTCAAATGAATTCCTTGATGAGACTTTTCCCTCGGACAAAGCTATCATCGAAGCCATGAATGGTTCCCACAAAAATTGGGATGATATGCATCATCGCTCTTATTTTCTCCCAGAGCTTGAAAGAATCAAACAAGATGACTTTCGATCTAGTTTGAGTGAGATAGTCGGTCACGCCGTAGTTCCACTTGATACACATGAGATTTATGTGAAAGGAAATATGGTGATTATTTATCCTACCTTCACGATCGATATCTCTCGTACCCCTGGAAAGATTGAAAACGTACATATCGGTGTAGATTGTTCGCCAGAAGAAATCCTGATATACACCGAGCTCTTCAAGGAATTTTGAGATGTATTTGCTTGGTCATATGAAGAGATGCTAGGAATCGACCCTCGTATTGTTGAGCATGATATTAGAACTTATCCGGATGCTAAACCTATTCGACAACGTCTTAGAGCTGTCAGTCCCCGAAAGGCTTCTGCTATTAAGGCAGAGGTGGAGAAGATACTTAATGCTGGCTTCATCTACCCGGTTCCCTTGAATGAATGGGTATCCAATCCCGTTCCTGTGAATAAGAAGCAAGGAACTATCCATGTATGTATGGAATTTCGTGATCTGAACAAGGCCTTTCCTAAAGAAAAGTTCCCGACACCTTTCATCGATCAGATTCTCGACGAGTGTGCGGGGAGTGAAGTCTTTTATTTTATGGACGGATTTTCAGGGTATAAACAAATTCAAATTAAACCTGAGGATCAACATAAGATGAAATTTATTTGTCCTTGTGGTACTTTCGCATACCGAAAAATGCCTTTCGGCCTTAAAAATGCCGGAACAACCTTCCAACGTGCCATGACCTTCACATTTCATGATCTTAAGCATATAGTTGAATCTTACCTTGATGATCTCACTTCTCACTCTCATAAGAGAGTGGATCACTCTACACACCTTCAACTTGTTTTTGAAATACGTCGTTACTATAGAATACGGTTGAACCCTCATAAGTTCATATTTTGCGTTAGGTCTGGTCGTCTTTTGGGATTTCTAGTTTCTGAGACCGAGATCATGGTAGATCCGTTAAAGGTTTAGGAAAAACTTCGATTACCTCCCCCCCACACTATTAGAAAACTTCAAGGTTTAAAGGGGAAAGATAACTTTCTACATTGTTTTTTAGTAAACTATGCCAATATGACCAAGGGTTTCATGCATCCTTTGAAGAAGGACACCCTTTTTATCTGGGATGAGCGAGACCAGGAGTCCTTCGATGCTTTGAAGAAATCCCTGGTATCGATGCCTCTGTTGAAGTCTCCTGACTATAGAAGGGATTGATTGATTTATATCACTATGTCCAAGGAGACGATTGGTATGGTTTTGGTTCAAGAGGATCATGAGCTTCACAAGCACATCATCTACTATCTTAGTTGAAACCTAGTCAGCCTTGAGCTTAATTATTCTCACATTGAAAAGCTAGATTTGGTTTCCGTTCACGCAGTCCAATGTTTTCGTCATTATATATTGCTTTGCAAGACTATTGTGGTTGCCGATGTCAATCCATTTCAATATGTCCTTACCAGGCGTATCACAGGGGGAAAATATAATAAATGGATTATCATTCTACAAGAACTTGATCTCGATTTCACTTCTGCGAAATCCAAGAAATAACTAGTCTTCGCGGAGTTAATATCCAACTTTCCATGATTAGATAAGGATGTTATCCATGTTTATTCATTTGAGGATGAACACATTTTTCTTGTCTCATCGTCCAACCCTCGGTATGGAGACATTGTTCTCTATCTTCAAACTTTGAAGTTCCCTCAACATCTCTCGTGAGATGATCAACGACGTGTACGTTACCAAGCTAATAATTATACTATCGTTAGTGGCACTTTGTATCGCCGAGGAATAGACAATATCTTGCATCGTTGTTTAACTTACGGAGAAGCCGAGTCATTCCTAAATGATTGCCACAATGGGGCTTGTAGTGGTCATCTATCCGGGCTTGCGACAACCCAATTTTTTTTGTGACCTGGTTATTTCTGTCCTTCTATCTTTAAAGATTGTATTGAAGTGATTAATAAGTGTCACCCCTGCCATGTGTTCACTCGGAAAATGATCTCACATCCAACCCCTCTGAACCCAGTCATTACCGTCGGTCCCTTCACCAAGTGGGGGGTGGACTTCATGGATTGCAACACAACTTCAGTTGGGGGGAATCAACACATTATTGTGGCCATCGACTACTTTACTGAGTGGGTCGAGTCCATGCCTATAGTTAAATATGACATAAAGACTGCCTCCTTCTTCGTATTCAATCAAATTATCACCCGGTTCGGTATCCCGAGTGAGATTGTCACTGATGATGGTAGTCACTTTCAGAACGAAATGATGGAAGAACTAGCATCTAAGCTGGGGTTTAGACATGGTCATTATTCTCCTTATTACCCCCAGTGTTGTGGGTGGGAAATCCCTCCTACGGACTTAGCATTTAAGGGCTCTAATCATGCATGCAGAAAATGACCATTTCAAAGGCTTCTACTCTTTTCTATTCTCCCAACACAAAACCCCATATTCATGTAATACAAAGGTGAAAACAAGATTCGGTAACTCTACCTTGAGTCCTTTGTTTGATGTTGATATCTTTTCTTTCACTCGCTATTTGATTGCAAGCTTCCTCCCAAAGATGACCTGCATTCACACATGAACAAACAAAAAGCTGTGAACATGCATTTCATATACTAATTGTTGGGTTAGTTGTGACAATATCATAAAATAAATATTCAACTTGAACACATGATATGGCAGGACGGGAAAAGTATTCCTTTTGTATTAATCTTCACAAGTGTAAACTTACAATATGTGGTTGTCACTGCTCCTCCAAACTGGTCCTGGGCTCCTCTTCAACTTTCCTCCAACTGCTTTGCTTTATACTTCCCTTTGCACAAGGATGGCTAAAGGTTGGGACAAGGGGAATGCTCAATTGGGTATAGTCTCTTTACTATGATTTTCCTCCTTCCAAATGGGACCCTTACCCCTTCTTTTATAGGCTAGAAGGATCTAGGTATTTGGTCGAATGACCGGCCATGCATGGACAAAAGGTTTAGTTAACTTACCCAAAGCTGTGTGTTCCGTCAACAACTTTCCTTTTTTGTGCTTTTGTAGGTACACGTGGGCTGTAGTGAGGCAACTAGCATGTACACTTGTGCAGTAGTGGAGTAGGGTGCGTGGGCCTTTTAAAAATGGTGTTTTTAAGAAGAGTTGTTCAGTACTGGCTTGGCAAAGAAGGCACATGGGATGTCCTGATGTGAGGTAAGTATGTTTGGTGCAAATTAGGGTTATAACACCCAGGAAAATGGACAAGTAGAGGCCGTCAACAAGTCTCTCAAGACCATTTTTCAAAAAAATGTCAGCCAGAGTAAGTCCGAATGGCACATTATGCTATATCCCACACTCTGGGCATACCGAACCTCGGTCAAGACTTCCAATGGATTTTCCCCTTTCCAGTTAGTACACGGTGTGGAGTTGTTTTACCTATTGAATGAAAAATCCCTTCTCTTAAGTTGGCAGTCACTCTCCTACCTGACACTTCCGATCTTGAGCGACGCCTTGTACACCTAGAGAGTTTTGACGAGCAATGTCGAGACGCCTCTACGGCTATCGAAGCAAAAAAAAGACGTGTCAAGGTCCAGTACGATAAGTCTTTCTTTCCTTGGTTGTACGCTGAGGGTGAATTGGTCCTCTTATATGATCAAGCCAAAGAACCACTAGGGGTAGGTGAGTTTAAACCCATGTGGCACGGTCCCTATATCATGCGACGTGTCTCAGAAAAAGGAGCCTATGAGTTAGAAGATTATGAAGGGAATCTGTTGGCCGAGCTTAAGAATGGGCTCTACATGAAAAGATATTACTCTTGAGCCCCAAGCTTGGGCATAACTCTTTGTATACTAATGTAATTTAGTGTATATACATTTTCTCTTTCTTTTCGTCTTCAGCTTGCTTATCGAGTTTTCCCTTGGTTTTCAGATGTCAACAGAGTCTTCAATCTACCTAGGATTCACAAACAGAGCCATTCATCATACATGGAAATTGGCTTCCACCGCTTGGGTGGTTTACTCACCCGAGGGTCTACTGGTGTCTTCAGGTGGCGTATGCCTAGGGCCATCCATGAATAATGTGGCCGAATATAGAACCATGATAGAACTTTTGTGCGATGATATCTCACATGGTATTCACTCTTTAGAGGTTCGCCTGGATACCTAGTTAGTAGTATGTCAGTTGAATGGCAGTTATTGTGTGCGTGATCCTACTTTACTCCGATGATTCCTACAGGTATGTCTCTTAGAACGACAATTTGATTTTATTAATCATTATCACATTCCTAGGAGTTCTAATCATGTATCTGATGCTTATGCTAATTTCATTTTAGATTGGAATTTGTCACATAACTAAAGCAAAGAAAACCATCTCATCATTGTACACATTGTAAATATAAGTAAAGCCAAAGATCCCTGTTTTATATATATTTCAAAAAATATGGTGTTTATAGTACAAAATTAGGGCTAACACCCTCAATACACATATACAATCAATACTACAATATCCACGACATCTACGCCTGTGGCACCAGATGTGTGTCATGGTAACAAACTACGGAGTTTGCGAGATGCCGAAAGAGTCACACCCAAGATTTGGGCACACCAACCACTTACCGTTGCATGGATTCCAACAGATCCTCTACCTGAACCATCAAAATCCTATGAGTCATATGAGACTGGGTGCCCTGCATGTTTTGAAGGACTCTCTTAGCTTATCCTCTCACCGCTTCGTCTCCCCGGTACCTCCGACGATGCCGGGGAAGCCCGTCCAGCTATCATGGACCCACGTCTGCGTCACACAAGTGTCTAGTTAGTACTTAAGAATCATCCAAAAATATTTTTGTTTCGCTATACAAAAATACAAAAAAATTAAATATTTAAAAACATTTGAGATACCTATGTCCCTGTTGGCGGTCCCTGGTGGGAGTGGCATGTCAGGGTCCCCTCTGAAGACGATCCCTACATAGGGGTAGTCATCCAGAGTAATGAACTGTCGCCTCCACCAGTAGAAGAAATCCTCGTTGTAGCGTGTGGGAACCCTATCTCACCCCTACCACCTCATTACCTCGGTCCACCTTGCCATGGATGGATCACGAGGTCCTCTCGAAAGAATCTCGACACTAGGTCCCAAACCTGGAACCCACTTGAAGAAAAAACTACATAAGATAGAGGCAAACCCGAAGTTCCTCTTTCTACCTTGTTTTCACTTTGTCAACTGGCTCTTAATATTAGCCAATAGTGAGGTACACCAATCATATACTGTGGGTCTCAATCACTCTATAGCATAGAACATGAGCGGCCTCGATGCCTAGTGCAACGAAGTCGATCCTATGATCCTGGTCAACATGAGGACAACAATCTTGAGGCTGAGATTGTTTATTGCTCAGATGGGGAGATGACTCCCGACCTTTGGAGTCCCTGCTACACAGTGAGAATCTATGTACTCCTCTATTTTCATTCCTCTCCATGTTCCCTATGATTTGAGGTTTACGACCTCACCACGCTGTGATAATCCAGTCAAAAAGTAGATATCCTCTACTTGAATCCTCAATGGTTTCCCATCGAGGTTGAAGCTTTCACTGTCAGGGTCCTAGTAATCCACAAGCATCTCAATCAACCTCACCTGGGCCCTCATACCTTTGAGTGCCCAAAATTTATATAAGCCACATATTTTCAAGGCCATTTGGGCACCCATATCTTTGTCCACAACAACATCTACCTCCTCGTGCTCCCTTTCCCTCCATTCTAGCACCATCCTGCTAGATAAAAGTCAAAATTTGAGTTAGCAACCATAGAAATGATTTATTACGGACTTGTATGCAAGCTGCTTCATTTACAGTCTCGTATAGGGCTGATTATATGCGCCTTGTAGTTTTCACAGTCATGTATAACCTCACATATACACGACCCGATAAATGGTATCCCACGTACATCGAGTTACCCAATTTACGCCCTAATTTACTCAAAATTTGAAACCTAACTTAAAAATTTAATCCACTAGAAAGGAAGAGGAGGGAAAGAGGAATTACCTGGTCCAGACGGTTTCTGATTTCGTCGCTTGATGCTCCCGCAATCACCAATTGAAGATTGGAGGTAATTTGGTCCAATTTTCACTATTTGGGTAAAAAGTCAAAATGACATAGTAATTTTTGGTTTTGTTACTATTTATAACATTTTTTACCCACTTTCTATAGTTTTGAGTCATTTTTTGACCTAATGGACTAATACAAAAGTGGATTGAGTTGGTTTTTGTAGTTTTCACCAGGGATTCTTGCAGATTTCAACGTTATGTTGGTCGTTCGTAACCACAGGCAGGTATTTTCACTACCCAACATATAGGATAGGTATCCATTACATCATGCATATTTGCATTGTCCTATAACTGTCACTTTTATGCTTTAGGTACAAACCCATTTGTTGGGACACAGAACCTTCCCTCTTCTATAAGACGTTTCGTCTTCAAGTGGTAGATACTTACCAAACATGGGTGCCCTAGTTAGATCCCCTGATTCATTTGGTTCCCATGCATAGATTTTTGTCATAAGACTGGGAGTCCCTTATAGCTAGTACATGACTTTATGATGAGCCTCATTTCTGATCCGTCAGGATTTTTCGAAATGACTTATGGTTGAGTTTTTAATTGCATGAATTTATTAACCATTGGGAAACTTAGCGAAAGAACGAGGAAAAGAAAATGAATTATACAGCCATAAACATATTTTCAAATCTAAAATAAAATGAAAAACAACAAACCATAATGCACAGGTTGATAATGGAGTTCGGCACAACTTTGCCTACGTCTCCGGGCCTTTTCTCTGTGAGGGAGGCTTCTTTATTTCTGTTCGAAATCTTAATGGTACATCATTACAATTCCGAATGGCTTCCAGATTGATCTGGTCATTCTCACCCAGATCTCTAGAATCTCTCACAAAAGACGACACCTCAAACGGATGTCCGAAACTCTCAGAAATCGTCCGACAACATCTCCTCCTCAACAACTTCCCTGCCTCAAACTGGCTTTGACTTGGCTTGCCTCAGCATCTCTGCTCTGAATTGCTCACCAAAAGCTGTCTCCTTGGCCTCAAAATGGCCTTGGTTAAATAGTTGGGAAGTTGGTTATCCATCTCCAACTTCCTCCACGAATTTAGGCCCTAAAAATGCCCAATAACTCCCAAAAATGAGTTAATTACATTAAAAATGAGTTTAATTACATTAAAAACTCAAAAGTGGTTGGAAAAACCCACTTTATAACCATAAATTGGTTAAATTCGGGCTTAGCCCCTTAGTCTTGGGC
>ML776772.1:842234-859926 GCA_009831015.1 Picea engelmannii
AAAGACAAGTCAAAAGAGGAGTCTTTGGTCAAGTTTTGGTCATTTTTGAAGGCAGAGTATTAGGAATGAATAGAACAGCTCATCAAATTCGAATTTGTAATATTTATGGAGGAGCCTTGGAAGGCTAGTCATCACTTCACCAACTGTTAGAACAAATGTTGGACCAGCACATGAAGATCACCCTCATTTTGAGGATTTATCTCTACATTTGTGTAAATTAGTTTTCTTTACTATTTTTAGCAAAACAGATCCATATTTTTAGGATCTGAGAACAACTTGTAAAAGCTATAAAGCTACATTCTGAAGACTAAGAGGGGGGTCAGTTTTTGGGATACAGAATATCATATGTAACAGGCCCATTGATGCTAATTCTAAATCACAGTTTTCTTTCTCTTTTGATATCATTTTTTCACCTTCTTTYTGTACTTTTATCTGAGTTGTCTAGCCTTGAATGACTGTTATCTCATTGTTTGGCTCATAGCTTGATAAATAGTTTCTTCATTGCTTATTAGACCCTACATTGTGTACTGGTTTATGAGCAATTTATTCTTCGCCCACTTAAGTTTATTTACTGATTATCAATCCATGAGAGCACTGGTTTATTTGTTTATTATCTTGACTGTCTGAATACCATGTTTGAATTGAGTTATCCCACTGATCAGTTTACACAAAACACAAAAAACATTTTTACTTGAAGTTACCAAGCACCTTTGGTCTACAACCACAAAGGGTTTCTTGGAGTGATAACACATGGGTTTTGAACCCATGACCACCACCAAGCCCAACACCTTAAGAAATGGTCTTTGCCAATACACCAAATTATTTCTTATGTTGTAAAACCCACATTATAAAATATATTGCAAAGTATTGTATGGAGAGGGACCAACGCTTAGCCCTTTGGGCTAGCGCTTGGCCATATGAACCCATATAACCCTGTCAAGGGGGTTCGCGCTGGGAAAAAGGGGGCTTATGCCCAAATCTAACTATAAAGTGGGTTTTATAACCAATTTTTAGGTTTTAATGGTAATTAAGCCTATTTTTAATGGTTTTTGGGAGTTATTGGGTAGTTTTGGAGCCTAAATTTTGGGAGGAAGTTGGAGATGAGAAACCAACTTCCCAGCTATATAACCAAGGCCTGTTTGAGGCCTGAGTACAACATTGAGGGCATTAAGAGCAGATGTTTGCTGAGGAGAAGCCAAGCCAAGGCCATTTTGAGGCAGAGAAGATTTTGAGGAGGAGACGCTGTCATACCATTTCTGGGAGCTCCGGACGTCCGTTTTGCGTGCCATATTCTTTGCAGGGTTCTAGAGATCTGGAAGAACATGAAAAGATCAGTATTTTAGCCATTTTGCATTGCAGTGATGTACTTTTGATCATTTGAACAGAAATAAAGAAGCCTCCCCCCAGAGAAAAGGCCTGGAGACGTATTCAAAGTTGTGCCGAACTCCGTTATCAATCTGCGTGTTATGGTTTGCTGTTAATTATTTCATTTTCAGATCTGCAAATGTATATATGGCTGTCATAATTCCTCTTCTTTCCTCATTCTTCACTAAGTTTTCTCAAATGGTTAAATAACGCATGCAAAATTAAAACTCAACCATAAGTCATTAAAAGATCCGACGGATCAACTGCACACCAACAAATGGTTTCATTGTTAGGACCGAGATTTGTGACTTAGGGGAATGTGGAGTCCCAATAAGGAAGATATCGGACAATGGTTAGAGGCAAAAGAGCGAGAGTTTTCCATAGATTAGAATAAGAATCTACGGATTAGTTCGGAGCAATGATTTTAGAGGTATGTATTCACAGATTTACATGAGATCTTCTTTGTTGATTTCCCGAATGTTTTGGCTAAGTGGTTACAGAGGTTAGATAAAAAGTATGGAACATTTTGCACTATGGTTTCAAGGAAATGGACCCTTGAATGATTCAACAATTGAATACTATAAGTAACCAGATCTCTCATGCAGGTGATTTTTGGCTGGATAGTGTATTGGGGGGTTATATTACCGAGTTTGCTATATATTGCATCCAGTCATATAGTGTTGTTGAAAGAGAGTTATTTAAAGGACCACACAAAAGATACTTGATGTCACTGTCTACTTGGATCAATATGTTACTATGTGATAAGGGGGTTATGAAGATGGAATCTGATTTCCCTAGCAGCTAAGCGCCTTCGTGCGCATAGGGGGAATGGGGGTTGACCAGGGGATGGTATAAGTGTATGAAGAAAAGGGATGCAGGAAAGAATAAATGAGGAACAAATGGGTTAAGGATACTAAGATAAGAATAATGTGTGACAAAAGAAGAGATTGGATTATTACGCAGTGGAAAAAGATTTGGGTACATTAGGAAGAGGACTGTGGTTGAGAGAGAAGAGGAACATAATGAGATAGAGGAAATAGACACTGGTGTAGTACTCCAGATTGAAGGAATATCACAAATAGAGGAAAAGATCGTCAACTCAGTCCAGGGGAAGGAGATCCATTACATCCAACTCAGGCCAAAATTTGCATCGATCCCACAACCCCATGTGCGTTTATGAGAGATGAGGTAAGATCTGAAATTTTTTCACTTGTAGTTAGTGAGGGAAGCAAGGATAAAATCAAAGGTAGTTAGAGTAGTGGAAGTAGTATGAAAATACAACTTCAGGTAGTGTCACCAAGGAAGAATATTGTGTAGTACATGATGGCAGGAGTAGATCCCACTTTGAGAATGCATGTCTTTCATGGAGTAGGTTCAGAAGATCCAGAACAACACTTGTTTGTCTATGAAGAAATATGGACAATGAAGAATGTCCAGGATGATGATGCGAAAATCTCGTAGTTAGCAACGACATTCAAATACTACATGTTACTATGGTATAGGAAGTATCCGTCTACTGTGCTTGCGGAACAAGCTAGAACGTTGGCAGACATCAGGCAAGCTTTGTTAAAAGAATTCCATAAATCGAAGTGTGAGTTGCAGTGTATTACATAACTGAAAGAGATCAAGCAACTGCAGAGTGAATCAGTATGGGATTTTGATCAGAGATTCAATATATTGATGGATTGGTTGATTTTCCAGATTCTAGATGAGCAACATAGGGAATGGTTCACTGCGAGATTGTTACCACATATACGATGCCCTTTGATGCAACAAAAGATTATGTCACAGTCATAATACCTAGAGATTGCTGTGAAGTTGGAAGCATCCCCTGTAGGAGAAAATGATGCACAGATGGCTTAGGTTCAATCACGGTTAGCAACATTGACAATTCAATTATAGGAGCTTGCTAAAGGGAAGGAAAATAACGAAGAAATATGGTGTGTTACATGCAGAACAAAAGGTCATAATAAGAACGAGTGTCCAACCTTTAGAGATTATTTAGCTACATGATCCCCTAATCCCTTGGCACCATGAGGAGGAGTATATTGTGAGATATGTAAAACGATGGGTCATCCGCCGACTGCTTGTCCGTTGATACAAAAGTATTAGAGCACTGCCAAAAACTTATTTTGTAACTTTTGTAAGTATGTGGGACATGATGAAAATGAATTTCATGCACTCTATCTCATGAGAGAACACATCACAGATGCATATAGAGTTCAAGGAGAAGAAGGACCAGAAGGAGGGGTACTGCAATATAATACTCCGAGAGGCTACAATAAAGGAGGAAGAGAAGGATTCAAAGGTCGCATAAGAGGAGGATTCGATAGAGGAAGAGTATCGATTATATGTTATAACTGTAACCAACCTGGGAATTTAACATGAGGTTATTAGAATCCCTGCATGACATGTACATACTATAGATAACTGTATCATGCAATGGAATACTGTCTACAATTGATTGTGAAGTGGCAGGAAAAGAGGAACTAAAATGTTCAAATGACAACAACAAAAGAGCCCGATGATCGACCAAGAGTAGAAACAATTATGCATGGAGAAGAAAGAGCAAGAGCTAGTGCGGCGAAACAAGGAATAAGGACTAAACAGTGGGTTAGGAAAGCAACAGAACCTCATACAACTTTTGATCCTTAAAGATAAAGAGACACAAACAAGAAAGCAAGGAAGGAACTGCTAGAAACATAATGGATAACATCGACTTCGCAACCTATGTATGACAGGCCGTCTGTCTTTGACATGCCTCCAACCTATGACCACTCAATGACAGAAAGAACAATCGAGAAGGTAAGTACTTTGAAAAGTTTCTTAAAGAGTTGTTAGAACTAATGAAGGATGAAACTACATTAAATGCACTACGTGGGATGATTGATCAGTGCACACAAGATAAAGAAGAACCTAGTGCGCAACGAACAATTAACCAGGTACAATGCAAGAAAATGATGAATAGGAAATTTTGACTTAACACACATGTAGGAGATTATGATATGGATAATATCATCTTGGATATAGGATATGATATGAACATCATTATGAAGCAAACATGGAAAATGATGGGAAAACATAAGTTTATCTAGTCACCAATTCAGTTGAGGCTATCAAATCAGCATAAGAATGTCATGATTGGAAGACTGACAAGGGTGAATGCTTACATCGATGGAGTGCACAACACAACAAATTTTGAAGTAATCAGGATAGTGAATTGTAGAAAACCCTATCCATATTTTCTTGGAATCGATTGGGATTTTGATAACATGACTATTATTGATCTGAAGAAAAGACAAATGATCTTTGAAGTAGTAGACTTGAAAGTTATTGCACCATTGGATCCCACAAAAGGAAGGAAATATGTGGAACCAACAAGGGGAAAAAAGATTGATAACCTTTACAGTATGACTGCGTGGATGGATGACTATATTAATCCTACTGCTGAAGGTGTAGTAGGTTGGTGAAGTATTAGTTCTTGCGCGTCGAACTCAAAAGAAGCCTTGGAACATTGGAAACATAGATTGCATGAAGTATCTACAAGGATATGTGCTCGTATTACTCATACATTACATTGGATTGGAGCTGAGATATGTCATCCCCTGAAGTATGATGGAATAATAGTGTTGGAGTTACTTCACACACACCTAGGATTTATTTTTCCTAATTTATTTTTTCTATGATTATTAGTCTTTATCCAGTCTCCTAAAGTTTAGGGAGAATATTCTCTTCAGTTTTACTAGCTGAGTGGAGTCTAGATGATGCATTGGTTTTGTCACCATGCAACATTGGGATCATCACCAGATAATGCAAATTGTCCTTGGGATAATCACCAGACTAGCGCATTACCCATGATTCCTTGATATCCTCCTCACCTCACTCTGTTTCAGTGAGTTATCTGAAGTTTGGTAGACGAGTTAACTCAGCTAGGTGGCAGTTCACTCTTGTAACTGCCCGATAGACTAGACTAGGTGTCAATTCACTCTTGTAATTGTTGGTGTGTGTAAATATCACTCTAGACCACCAGTATGGTGCATTGGCTTCACCTCCAGTGCACATTGGTTGAGTTATACATAGTATATCATGTGTAAATTATTCATTATTCATTATGGTTAATGAGAATTCTTCCATTCTTCCTCTCTTGCTTCTTATTTCTCAATTTCTCTCTGTAAATGTGTGTGGTATTTTCTATATAGATCTATTCTGTGCAATTTTAACATATTTACATGGTATCAGAGTCGACGAACTTCTGAGCAAAGCTACACCAATTTTTTTTTTGCAGGTACCAAATATTGAAGATAGCATAAAAATGGAATTCCCAAAAGAATTCATTATTATACCTTACAACTTATTTGAATGGAAGGAAAATATCGCCATGTATCTTCGAAGAAGAGGATTGTATAGGTTAACCATGAATACAGAGACAAAACTGACATCAGCCATAGAAAAATCCAAGTATCTAAATCGAATGGATGAAGCATTCAGAACAATTTGCAGTTTCAGTTCTCCCGATCTCCTTTTTCACATATCTTCCTGTAAAACCCCCAATGAAATACAGACCACCATGTAAGGGATATTTTGAAAATAGGATGAGATGAGGGGACACATGCTCGAGGTGGAATTTCTCACATTGGATCCAAAAAGATTCAACAATCTCCAAGATTTCTTTACAAAACACAAGGATTTACTGTTGCAACTCAAAGCTTGTGGGATTGATAAATCTAAGGAGGAGAAACAAATGGTTCTCACCATTCTCTCCAAACTTAGTCCTGAATTCTTTGTGTTCGTATCAACATTCCATTCAACCGAATTTGCCTCTGGAGCCACCTGGAAGAAGCCTTCTCTTGAGGAATTTATAGAATCCCCGACACAAGAGCAAACCAAGCTCATCAACATGGAAAAAATCAAAGACCCAAAGGCACATGCACTTATTGTGAAATATGGCAGCCATCAATATCAAAAATCTAAATATAAAGGCAAAATAAAATCTCATACAAATCCGAAGAAGGAAGGGTACTCAAAACCCTTCACCGATGCCTCCGAATCCAAAGGTGGAAAGGGAAGAAAAGGGGAGAAAATCACATACTCCCATAAAGGATTCCATCCAGAATCTACATGCATGCAGAAAAAAATAGATCTAATGACTCAAATACTTCAACAAATAACCTTGGAGATCGCATTCCTGAGGGTGCCAAGAAGAAGAAGCGAGAAGATCAGAATCCCAAGAAAGTCAATTCTAGCCATGCCTTGATTTCCATCAACACCTCTCTCGATGCTTGGATCGTAGACTCATGAGAATCACATCACATGGTTTCCACAAAAGCAGTCTATTCTTCAGTGGATGCATACAAAGGTCATCCTATTCTAATGGGGGACAAATCTCTAGTTGAGGTCACTGACAAAGGACACATTGGACTCACCAATGGAAGCTTCGAGAATGTGTTGCACATTCCCAAACTTTCCGTCAATCTTCTTTTCATGTATCAGATGAAGGATTCCGACACTGAAAATAAATTCATATTCACACCTAATACAATGGACATCTATGACAAGCAAACCAATTCCAGGGTTTCTACCGGTGAGGTAAATCATCAATCTTGATTGTATACATTTTCTAAATTTATTGAACCAGATTCTACTTTACTGCTTACCCATGCTGATGAAAGTAGTAGGATATGGCACAAAAGGTTCGGGAATTTGAATTTCATATATATGCAACAACTCAGCAAACAAATATTGGTTTATGGTCTACCATAAATCCATTTCTCCAAAGGAATTTGTGAGGGATGTGTTCTTGGAAAACACCCTCAAGAGAAATTCAACAAAGGAAAGACTCAGAGATATTCCTTTCCTTTAGATCTAATCCATAATGACCTCATGGGCCCTTTTCCACGTCCATAAATCAACAAAGTGAAGTACATGCTCATTTTTGTTGATGATTTCTCACGTTTCACATGGATTTACTTTCTCAGGCAAAAATCAGAAGTCTTTCAACACCTCAAAGATTTCAAAGCCCTGGTTGAGACACAGGCAGGAAAGAAAATCAAAGTCCTACAAACTGATAATGGGGGAGAGTATGTCAATCATAAGATCCAAAATATTTGTCATGAGGTAGGGATTCAGTTGCAACACACAGTTCCTTATACTCCGCAACAAAACATAGTTGTTGAGCGGAAAAACATATCTCTAAAAGAGATGACATCTTGCATGCTGCATGCAAAGTCACTTCTAGAGAGATTATGGGCTGAAGCACTTAATTGTGAAACCTACATCCAAAACAGATCTCCCCATAGATCTGTCAAGGATAAGACCCCCTACGAGGCTTGGAGTGGCCTCAAACCAGAAGTGACCCACTTTCGTATTTTTGGTTCACGTGCATGGGCCCAGATTCCCTCTGAAAAGAGGAAGGCACTTGATCCACAGAGCACAAAGTGTATCTTTGTTGGATACCCCAATGATGTGAAGGGATACAAACTTGTTTATCTTTCCTTGGAATGACTCATCATTGAGTGAAGTGTTCAATTCGAAGAAAGTGTCTCGCATGCAGACAACTTAATTCTTCCACCTGTCTGAGATGCCGCATGCAGACAACTTCATTCTTCCACCTGTCTGAGATGATGAGAATGCACATGCCGACTCTTCTTTAGATGAGAGTTATGATCAAGAGGATTCAGATGATCTAGATACATAGTCAATATAGTCATATGCAGATTCAATGCATCCAGATGCAGATGCATAGCCAGAGCTGAGGCCCAAGTGGGCCCATACTACTCTTTAGGATGCAGGCGATATTTTTGGTGATCCAGCTGATACTAGGATGAATCAATCTCATATACTAGGAGGAATCAATTGCATTTCGAGGAGCCTCTTATTGTACTCACTTCCACTGAACCATTGTCCTCCAGATATCTTTTCTTAGTTTAGTCTTCATATCCATAGTCTTATGTCAAGGATGTTGGAAATCCCTTTTGGGAATCATCCATGCAGGAGGAGTACAACTCCCTCCTTGAGAACCAAAATTGGGATCTGGTTCCCTTTCCTTCTGGAACAAAACTTTTCAGGTGCATATGGGTCTATAGGACCAAGAGAACAACAGATGGGTAGATTAGAAGATACAAATCCAGGCTTGTTGCCAAAGTATTTTAGCAAGTGCATGGCATTGACTATGATGAGACCTTCGCTCGAGTAGCAAAGATGGATTCCATAAATTTGGCACTTGCCATTGCGACGACCAAGGGATGGGAATACCATCAGATGGACATGAAGAATGTATTTCTTCATGGTGATCTCTCTGAGGAGATCTATATGGAGCAACCCCATGTATTTATGCAGAATTCCTCTTTGGTCTGTCGACTAAAGTATACCGGGTTGAGTTTTCCTATAGATCATTTTACACAATGCCCTGTGACATGGAGCTTAGTACCTAAGAAAGAATGTATGCACTTGTTTGTACACACCTTGGATACGATCCTGAAGAATTGGTACTTAGAACTGGAAGTATGTAGAGGAACAACAACCTGGGAAGACTTGACTCGTAACTTTAAGGAAACTTTCAAGTTTGAATATGATACACATTCAGTAGACACAACTCTGCAGATTATCAAGACCAATATCTTTACACCAAAAGATTCGAAGATAACAACAACCTTATGTAGTGCGCCCAAACATTATGCGGCTATTCAAGAGGTGTTGGAATTCTATAATGTCGCTAGAAAAGACTAGGATGACAAAGACCCGAGGAATTTGAAAATACTAGAAACTGAAGGAGAGCGTGCAATATAGGGTCTCGAGCTTGAGCCTGTCAAGTATGCAAAGCCATTGAGAACGCACAAAGAAAATATTGTTACGAAGGATAATATTAAGTTCTCAAACATTGGAGATTATTGGAATGAGGAAACTGTTGAGAAGATTTTTGATTTACTACGCGAATACCAAGACCTCTTTCCAATTACATTCTCATATATGAAAGGGATTGTTGGGGAGCTAGGGGAGATGAAGATCCCTTTGAATTCATATGCCAAGACAATAAAGCAGAGACTGTATAGATTGAACCCAATATATAAGCAAAAGGTGAATGTAGATATAGATAGGATGCTAGATACAGATCATTCTACATTGAGATACTTAGTCAATAAGCCAATGTTGGGGGGGAAGATATGTAATGTAAATTGAGATGACCGAGACTTGAGGATTCCTACATTTCTATGGGAATATAAGACCACATGAAATAATTTGACATAACAAACACCATTCCAATTAGTATATGGCCAGGAAGCAGTCATTCCCATGGAATTCATTGTACCGAGTTTGTGCATTGTCATGCTGATAGAGATTACAAATTTTGGTACAGTGGAGAAAAGATTGTTAGAGTTAGTGGAACTAGAGGAAGATCGTTTTTTCGCAAGATTTCATCAACAAGTTTAGAAAGCGTGTGAAAATTCATGGCATGACAGACACATTAAACAAAATAAGTGTCAGATGGGAGGCATAGTTTTTCTCTATGACAACAAGATTTCACAACACCCTCGAAAGTTCTAAATGCACTGGTTGGGCCTAAATGTGATCAGATTTGTGACAAAAGCATGCATTGTTTAGTTGGATAAATTGAATGGGGAAACCATGGAAGGGCTCGTAAATGATAGTCAACTGGAAAAATATAGGCAGAGTCATGATTTAGCGCACTAGCTTGACCGTGCAATATGTGTACCATATTATCTATATTATAGTGTATTATAGAGGAAAAGAAAAAGAAAATAAAAAACAATAAAAGAGATTGAGGAAAGTCACAATCAACATTTGAAGAGATAAGAGAATTGAAGTTATCAACCAGGCAGTGTTCAAAGAATCAAAGATGAATAAGAAAATGTTATAGAAAGGAAGAAAATTTGAATTGCGTGCAGAAAGGCAGATTGAAGAACCACGATAAAGAACTGCACAGAGGACAAGTAAAGAATTAAGGAGAAAACATCATGGAAAGACAATGGGAATGCATAATCATAAATGAAAAGTAGCGACGATGATATTAACAGGCTGGAAAATCCAGACCATGATCCACCGAATAATCTGAATTTAATGTAGAATATGTAAGGAATCGAATGTGAGTACAATCAAATGGGATTATAGGTTTGGGAGAAAAGAGGAAGATAACGGTTGGAAGCAATTTATAAAATCATGGAAAGGATGACGAGAAAAGGTTATTTTTGCATGCACATTAGAGAGAACCAAGAACCAGAGGAAAGCTAGCGCTAAAGAAAGAACAAAGCCGAGTGTGTTGTAGGAATAACCAAACTACAAAGAGCTATGGTGCCACTAACAATAGGAGCTTCTACATCATGAACGAAGAAACAATGCACTAAGCAAGTAGTAACGCCGGTGGAGGAAGAAGTCAAGAGGGAAAAATAAGAAGATCCAAGTTTGGAAAAATTTCCTAGAGCATATGTGCCACCAAGAAATCTGACAAAAAAACAAGTCATACTATAGAAGGAGGTGAACTATGACATAGTTACACCAGTGATTCCAACTATGGTCACTATCGAGGGAGATATGTTAGGTGAAACAAGGAACCTGAGGTATTCAGACCACGATCTGGAAAATTTAAAGAAGTTTCTAGAGTTGGCACCACAAAATTATTTGCATGCAGGAATGAACCCTAGATTAGTTGAAATCACAGTTCAGCCGAAGGAATGTGCGACGAGATTGCAATGATCATGAACACTAAATCTGTTGGAGATACCCCATTTTGGCAGGAGCGCGGAGATAAACATTTGCATCAAATTATTGTTGAGTTGCATCCATGGAGGGTTCTTATGGTTGGATAGAGAAGTGTTGATTGAAACCCAATTGATTACACATATTACATGATTTCCATCAGTAGAAGAAGACCCTCTATCCTTATTCACAGACAAGATGAAGGAAAAAACACTAGTAGAAAGAATGAAGGAAGAGTATGGCACATTCAGAGGAGCACACAGACTATATGTATCTAGCATCAACGATGATACCGTAATATTTGTGACATATGTGTTGTCTTGTAAGCTACTGATAAAATTTTGCAAGGACCAGGTGCTTGAGGGAGGCATAACAACAACGGAGAAATGTGTAGTAGGAGTGATGATGAACTAGTCAAAATTTCTCGTGAATCAATTTTTAATGGACTGCAGGGAGGCACAAGAGAAAAGCATAAAGTTCCATTATGCGTGGTTATTAATTTTCATAGCATTGACTTCTTGGAGGGAGCCAAAAGAGATGCATTTCCTAGAAAAAATGCAGAAACCATTCTTGGCAACAAGATATGTGTCATTGTGGCATACCACACATAATAAAAAATAGTTGGACAATAATATAACCTTCTATGTCTATAAGGAGACATTTCGACAATGAATCAAAGACACATCGCACATTCAACCACAGATAGTTGAAGCTTATAAGGAAATTTCACGATTTAAGGAAGGGAAACACCATATGTATATTCAGAAAAAGAAGGATCTGGATCAACAATGGTTATCAATGCATTACAAGGTGACAGATAAATAAATCAACCATAGTGTAAACAACTCCGATGAAGAGTGGAGAATCCCAGAGACAGAAACAATGAAGAAGGATACACAACAACTATAGAAGGAGACACAAGAACTAGAAAAGAATAAAGAAGAAAAGGAATAAGGAGAACAAGGAAATGGTGAAGGTGATGTTCAGGAAATCCCACCGCTTGTTGGAGAAAATAGGAAGGAACATCAAAAGGAGAAATTAGCGCACAAGCATAATAAGAGGAAATCCTTCAAGCTAGTAGAGATCCAAGATTTGATTGAGGAGGACTTAGAGAAAATTGGAGATCGAGGGAAGAAAGTAATGGAAAAATCATTGTTGTGAGCCACACAAAAATAGGAGGAGATGCACTCAAACGTGTAGGCGCAAATAGAAACACTATGCCAACTTTTGGAATCAACAAGATTAGTGCCAGTCAGAATTGGAGAAGAAGAACAAATTTAGAGTACAACCAAGATTACAGGGTCACAACCTACAACATCACAACAACCATGAACATCAACAAAGCGTAAAGTAATGAAGATATCAACAGGGACATTAGAGTTCCCATCGATAGAGATGTAGGAGAAAGCACAAACATTAAGTCATATTCACT
Organism: Picea engelmannii; assembly: GCA_009831015.1. Taxonomy (NCBI): domain Eukaryota; kingdom Viridiplantae; phylum Streptophyta; class Pinopsida; order Pinales; family Pinaceae; genus Picea; species Picea engelmannii. The sequence continues at coordinate 854,743 of ML776772.1, forward strand.
TAGTGTTGTCATAGCTGCCTATGAATGTGTTACACAACTTGCAGTGAAGTGTAGCACAAGAAATCAATTGCGCACAGAGTCAACTATGATGGAGTAGGATAAAGTGAACAAGGACAATGCAACACTACACGCTGAATATATTATACTAGTGCAAGAGTGGGACGAGGCTTAACAGAGAGCAAGAAGGTTGAAAAATGCAATGTAGGAAGTACACAACAACTTCCTAGAGATCCCAATGGAAGTAGATGCTCCATTGGAAGAGAAAGCTATGAATACCAATGAAGCTATTCAAGGCTTATGCATGAATATTGTTGACTTGGAAGCATGCACAATACCAAGTACTCCACTCGAAGAAAGAGAGCAAAGGGAGAAGATAATTACAACGACAGTAGATAACATCAAGAGTTTCGATGAAGAATGTGTGAAGATGTATGAAGAAAACACACAAGTATGGACTCAGTTGCTAGAGAATGCATAGATACACGAGTTGGAACTAAGGCTAGAGACTGCATAGGAGAAGGCACATAAGATCAAAGACACAATGAACACTCAGACACCAACAAAGCATATGACTACAATTATTGAGAAAAAGCAACTGAACCAAGAGATAAATCAAATCAGAATGGAACAACATAATCTTGCTCAGAATATGGTGCTGCTATAGGAGGAATCCTTCAGAGTGATAGAAGAACTTGCGGCAGCGCATGGCATAGTGAAGCAAGTAGTGCAGGACAATGCAGAGAATTTGAAGAACCCTATTACTGTGCAGACGACAAAGGAAGTTTTGGTGCAATAAATTCAAGCAAAGGAAAATATCGCAATTGCCAAGGAGACTTTTGATAAGTTCATTGGGACATTGAAGGGAGTGCAACAACATAACTAAGTGGCTCGGGAAAAGCCAGAGGTGAGTATTGGGGGCCTGTTGGGACAAGAATTTTGGGACAAGTTTTGGGAATTGCACAGGAGCGTACAGAAGAAGGAAAGGCGGTTAGCACATTTTAAGGATCAACGGGCGCAAATGAAGGAAGTTAGTTACAAGACGTTAGGCCTTTTGGTTCATTGAAACAAGCTAATCCCTAATGTAAATGTATAAATATGTAAGGGTTGTGGGTCAAAGTGGTAGATTTTGAGTAGTGAAGCATGAAGTTGGGTACGAGTTGAGAGCTAAGTGTGCACTGTATGTGCAAACGACAAGGGCATTTTGGGGTATAAATGATATATCATGTATGAGCACAATGCACATATTTTGTAAGGGATGATTATGAATAATAATATAAGAAGTCGTTCGTTGTGGATGTAGCCCATCTTGAGTGAGCCAGGTTAAACATGGTATCTCTATGTTATGCTATGATGTGTTTGTTTGTATTGTGTATTGTGCTCATATGATTTACTTATGTTATTATGCATTTGTTATATGTTTTTGGGAACATGATATTAGATATAATGAATGAATGTTAAGGATAATGGTTATGATGAATTCCTCCCATCCATTCATGACTACGAAAACCTAGTTCCTGAAGTCTCCTTAGATACCTCGGGTGATACTTTGCCTACTTGCAGGTGATGCCGAAAGAGCCGGTATCTTAGAGTTTTGTTGGTGAATTAATGTTGAACCCAGGGTCTACCTACTGCACGCCAACAACACTATTTTGGTATTTGATTTCCATAATTGTGTTACGATTCTTTCTAAACTGAGCATACATGTGAAAGAACTTGGTATTGTTATTTCCTTCCTTAAGACACATTGCACGACTTTTCAGACGCCACTTAGATTCCTCTATAGGTAGAAAATCTTGTTTCTTGTTCAGTAACTCGACTAGAGAATACTCTTCTGCCAAAGATAGGTAGCATGCTGACTTGTTGACCAATAAAGTCTTTATGTTTTCCTCAACGTCCCGGAGTAGATATTGAGATTTCAAATTATATGCGAGGGCCTAGACCTTAGAGACTGTTATCACACAAATTGTAGGTTGGGAAAATCCTGACCTACTCCACAACATGGAAAGAACTAAGAGAACACCTACACACTTTCACCTTAGATAGGTATTCCCGCCACTTTAGTGATGATGAAAATCACCAAAAGGGGGGAGTCTCGGGTGACCCTAGGGGGATTGATATCGAAAGTGGGGTGATGAAGGATGAATCCATTATAGGTTAAGTTGTGGAGAGATAAAAGGCTTGGGATGAAGTCTTTTCGATGAGGGAAGGTTTCCAAGAAGTAGTGTACATGCAAAGGATCATTGTACCTTCCCAAGACATAAGAAAAGACAAGTATAAAAGCCCAATATTCCAATGGGAAAGAAAGCGAAGATTTCTGTCCTCTATAGAAGAAATAAAATATGATATAAATCAACAAATAAATGATAATCAAAGCTTCTAAATAAGTCACGTAAATTCTAGTTAAAGATGCAAGAGATGAACTAGCAATGACTAGTATAACTCAAGTGAAATAAAACAAGACTTTAGCAACAATGTAAGGTTGTTAAAGGATGTTACTGTAGAGATATTATGACAGCCTTATATATGTATCATAAATATGCTACAACGGAAAATTCCAACCATAAAAATTACAAGTAAACCACCCAAAAGATTCACAACAACTAGTAGTTTATTATGGCAGCTTTCAAGCAAATTCTGACGGTTGAAAAGAGAGTAAAAGTGAAAGTTTGAGAGAAATTTGTTGCAACCCTAATGGTTGTATCTTAAAGTTATAAAAAAAAAAATATATTCTTAGCCAATCAAGACACCCTAGTGGCCTTAGCAAGCCTAAAGCACATAGAAAATATTCCAACTAAGACAATTTCAATATCTCGTAATTTCATGTATACCAATGCAATGATTTTATTCCTTCAATGCAAGATATTAGTGCCTAAAACTATTGGGTTATGGAGTCTTTTAATGAATGAGGTATTTATGCTACTTCCTTAGGGGTGTAGTCCCTTTTACTCCCTAAGGCAAGCAAGAATAGCAAGGAGAAACTAGGAGGGTGTAATCCCTTTTACTTCTCCTATTAACCCTTTGTACAATAAATTATTCAAGACAATTGTGATAGGCTTAGTGGGGTTGTATTCCCTTATACTCACCAAGAGCTTAGAAAATTAACCTTGCAAGCAAGAAAAATGCAATAAAAAAGCAAATATTCCTTACCTACTCCAAGCATTAACAAGATAAACTCCTCTTTAACCAAGAAAATTCCATCACAATACAAGAATTAGCCTCTAAGAGAGATAGCGCATCACTTCTTCATCCAATATCAAAGACAAACCATCACAAGAGAAAGTAGAAGAGAGAGATAAGTAAAATTACACAAGAGGGGCACAAATTTCAGCCAAGGAGACTTTCTCTCAAGTGAGAGTTGTGTTCAGATGAAATGTCATTGATCTATATTTATACAAGATCACTAAAAAGAGTTTGTCCACTTTAGATTAGGGTAAACCACAAATGAAGGAGGCTGATGTTAAGCCCTAATATTGGCTCATTACCCCTTAATTGGGGCATATTATATTAGTAATGTTATTTTATTTATGTAAGCTTTAAACCATTAGTTGTAAATATACCTCCTAGTCTCCTATATATACCAAGGAGACATTTTCATTTTGAATCATCTTGTACTTGAACATTTAAGTGGGGTAAAAGGAGGTTTCCCCCTCAAAGAGGCTTATTATTTGAAATTATCTCTTTTTCAAGGCGTTGAGTAATTTTTTTGATTTTTTTCTATGCTATATTGATATTTGGTTCTTAACATATGGTATCAGAGCTCAAGGTCTTGGGGTTTCACTGCTACATCTGAGACACCTTGGCATTTTCGCTATAAATTTTTTTCTAAAACATTTCAGAAGGAACGACTTGGAGAATATTTAGTAGACGGATCAAGGTACGTAGGTTTCAAAATTCAGCTCCTGATACCTTATACTTTCGGAGATATAGCCTATACAAGATAGGGTTCTGGAATCATCCTGAACTGAGTCATTGCACATTTTTCACTATAAAAACTTTTTTGTAACATTTCAAACCCTAAAATCTGGAGGATATTTACAGAAATTAGTAAGATATCTGTGGTAAAAATTTCAGCTTCTGGGTCATCTTATATTTGTAGATACACCCTGTGTAAGATAGGGTATCTGACTAGTCCCATTGACTAGTCTCAAGAAGGTGTTCCAGGTAAAACAATCATAACTTCTTCCTAGAGTATCCAAATTGAGTGGGACTAGTTTCATTGGATCATGGACAGTCTGTAGTATTTTTGGTACTGGTTTCAGAATTTTATATCAATTATTTTGTGCGGGGCACGCTATACAAGTGAGATCTCCTGGAAAGGCCAAAAATCAGCAAGTTGTGGGGAAGTTACCGTAAATTTCACTTGGCACATCCAATTTTGATCAGACCTGTGGAATTGCAGAGAAGAAATATCAGAGAACTACATAAAAGAAAGTTTCATACCCAGAAGGGCCGAAACTTGGGAGATACAACAGAAAAAATATTGTCTAGCAGAACCACCTCAAAATCAAGATTCAAAAGTGATACTTGGCCAACATGCCACCAAAAAAGGGAACTTCTACACCAAATGAGCCTCTAGAAAATCCTACTTGGACTCTTGATGAAGGTGAAAAAATGCGTAGGGACATAAATTAACTACAAAAGAAGATGGATTCAATGGAAGCTATGTTGGATACTAATATGGATGGTTTAAAAGGGGAGATCATGGAAGTATTGAAAAATTTCGTAACAGAGAAGACACCTGAAAGTGAAAATGCATCCCATGAAATTCATGATGAGGACACAATGAAGGTGAATCAAGAATGGAGAAACTCCAACTTTGGTTTGAAGACCAATTACGTTCCTAAGATTGATATGAGGAAGTTTGATGGCAAGGACCCAATCACATGGATACTTCAGATGGAGCAATTCTTTGATCTCCATAATGTGCCACATACACAAAATGTACGAATTGCTTCTTTATATTTAGAACCTAATCAATTTGTATGGTATCGATGGCTTTGTTCTTGAAAATCACTCGTTACTCGGACAATTTTCACAAAATAAATGATAGCACACTATGAGGATACAAGGAGCAATACCTTCTTTAGCCAATTGATAAATCTCAAGCAAAAGGGTTCAGTTACCGAACACATTGAGAACTTCCAAAGATTGAATATAAAGGTAACCGATATTCCAGATGAGCAC
>ML776772.1:902770-915843 GCA_009831015.1 Picea engelmannii
AAAAGGAGGTCAAAAAGGGTGGTACTGGCATATAATTGGAGGTCAATGGTATGTAGTATGGGCAAAGAACATGGTCAAAACCGAGGACCAACAACGTGTTGTATGATGTTAGGATCAAAGGTTTTTAGGTCATCGTACGTCCAAGCAAAAACATCTTTGAATTCCTTAAACAATTTAATAAACGCCGCTTTCTCTTGTTCAGAACACCCCACCCCTAAATTAATGCACTGTGGATTGTCTTTAGTTCCCAAGTTTACTTTTTCATACGTTAATGAGGAACTATTTGTTTTACAGTTCACTGATTTTTTGAATTTGTCTTGAAGATCATAAAAAATTTCTAATCTAACTACAGATTTAGGGATAGAATTTACCATGTCTGATGAAGATTCACGAGACCTCAGATCTGGGATTGTTGTGAAGTCACAAAGATTCTCGTCATGAGTACATTCGTCGATCACTATGCCTTGGAAAGTTTCTTCCATATGCAGGAAACTAATGATTTGTTGATCGTCGTCGAAGACTCTCCAATTCGTGATGTTGTCAGGGACGGATGGCCTGAACAAAAGTTCGACGGAGAATGCATTTGGGGACAAGCCTTCTGCAGGAAAGATTTTTGAAGCTACATTAGCTAACAAGTCAGCTTCCGAATTATTCAATCTAGGAATATAATTTATGTTAAAAGCAGAAAACTTATTCATCAAATTCCATACCTCAGATTTGTAGATTTTAAGATGCGGAGATAAACAGTGGATAGAATTTTTTACCTGTCTAACAACAATTTTCGAATCGTCAAAGACAGTCAAATTTTGAACGTTAATATCTAATGCTTTCCTGAGGCCTTGCAATAAAGCCTCATATTCTGTTGTGTTGTTTCTACATTCAAACTCTAACCTGCATGCAATCAGGGTTTTGTTACTTGCTGGGTCAATAATCAGGCAGCCCGCACCAGCTCCTGCCTTGGATTTTGACCCGTCAAAGTAAAGAGACCATATTTTATTTTTGTCAGGTGCATGAGACCATTGGGTAGAAACTGCTGGCTACATATATGTCTCAATTTCAGACTGCTGCTCCAGGTTAGTGATAGCGGAAGTTTCGGCCATGAAATTGCCGAAAAAGGTATCCATCCCTTGTATTTCGGGTGAATCGACAGAAGGTGTAAATGATTCATTGGGATCATTTAAATCTGTCACTGTGAACTTTAGGTAACGTTCACGATTTACCTTGATTCTGTTGGGCTTTCCATTCTCGGGCAGCCACAGGTGAGACCAATCTGTTGCGAAATAGCCGTGTAGCTGTTCTGACCAGTCTCTTCTTAAAAACAAACCATAAAATTTTGGAATATCTACAAAAATAATATCAATTACTTGATGAACTTTGGGGTTAGACGATAATCTTATAAGCACATTCCTTAATTCGCCTATAAATTTAACACTAGTTCGATCAAGTTGGATGATCTTTAAGGTGGATGGTTGAACTTCAGCATTAATCTTTTGACACACAGACCACGACATTACGTTGGATGACGCTCCTGAATCTACCATACAATTGTGCACGTTCCTATTAAATATTTCAAAAGTTAACAAAAATGGAGGGACGTTTCTGCGAGTACTAATGGTGGAAGCTTGTTTCTTTTTACCCGCATCATCTAAAACTAATTTATTTACATTTGTTACATTATTTACAGGAAGGTCTCTTTTCTCGTGAGGATCAGAAGTATTCTTAGTGGAGGCCTTCTGAGGAACTTTTGGGTTGTTCTAAAAACCTTTGTTACTGCTTGGATTTCCATTTTTGTTGTTCTCTGCGATATTCTATAACATTTTTTGTAGCAGAAACGAGAATTTTAATAATTCGTAAATAGAAATGTTAGCCCTTAACTTTTTTAGATCTTCAACTAAATCATAATCTAATATTGGGTTCTCATTATTCTGTTTAGTCTCAGTTGTTATAGACCGTTTTGGGGGCAAAGTCGTCGTGTTTTCAGAAGAAGGCTTGTTTGTTGTCTTACTCCTAGTATTGTAAGGATGTACTGTCTCGAAATTAGCTTGAAAAATGCTATCCGAGAAGTGTCCAAAAATGTTCGGAGAGGATTCACCTTCTTCTACTGTCTCTTGTTCAGCTACTTCCTTAGGGATCTCAGGAGGCATCAAGTTATCCTGTGCTTCTAGAATTGTTTGAATAACGAATTGCAGGCTTTCTAGATTTAAACCTTCGGTATTTGAATTAGGTCGGTTGGTGGGAAAAGGCTTCCTAAACGGGGGTTTGTAAGGCCCTTTTCTTGAAGAAGCTTCTTTGACCGTCCTTTTCAAATCTATAACTTGATTTGACAGTTTTTGAACGACTTTTTGTAAGTTTTCTAGATCAGAGTTTTCCGATTGCGTTTTGTTTTGGGCAGGTCTAGGGAGGATTTTGATTTTCTTTTTGGAAGATGAACTAGTCTCTACTTCGTTGCTAGTAGTATCTTTTAAGCTGAGGATGTCTTTCTCGATCTGACTGGCCTCTTCGAAGGCCTCCAACAACGTGGATTTCTTAGATCTCTTTACCCAAATGACTATACTTTGATGTAAGGCTTTCGTATAGTATGCTATAATAAGATTCTCAGCAGGCATCGAATCCGTAGGGATTCAGTTCTTTAGTGTTAAGAATCTTTGGTTAAAGTCTTTGATTTTCTCTTTGGGGTTCATTCTTAAACTAGAAAGCTCCATGACTAGAACTTTTGGGGACTTGTCGTCTCCAAACTTCTCAAGAAAACAGGATTCAAACTTCTCCCATGACACGATGGTATGGGGTTGTTGGGGAAAGTACCAGGTAGAGGCATTGCCTTCGAAGGTGTAAGGAAACAATCTATAGACGACGTCTTCGTTCTCGACATTACGAAGTCTAATGGATAACATAAACTTTTTGATGTGATCTTCGACAATTTGTTTAGAGTCCGGGTCAAATTTAGGGACTCATTTCTCCGGGTGTTTGGGTAAGGGATGCTGAATCCCGGGTACGACCACTGCATATTGGTCGAGCCAGGGTCTGGTGGGATTGTTCTGATTGGCCATTGGTGTGGGTGGTGTCGAAGGCTGGGATGAGGGAATGCCTTTGTCAGAAGATTCTTCTCCAGAAGAAGAAGGGGACGAAGGAGGTGGTGAGGGTGGTATACCAGATCCTCCTGCTGTAGGAGTGAGGATTGGATCTGTAGGGTTTAAAGTGAGGTTAGTGCCTCCAAGTTGTTCTCTGATATAAGAGAAATCTAATGGTTGGTCCAAAGGTCGGTTTGGTTGTCTTAAACGGGCGAAGGCACTATGTGTTCTTATGAGAGATTGGCGAACAATCTCTTGTACGTCACCACCTGTAGGATTTTGAGTTACTGGTTCAACTGTGATCCGTAGATCGTCGTTTGATGTGGTTGCTGTTTGAGGGACAATGTTGTCATTTGAATGAATTTTTGTCACTATAGGTGAGCAGGTAGGTGGTGGAGGAGTCTTACGACCGCCTTGTGCCATTAATAATTTGCAGGCCCTCCTTCTAGCGCCATTTGTTGACGGGCGAAATTGACCGCTCGTCAACTGGAGGAGTGAATCTGGTCTGGGGTTGTCTAAATAACCCAAGCCGTTTGGATTAATCCACTCCGACGGGTTAGCGGCTCCGTTAGCCGATCTAAGTCCTACGAAAGTGAAAAAACAAAACTAAAGAAACTAACTAAGTGAAAAGTAGTTGTTGCAAACTATATACAAATCTAATATATATTCACAGTTTGCTAACTAATATTTATAAGATAGTCATTCTACTTATAAAATGTACAATGTATCGATATGATTAAATCTCTATTGTATGTACAGTATTCACAAAATGCAATTTTTGATCAAAATCTGCGAAAATCATATATGAATTGACAGCAAAGCTATTGTTCAGTATTTTTGATTTTTTATAACTTTTATAAACTAGAAATGAAAAGACAGCTAACTAGTTGCGAAATAAAAATAACAATCTATACAGTGTATCTAAACTACAATTTTTTTTTATATTAATTAAACTAATATAATGCTACTAGAAAACTAACCTGTAATCGCAAATCTTATGTGTCCTGTGCGTAGCATCTACGTTTTCTGTTTGATGAGGCCAACCCGCATCAGATTTTACCAATGCTTCTCGTAAACGCGAAGCAGTAACGCTTTGAATGCTAATGACAGAACAAGTAAGATATGTAGCAACAACAATTTATAATTTGACAAATGCTCATATTAAGATAAATCTGAGTATGAAAATTTGCATATAACTGCTCATTGAATAAAGAAGATCAATCTTCTAATCATCAAATGTGAACAGATTAGTTGTTGTATATAAAATGAGAGACATAAAAACATGGACACCATATAAATCCCATCACATCAACCTGTAACAAATTATGATATCTAAAGTAGTCAAAATTTGATTACAAATTGAAATGAGCAAAACTTGAACAAAAATATGATATATTGAAGCTAAAGCTATGCAAATATCCACTTTCATTCAAGTCTGTGTATCACCAATCCATAGTTTCTGATCCCAGGAAGCGATGGGTCTTAGCTTACAAAATAATACATTTATAAAGGCCACATGATCTAAAAACTTCCTGTGGAAATCATCAAATCAGTTCCAAAAATTATGGGGAATACAATCTCCCAAATTCCCATTGTTATCCAAAACTAACATCCTAATCTAAAACCATGTAAAGAAATAGAATGTTCAGAGATGCCACTAGCGATCCAATCTCCTTTAGAAATCGTATGTACCTGTAAACGCACAATAATACATGATTTTAGATTGCATTTTAGTTGTAAAATCAAAGAATTCGAATTTTAGTAACTAGCTACATAATCTCACGATTATGTAGCTAGTTATTATTATAAACAAAATCGTGTTTTATCAATTCAATCAAAACAGAAATGGATACAATTTGAGCAAACAAATATTGTATTCTAATTCAGAATAAAAACAAAATCATCTTAAAATTACTTTTAAAATACCATACCTTAGATTCAGGGATTCGTTTTGATCAAGCTATTTTTGAATTTACAATGGCAGTGGCCGCCTCCACATTCTTAAAGAAAACATAACTTGTGGTCTTCTGTCTTTTATCATTAGCTTGAGCTACATTTTTCAATCTATCGTTCTCCTTGGTTAGCACATTCACTCGGTCCTCCAAGGACTTGATCCGAAATTGGAGCAAAGGAACGTCTGTATAATATTGGTCGAGCCACGACTTACATTCGTTGCACTGTGGTTGAACAGGCTGTGTATTCACATGTGAGGAACTTCTTAATTGACCTACAGGTTCTCTGTCGAGTTTGATCCCAGGGAAGTTGGGGTCGTCTCTAAGACACGGTGGGAGGTTCGTTACATAGTCATAGGGCTTAACTGAGAAAATTCCATGTGAGTATGGATACTCTTCGGTTAGAAACCGTTCGATTTCAGAATCAGAATCTTCACTTAACAGAATTGGTTTTTGGTTTGTGTTTTCTTTAGGTTTATTACGAGCACACCGTGAAACCCAGTGCGCGGCCTTTTTACCCTTGTAATTGATATCATTGTTACCTTTACCCTTTTTCCTTGCAGACTTTTTAACAGGCTTACCACCATCTTTTGGACATGAATCAGGGAGGGTGTCGGGTTGGGTAGTGTTCGGGTAGGTCGAGGGTTCAACAGAGGGCAAGAGCAAAGGAGGGGGAATGACAAGCCCGACAAGGGTTTCTGTAACAACGGATTTGTCAACTTGTCCTATTTCAGGACTGGCAAAACCATTCCTTAACAAGAAAGCATCCCAACAATCGCCATTCAACTTCAACTGATGAACCATAATAATTTTAATTAAACAGTGGTGGAAGAGGCTGGAGTCAGCTTTCTCCCTTTTGAAGCGCTTAGCCATTTTGTATAAACTCCGAAGGAGAAAATAGGGCATGTTTAAGGGAAAATCGATGAAACTCGTGGGCAACCGTAAGTGGTATAAGAAAACTAAACCGTATATACCCTCACATGTAACGAACTGCTTGATAATAGCCAACAAATCGTGTCATCTAGGTTTTAGAGCTGTAACAGGCATACCTTTGTCACAACTGTTAATCTTCCTTGAGATAAACAACAGTGACCAGGGTACTTCGTCAACCTTTGAATTTTTAAACCATTTTTGTCCCACGGCTGGCAGACCAGTGGCTGAGCTAATGAAATCTTCGTTCAACTCGAGATGGACGTCCCCAATTTTGGCTCTGCAACCATCGAATGTTAGCGCGAAATGTTGAGCAACTGCCAGGTTAAAACCCTCGAACTTCTCAACAAATACCCGCCAACCATTCCTCTCTAAGTCCTCTCAGGCATTATCAAACAACAACAAAGTTTGGACACCATTGGGTTCGATTCTCACTACAGGAGCCATAGATAATAGCAAAAAATCAACAGGGTATTCGGCGATAGGGTTTGACAGGATAGAAACAAAACCATTATCCGGAAGCTTCCCCAACACAATGCACATGCAGCTTGAAATGCAAGGGCAAAGCGTTAATGCTATGTGTGCGAGGATAGTGGTGTAAATCGAGGCCATGAAAGAATATCATGTCGGGCTGTACTTGGAACGACGCCTTGGTGTAATGGTACATTCAAATCACAACAATGCATATCCAAAATAATTTTAATCAACATGTCAAATGAACCATTATATAACCACGATTTGACCCAAAAATCAATGTGTCAATCAAACCATTGTGTCGAATATTTTGTAAATCAACACCATATTAACAATAATCAAATGCATAAATGTTTGGTGATTTGATAAATATGTGACCAGTGGTGTGTTTGAGGTCAACGAGTTATAACCACATAAACAAATAGGTTCATGATAAACCAAATGATCATTTTCATGTAATCAACATGAATTCCAACTGTGGGTTTTCACGCTTGCAGTCGTGAAAATGAAAACGAAAAGCAGGTATGCAAAAAGCGAAGAATAATGATATCATTTAAACAGTTGCGACGATTAATGAGGGTTAAAAAAACCTTGTGTAGGTAGCTTGTAAAAAAATAAATAGAGATTAATATGGCTGCCAACACCGTGCCTACACTGAAACATACAAACATAAATTATAGGGTGGTTGTATCACCCTTCGTTCATATATATCAAAATCTAAAAAATAACAACTTATCTAGAAAAGAAAAAATTGCATTTTTTTACATAATATGATAAAAGAGTAGCATGTAAATAAGAAATGAAGTAGAGAAAAATGAAATGAAACTAAAGTACCATGAGAAATCGAGATGCAAAACACAGGAAAGAAGGATGACCTACCTACTTACCTAGGGCTTGGGCCCTGAAGAGGTCAAGTACCATATGGGAAGTAATGCTTGAGGAGGGATACATTCACCGATAATGGTATCCTCCTTCCCTCTTTCTTGGACAAATAGAAAGAGTCTAACCCAAATATCTCCTCTATTGTGTAAGGTCCCAACCATAGATTATCAAGATTTTTATGCATTCCAGGTTTTCTCTTCTTTTGTCCCACATTAGGACCGAATCCCCCTTCTTGAAATCTCTCGGCTTTGATTTATGATCAAAGGTTCCTTTTACCTTATCTTGGTTCTTTTCTAGTTGATCAAAATCCATCCTTCATGTTTCCCCTAACTCCATAAGTTGATCAATTCTCCCCTGCAATGCTTCTTTATCCATGACGAAGTTTTGGGCTAATTCCAGGGCTAGAATTTGGTGGTTCATAGGTAGACATGCCTCCAATCCGTAAAACAATTCAAAAAGGTTTTTCCCTATAGAAGTATTAGTAGTTGTGCGGTCTTCCCATAAGGCATATTTGATCTTGCTATCCCAACTTTTCTTGTTTTATCCAACAATTTTCTTTACAATATTCATGATGTTCTTGTTGTTGGATTCCGCTAATCCACTTCCTTGAGGGTAATAATTTGAAGAGTGTGACAAAACAATTCCATATTTGAAACAAAACTCATTGAGTGACATCGAATTGAAAGTTTTGGCACTGTTTGTGGTTATCTTGGCTGGAACACTGAATCTGGTGATGATATTCTCTTCAAGGAACTTCATTACCATCTCTTCTGTTGCTTTCTTTGTTGGGACAACTTCCAACCATTTGGTGAAATATTCTGTAGCAGTCAAAATCCATCGATAACCATTGCTAGAGTTTTCCTTGAACTCGCCAATGAAATATAGTCCCCACTATTGGAAAGGTGCCTCCACAACAACTAGTTTAAGAGGGAGGGAAGGGAGGCATTTCTTTCCAAAAAAGAATTGGCAAGGCTTACATGATCTAACGTAGCAATGTGTGTCAGAGAAAATAGTAGGCCAATAATACCCTGCCCTCAAAATTTTATGGGAAGTAGTGCAAACTGCAAACTGGCCTCCACAATATCCTAAATGAAACTATGCAACTAGCTTGTCTGCTTCTTCTTTATTTACACACATGAGGCTTGCCCCATCATGGTTTCTCCATCCAAGACCATCCCACGTCAAACAATACTTCATGGATTCGAGCCTTAAGGATCTCCTCTTATGATTGACAAGATGATCAGGACAAGTAAGATTCTTCAAATAGTAAATAATGTATGAATACCATTCGTCATCCTCAATTTCACTTATGACAACATTGATATGTTCTTTTTCTCCCATTTAAATAGCTTCCTGATTGTTTTCTGTCAACATCTTATCTAATCATTGGCCTTTGATTATATTGGATGGTTTGATATCCAAGTCATACTCTTGTATTTGTTGTTATAGCAAGATTTGCCTCACCATTGATATCTTGCATAGAGGGCCTTTTTCCATTTCCATATGCATACTTGTCATCCCTTTTTGATGAATCCAGAGCTAAAAATACATATTTTTCCACATATACACACCCTATCTACTATACAACATGTGTATATGCAGGCTTCTCCACTACAACCCGCGTACATTGGGATTTGTGCCAGAAAATACAAAAATGAAGTCGGGTTTCCATGTCACGACAGGAGATCTTTGATCCTTGGTATTCCATATACTGGAAACGTTCCAACTCAACCCTTCAGTTTCATTTTGAAGGCTATAAGAACACAATTTCGAGCTATGGAAAAGAGGAGAAAGAATTCAACTTTAAGCGAGAAGTTGCTCTGGAGAAATTACTTCATATTGAGTTTGCATCCCTTTGTTCCTAAAGTATGAACACAGTGTTCAGCCCCCAAGCTCTTTCCCTATTGTTGAGAGAACCTCATTGTCTCCCTTATATGACCTTGCCTTTGGTGGAGGATTGAAGTGGTGGAGGCCCAGTTGGAAGGAACATGGTTTCTTGGTTTTGAACCGTGCTGACACAAAAGTCTGTAATGTTGTCACTTCTGCTGATCATTTATTAATAGAAATATTCCTTTCCTGTCCAATTGATATCGTGCAAATATATGATTATTATCCATGGGCATGTTTGTTATGTTTATTAATGGATTATGCTATCTAATGTGCTAACCCCTTTATATTATCACTATATACTTGCTCTGCTTGTTTGTTGAGAACTTGTTGCAGGTATAAAGTTTTGGGTCAAAGTGCTCAACAATAGAACATCATCAAATGTTGGATCAAGGTAGGCCTCTTTCTTATCTTGCACATTAGTTTATATAACATATGTTGGAATTGAGTTGATTTCTGCAGTCATACTTGTCTTTTGTGGTTCACCCTTGCCATAGAGAGTTTTTCCCTCGTAATATTTGTGAAACCCATTTTCCCTTGATCCAAGACAATCTTGTTAAGATAGGACATCCTTCATGGTAGGGTATGGGATGAAAGATTTGACCTTGCTATACCCTACATAAGTTCAAAAATGTTGGAGGGACTTAACAAGAGCGTAGGATTTATTTTTTGTAATGGTGTAATTTAGCTCCGAGTATCTAAGGGATTTTCTCATGAAGGCTATTGGTTGTTTGTCCCCTTGGTCATTCTTTTGCAGAAGAACTCTTGCGATGATGTCTTCTGAGGTGAAAGAAAAGATGATGAAATCCTTAGAGAAATCCAGGCTGACTAGAACTGGTGAAAAAATTATTGCCTCTTTTATATGTTGTAAATCCCTCTTGCCCTCATCATTCCCTTTGAAATGAGCATCCTTTTTTAACAAGTGATTAAGGGGTTTTACGATTTCAACAAAGTTTGGAACAAACCTCCTTATGAAGTTGATATGTTCAAAGAAATATTGCAAGGATTTCTTGTCTCTAGGGAGAGGGATTTTCTTGATGATTCAACTCTTGAAGGATCTATCAAGATACCTTCCTCAAAGATGATATGTCCTAATAACTTCCCTTTATCCACACCAAAAATTGTTTTCTTTGGATTAAGGGAAATGCCATATTCTCTACACCTTTGAAAAATCATCCTTAAGTGTTGGATATGTTGATCTCTTTCCTTGGAGATGGCGGTTAGGTCATCTTGATAATTCTCAATGATTTTTCCTATTAGATCCCTGAAAGCATAGTCTGTGGCACACTAGAAAGTAGCTCCTGCATTAGTCAACCTGAAAGGAATTCTCAAATACTTGTAAGTTTCCCAAGGGGTAGTGAAAGCGGTTTTGAGCTGGTCATCTTCCTTTATGGGTACCTGGTTATAACCTGAAAATTCATCAAGCATGGACATCATTCCTACTCTGGTAACCCTTTGCAAAAGGTACTCCATGTTTGGCAAAGGATAATTGTCTTTAAGTGAGGCTTGGTTCAAGTTCCTAAAGTCAACACATATCCTGATGTCACCAATTTTCTTCCGGACAATGACAAGATTGGACACCCAAGATGAGTACCTGATGGGTTCAGTTATCCCTACCTCAACCATTTTTTGCAACTCCCTTTGGACTTGTGGGGCAAATTTCAGGTTCATTTGTCCAAGTTTCTTCCTAAAGGGTTACGTGCCTTCTTTAATAGGAATAACATGTTGTATAACATCTTCTCGTTAAGCCTTCAAATATTCACATGACCAAGAAAACACATCCTTGAATTCTCTGATGAGAGTGTTCAATTTCTCCCTCTCATCAGGAGTTGTCCCTTTCCCAAACTTGACCATTTTTGGGGATTCCTTGGTGCCAATATTGAACTCGATGACTTCATCTTCGATATTGCTCGATGATTTCCCTTTATACATATCATTTCGATCAAAAACTATTTCTAGGGGAACAATGCCTTTAGGTAAGGACCTATTAGGTATATCCCTAATGTCAATATCTTCTCCCTCAGACAAAAGGTTTATCTAAGTTTCAGAGAATTCACCCTCATTTTGAAGAAAACAAGAGACTTGGTGCTCACTATAAAAAACTTGCAAGTGTTCCAGATTGTCAGGTAGTGAAGGTTTGAAGTTTACTTCTACCTTGTAGAGACCGATCTCCTTGAAATGTTGTAAAGTGGAAGTAGAAACCACAAGGTTGTCTGCCAGATGATTTTCTTCTTTGGGGATAGCTTCAATGAAAAATTTATCAAACTTCTTCATGGAATCCCAAACAACATCCCTGTATTGGTTCAACCTAGGGTTTTTGGCGGAAAAAATGTTGTTAACTTGTGAGACAATCAAATCCAAATCCCCTCTCACATGTAATGAGTTGATGTTCATATCAATGGCTAGGTTCAAACCCAAAACTAGGGCTTCATACTCAGTTATGTTGTTAGTGCAATCAAACTCAAGTCGTATTAGAAAAGGGTAGCTTCCTTATCAGGTGATATTAGGACTATTCCAACACCTGATCCCATACATGAATGTGCACCATCGAAATCCAATCCCCAACATCCATCCCTCCTTTCTTCATAAAAAAAAAGAGAGTTTTCCATAATAAAGGTGTTGTTGATTCCCTTGTTGATGACTTGATGAGGAGGGTCAATATGTAATGATCCCAAGCCATTATGCAAGGATCATCACTGTTTTGGTGTCTTTTTAAAACTTTTTCCTGGTTGTGGTATTTCGTCAAACACTTTGATGATCTACCTTTTAGATGTGTTTATATGTGTGTATGCAGCAAATAACAGAAAGAGATAACCATGGAACATACCTCAACCATATGCAATAAGATAGACAAGCCAAAACATCTCAATTCTTCTTTATTCATAAAATAGAGAAACCTCCTACAATGAAGATGCCGATCTAGAATGCTCAACATATGGCAAAGAAGATAGACAATAGATAAGAGCTGCTACAAAATGCTCCCTCTAATATAAAATATGCCTCCAAAGGCTGAATGAGAAATGAAGATCAATACAAGCAGATCTGAATGCCAAACTCTCCAGCTGAAGAATGCCACACTCCAATAGAAGGCTAAAACCCTCAATAACTCGACCCTGCTTCCAAAAGTGTCCAATCACCCTAATAAATATGCCAAATGATAGATCGGGTGATGGTAAGAACAACCCAGGTGATCGAATCTCCAAGATCCCTCTCAATCTCTGTAGATCTGAAATCCCCCACTGAACGGTGCGCCCCACTAGATGACTGAAACCCTAGATAATTCGGCTCTGCTGCCAAAAGTGTCCAATCACCCTAATAAATATGCTAAATGAAATATTGGGTGATGGTAAGAACAACCCAGATGACCGAATCTCCAAGATTCCTCTCAATCTCTGTAGATCTGAAATCCCCCACTGAATGGTGTGCCCCACTTGATGACTAAAACCCTAGATAATTCGGCCCTGATGAAGGAGGCCTCCAAATGATCTGAAACTCTCCAGAAATATAGATCGGGACACTGCAAGTCACTAGGTAAAGTCTCAGGCTCAGATCTGAAGTGTAACCCCTCGAAACGGACTAGATTTGGATCTCAAAAACACCCTACTTCTCTTCAATTCGCCCCACTACTCAAGAAATAATCTGAGCCATAAAACTGT
Source organism: Picea engelmannii (assembly GCA_009831015.1). Lineage (NCBI taxonomy): Eukaryota > Viridiplantae > Streptophyta > Pinopsida > Pinales > Pinaceae > Picea > Picea engelmannii. The sequence continues at coordinate 915,620 of ML776772.1, forward strand.
CTCAGAAAGCACTTGATCTGATGTCCAAGGCCCTGCAATGAAAACCCAAGTGATAGAATCCTCAACGGCCTTGCCAATATTCTACAATGAATCTCTCTCCAAAGATGGTGTGCCCCTCTTGCTGGAATCCCTCAACTGGTGCGCCCTCTCTCTATCTGCACATGAAACTGATGTAGAATCCTCCTGCAACTGAGTAGATCTAGAACTAGAATGGTGTGGGAGAG
>ML776772.1:921236-947085 GCA_009831015.1 Picea engelmannii
TAGAATCCTCAACAGCCCTGCCAATCTCCTACAACTAATCTCTCTCCAAAGATGGTGCGCCCCTCTTGCTGGAATCCCTCAACTGGTGCGCCCTCTCTCTATCTGCACATGAAACTGATGTAGAATCCTCCTGCAACTGAGTATATCTATAACTAGAATGGTGTGGGAGAGTATTGCATCTCTGAGACCAATCTTGGGACAAGATAGGTGGAATCTTTCACCACTGAATCGTCCTCTAGGGTTTGTTATGTCAAAACCCTCAAAACCCCCACTATTGGGCTCACTAGCTAGAAGCCATAAATCAAAATAAGATCATACATGAATCAATGAGAAGAGGTCCTTGCCTTTCCTTTATACTTTTTGGCTCACCTTGTCCCTCCAAAGTGACTTTCATTTTATTAATATTTAATTAATTAATTAAATCACTTTAATTAATTAATTAACCTTTTTACCTTTGAAAAGCTCCTTATCTCTCCTTCTGGCTTCCCTGGCCACTGAAAGTCACTTCTAGCCATCCCATCCTATAGTGTTTCTCCTCTTGATTCCAATGAGCTATTACAATGAGAGGTTCCTCCAAGTAATGTGCCCAAAATGACATCTTCAGTGAATTCCATTGACTTATAGCTCAAAATAGTCAAAATCATGGAAATCGTCATAATGCAACGAAACTAAAGCCAACTTGTGCAGAATGGCTCATAATGATGGAATATGATCATCAATGCAAGCTGGACCCCACAATGCCTCTCAAATACCCTTGTACTCGCTCTAGCACCCATCTGGCTCCTCTGGTCATCATAAATCTCTGCCCTGTGATGATGTCCCAAAGTGGGGACATTACACAATACACCAAAACATTTCTATGGTAGTTTCATTTTAAGTCTCGTCTTCTGCTATGGGTTCTCCCAACTCATCTTCAAGGGTATGGGATTCTTCATTCTCATTGGGTGAGGAAATATTATTTCGAATATGGTGCAACACATTCTTTTATTCTTTGTTTGCTGCAACAGATTCTTCAGTATTCAAACTTTCTTCCACCAAGGGAGTCCTTCTCTCAAACTCTGGATTCTTCCTCTTTTATATGACACTCATTACTCGAGTAAAAACCCTCCTAACATCTCTCCTTCTCTCTTTATCCAAGTAATCCTTGGCAGCACGAGGGAGCTTGGGAGGTGCAATAGTGAAATTTGTGAGCAGGTTAACTTGCATGACTTCTCTGGGACAATCCTCAACTGGGTGGAATGAGGAAGTCAAGTTCTCCTCAATTTCATGTCCCCTTTCTTGGGATTCAATCAAGGAAGAAGGATGGTTCTTTCCTATTATGAGACCACATGGGTCTTTTATGGTTGACATGTAATTATTAAGGACACTATGTTGAGTGGGCTCGAAATCTTGGGGAAAAATCTTCACAAGGGTGTTGAATCGGTCATTGCAACCACATACAATTTCCCCCATCTCCCTCTTGCAATGGTGGAGTTCATTTTAAAGGGATATGCAATCTTTCCTTTTGGAAAAATTCTTGACAAAAATATCTCGAAAGGTATCCCAATTTGTGATTATTCCTGTTGAGATATTTTCATAGCAATCTTGGGCCTTCCCAACTAGAGTGTAGGAGAAAAGCATCAATCCAAACATCCTCATATTGGTTATAAGGTTCAAGAGCTATGAGAAATTTCTTTAGGTGATCCACAGCCTGAGTTGAGTCTTTTCCCGAAAAGGCCGGAAGCCACTCTTTAAAACCCTTTGGGATTTGGTGAGGTGATTCAGGGATATTAGTCACATCCAAGGGTTCATAAGTTCTTTTAACCCATTGGTTTAAGGGAGTGTTCGGTGAAAAAGGTATGGACGAGGTTGAAGGCCCCGTAGAAGTAGGAGATGGTAAAGTTTTAGGAGGTTTTTTCATGTTCTTAGGACATTTAGATATAGGTAGAGGGATAGGGTAATACTTACCTCGAGTTTGTATCATGGTGGAGTTGCCAAACGAGTCTCATATCATCAAGGAAGGGGAGGGAAATGTAACTTTCCTCAAGTGGAGTTACTAGACAAACTAGGGAAAGGATTTGGGATAATTTTCCAAAGTGTCATCAAGGCATGAAAGAGGATTCAAAATCCTCCCCGACAACGATGCCAAAATGTTATCGCACAAATTTTAGGTTGGGAAAATCTTGACCCAATCCATAAGATTATGAGAACTAAGAGAAGACCTACCCATTTTCACTTTATATAGGTATTCCCACCAGTTTTGTGATGATGGAAATCACCACAAGAGGGGGGGGGTCCAGGGTGACCGTAGGGGGATTGATATGGAAAGTGGGGAGATGAAGGATTAAGCTCCTATAGGTCAAGTTTTGGAGAAATAGAAGGATTGGGATGAAGTCTCGTCGATGAGGGAAAGTTGACAATAAGTAGTATACCTGCAGAAGATCATTATACTTGCCCGAGACACAAGAAAAGACGAGTATACAAGCCCAATATTCCAATGGGGAAGGAAGTGAATCTTGCTTTCCTATATAGCATCAATAAACTATGATATAAATCAACAAATAAATGATAATCAAAGCTGCTAAATAAGTTACTACAAGTCTAGTTAAATATGCAAGAGATAAGCTAGCAATGACTAGTATAACTCAAGCGAAATAAAGCAAGACTTTAGCAACAATGCAAGGTTGTTAAAGGCTGTTATTGCAGAGATATTATGACATCCTTATGTCCATAGCATAAATATTCTACAACAGAAAATTCCAACCATAAAAAATTACAAGTAAACCACCCAAATAATTCACAACAACTAGTAGTTTATTATGGTATCTTTCAAGCAAATTCCGACGGTTGAAAAGAGAGTAAAAGTGAAAGTTTGAGAGAAATTTGTTGCAACCCTAATGGATATGGCTTAAATTTACAACAGAAACAATACATCCTTATAAAATTAAGACGCCCTAGTGGCCTTAGCAAGCCTAAACCACATAGAAAATATTCCAACTAAGACAATTTCAATATCTTGTAATTTCACGTATACCAATGCAATGATTTTATTTATTCAATGCAAGAGATTAGTGCCTAAAACTATTGGGTTATGGAGTCTTTTAATGAATGATCTAGTTGTGCTACTTCCTTAGGGGTGTAATCCCTTTTACTCCCTAATGCAAGCAATGAGAAACTAGGAGGGTGTAAGCCCTTTTACTTCTCCTAGTAACCTTTTGTACAATAGATTATTCAAGAGAATTGTGATAGGATTAATGGGGTTGTATTCCCTTATAATCCCCATGAGCTTATAAAATTAACCTTGCAACCAAGAAAGAAGCAATAACAAAGAAAATATTCCTTACCTAGTCCAAGCATTAATAAGATAAACTCCTCTTTAACCAAGAAAATTCCATCACAATGCAAGAATTAGCCTCCAAGAGAGATAGCACATCACTTCTCCATCCAATAGAAAATACAAACCATCACAAGAGAAAGTATAAGAGAGAGATAAGTAAAATTATTGGGCACAAATTTCAGCCAAGGCGTCTTCCTCTCAAGTGAGAGTTGTGTCCAAATGAAATGTCATTGATCTCTATTTATACAAGATCACTAAAAACAAATTGTCCACTTTAAATTAAGGTAAACCACAAAGTAAGGAGGCTGACCTCCTTTACTTTTCCCCTTTACAACTTTAAATTTGATTTGCACATAAGAAATGACCTAAAACCTGACGTCATCCCCTTGAGGGGTGGCGTTTTGGCACATTTAGGAAGTTATTGAGTTTGTAGAAGGTAGTGCTAGGCCTCCAAAGGCCATGTGTATTCAAGTCAAGAGTGACTCAAGACTCTCCTCCTCATTGCAAGGGGTCTTCCATCAAAACGTACCCAGTGTCCATCATCAACAACACCACCACAAAACCCTACCCACAAAAATATGTCAATCCCCAAGATGTAGCAATCTAGCCTCCAAAGGAAAGTCATTGGGGTGATGAAGGGCTAGGATAGGTCCTCTAAGATGTCTCTCAATCCTCCAAAGGCTATCATCATCATCCAGTGTGCAAGATATGGTATCCAACGTGTGGGATTCATGCTCATCAATGATACAATGACTTATCAATAAGACCTCCTAGTAGCATGGCCTCTTCCTAAGGGTTACCAATTACTAGGGAACAATGTCAACCACCAAGGTAAAACAAGGCAATGAGCATAATTTCCAAGCATGTGTTCTATATTCAAAAGAAACTTTAAATGCAACATACTCAAATGCCTCAAATATTGAAATGACACTCACCATAATACCTAGCTTGTACCTCATGGAGAAAGTATCAATGAAATTTCGGAAACAAGTTGATGTGGTGGATACCATCGTGATGAACCTGAGATCTATGGTATGTGCAAGTGGACATTGTCAACCATCTCTCTCTTGATACTCCATGTCTGCAACCTAAGGGCCTCGAGGCATCATCTCCTTAGTTATCCCTATAAATTGGGAATAACATAGACATCTATTGATTTAGCATTATTACATGGAAATTTATGCATATAAGAGGAACCATATGAATCAGACAGAGAGGACCAGGAATCCTTGATCAAAATCCGGTAGTCTTCTTCTCAAAGCCAAAATTTATAGAATTAAAAAAGGAACAATGGCTTCCCCCCCCATTTTTGAAATTTCAAAATAATTGGCATACGATCGAAATCACCTCTCGCTGAAACCCACAACCAAAAAATCCAATGATTAAATAGAAACTCCTAAAAAATAAGGAATCTATCCAACCTTTTTTCCACCATCTTCTCACCTTTCCTATCGTTTCTCCATGTTTGAGACAATTTCGAAGGTTCCAAATCTATCAACTTTTTTTCAGAGATCTAGTGCGCAAAAAATATCCTTGGGTATCTTTGTGCGAATGAGCTCCCCACACTTCCTTGAGAAAAATGTGAAATTAAGATCACCACTTGAAATAACATTGGAGGTTTCCAAAGTGCCTGGCGTACTCATCCTTTCCCAGAAAGAGATTATGTCTGCATAGGGACCATAAACATAGACAACTTGAGGGTACGCTTCTCCATATCCACCACTACCCCTGATGAGATTTGGGAAGATGAAAAATCTTGGAACTGTAGACTCCACGTAGAGAGGAGCCCCCTTGAGATTTTTTCTAAGTCTATAGAACAAAAGGTCCATTCTTTTAACCATGAACTAAAATTCTCCACTGCTTTCCCCCCAAAACACATAGTTTCTTGAATTAAAATAACATCTGGCATGTGTACCTACACAAGAATTTTGAGTGCTAAAATGTTCTGGGAATCCATACCGTGCGAGCATTACAGGAGAGTGTTATGATCCAACGTCTTAAAAATGACAAGAAATCAATAAATCATTGTCCACTTCGAGGGTGAAACCTCCTTTACAATATATCCACTTCAAAACACAATATATATATATATATATATATATATATATATATATATATATATATATATATATATATATATATATATATATATATATATATATATAGGAGACAAATGGTTACAATTATGATTAAAGGGTGCAATGAAGGGTTCTAGTTGACCTACTAGAAATGTAATAATTCAATATCTAAGGCTTAATAAGGGGTTTTATACATAACATGGGGATTTTCCTAGCGCTTAACATGCCCCTCCCCTTCAAACAAGTGTTGTCCTCAACACTTGAATAACCACATATGCTTCTGCATGAAGAACTCATCTTCCCATGTCGCCTCTTCCATTAGTAGGTTCTTCCATTTGACAAGGTACTATGTAATTGCTCAATTTCTCAGCTACTTAATTCTTGTTTCAAGGATTGTTCCTAGTTCTAGTATGATTTTCCCTTCTTCATTGATCTCTGGTAAAATAGTTTGGACTAGGATCTTGTTTCCAATGAACTTGTTTAAGAAAGAAACATGAAAGACTGGATGTACATGTGAATATGGAGGCAACTCCAATTTGTAAGCCATACTTCCAATCCTTTGAAAAACCTTATATGGGCCATAATATTTTTGTGCAAATTTATTGTCATTGTTTTGTTGCTCGAGGGGCATTTTTTTGTATGGTTTTAGCATTAGAAATACCCAATCCCCCACTTCAAATTCCCTTTCTCTGCGATGTTGATCTGCTTGATGTTTCATCCTATTTTGTGCCATAACCAAGTTGTCCTTCAATGGTTTGAGGACCTCTTGTTGGTTCTGTTGGAACAATATTGAAAATTTCTAAACTTAGTGTCTTTCGCCAAAATTTAGGTCAGTTGTGCCAGTTAGTCTTAGAACCTTGTCACCCGGCGTAAGCTTGTATAACCGTCAAGTCATTGTGCCACCCGACGCATACCTTTCCGCTTTAGTAAAACCTCTAAACCTATCACCATTTTCTCCAAGTTTCTCTACCATCAAAATCTCAAAGCCTTGCATCACAATTGGCCATAATCTCAAAGCTTTGAAGTTTCCAAAGGTCTCCTATTGGTATTAGTTATCAATTCTTTGAGTGTCGAAATAAGCTTTAAAGTGTCAAATTACAAAAAACAAAAACAAACTATAAGTTTTGTTTTTTATATTATTTTAAAATTATTTTATATAATTTAAAATTAATATTTTATTTGACTTTAAAGTTGATTTAGCCAAACCCTTTGCACCTATTCTCTTTTGTAAAAATTGTCGGGTGAACTACCCTTCACATCCCAATCTCCCAACTATCCACCAAAATCCATACGCATACCAAGTCACAAGACAACTCATACAAAAATCCAAGGGGAGAATTCACGAGGAGGCCCGAAAGAGTGTAATATGTGCCAAGAAAATTGCAAGAAGGGTCATACATAAGTGCCACGTTCCTTTTCAAGATTTTGACCATCGAAAGAATGATAATAATCCAATCCTCTTTTCCCCGAATCCCAAAGTCCCAAAATTGGGGTTCCAGCCTTACTCATAAAGCGTCGATGGGTTAAACGTTCCAGCTATAAAATGAAAACGCCCTCTGTTAAAGACAAAAAAAATTGCCTTGGTAAAACTCAGTTTTCTCAGCCTTGGAGAGGTTGTTTTACACTCTCAAATAGTCGATTGACATATAGAAGTCATAAGATTTCCAATGGTACCTTCAGATATGCATTTGGAGCTTGGGAAGGCAGCCAAAAGTTCCCCGCAAGACAATGCTTCGTTTTTGTGCAAACATGGCCCAAAAATGTAGGAACGCGCCCAGATTTCAGTTAAACACTGCCAGTTCATTTCTCACGACTCTTAGTCGATTTTGGGGTCGTTTCTCATCTGTTACACGCTGGAGGCTTAGTTTTTTCCTTATTGTAAATGCTCATTATTGAAAATCAACCACTAAACCCTAATTTTAGGGATTTAGTTATACTTTCACTATTTCTGGTTTCGAATCATGAGACACATGTTCCTTTCTGGAGGAATATATTTTGTACTTAGAATCGTTTCTCAACAATTAAAGAAGGGGGAAGAAGACTTATATATTATATATCCCTTTGATGAGAAAGAGAGGGGGGGACAACCCGAGAGCCTTTTGGGGGCTGGGTTTGCAATGCCATTTCTTTCAACAAATATAGAACAAAATGCCAAGAGATTCTATACCTCGTCACTGTGTAATTATGTATTTTCTTGTATTGTTTTCTCAGGTTTAAATTCATTCGTTCTTCCTTATTTTACATATTCATCTTGTAATGACTCTAATTCAATAATACCTCTACTATAGTCATTTATTGGGCAACCTTTTAGGTTAACCTTTTCCTCTGTTTATGCTCTGAGCAAAACAAGACCTGTAGCTTGACTGTTTCTGCCTAGATTACAAGTTATATATATGCATGTTTGTCTTTCGAAGTTATTTGTCATTCCTCTGTTAAAATAAATATTAGACTTATCGGAATTAGATACCTAACTCTTTGTTTCAATCTCTTTCACCCCCTATCTTCTATCCATCTTCCTTATTTTAATTAAATTAGGCAAATGAGGTCATGCCTCTTCGTTTCTGATTTATAAATGATTGAAAGATCTGTTTCAGACCTAGTTCTAGAAGCCTCCTATGACTGATCAATCAAAAAAATGTTATTTAATTTAAAATGTGCTAAGGCTTGGCTCTATTACAGCCTAGAACCAACTCTTGCAACAAGATTTTCTGGCGCCGTTGCCGGGGACGAAGGAACAAAGTTATCTTCCTTGGGATACGACAAAAAGTTTATACCTATTCCTTGAAGGTGAACAAGGGATAGGCATTCAATTGGTTGTGATTATTCACCTAGCGACTCCTTGGTTCAAAGAATCTACATGATTCATTGGCAACTCCACTGGTCTTTACAAATGTTTATGGTTTTCCAAACACTGTTCCAGACATTAAAATTTGGGAAGATGTCCTTCCTAAATTTGGAGGATATGCGGACGGAAATCCTGCTCAACACTTGTTCGAATTCCACAAGCTCATGGATGAATTAAATGTACATCATGAAGATGTCCTCATGAAGTTGTTCATGTTTTCGTTGGAAAGAGATGCTAGAATCTGGTATAAATCTTTACCCCATTCTAGTATTCTTTCAGTGAAATATTTTCACACACTTTTTCATCAACATTGTAAGAGGATTTATTCAGCTAAAATCCTTTTTGAAGATTGCTGCAATATAGAATTCATAAGACAAAAAGATCAAACAAATCCTCTTGAAGAGGAGGAAGAAATATCAGAAATTTCTCAAGTCGATGAAGATAATCAGTATGAGGAAGAGTTGGCTAATAAAGAATCAAAATATGATAGCTCTTGTGATCATATTCAAGAAGAAGATCAAACCAAAATCCATGAAGATGAAGCAGAAAGGTCAGAAGGCTTTCAAACCGATCGCAACCAGATTTGCTACAACAATGAGGAGGAAAACGCTTTTTCAGATGAAGAGCTAGATTCAAGCTCATTTGTATATAACTCTATTTTTAATTCTGTTGTTCAAGAGAAATGCGTTCATAACGAGTTTTTTAATATTAATGACACTGAAAATGGTTTAATTGTACAACATGATGATGAAATCATTGGTTTAAATATTCATGAAGAACAACAACTTATGGAAGGTCATATACAATCATTGTTTGTTGATATAGAACATAGTCATTTTTCTATGGCAGAATCCCTTACTTATCACTTTCATGATCAAGTAAAGGCCCTAAAATATGACGAATTGTATGTCACCAAAAATCCATTTCATGAAGAGTTTCAGGAGGATTGTAATCATCCAAATGTAATAGATATTTCAGGTATGATCACTGTTGTAAATCCTCATGAAAATCAGTCCATAGATATTCATCCATCTTTGCTAGATCCTCACAAAATATAAATTTCTGAAATTCAATGTTCCAGAACATGCTATGAGAAGCATGTTTATGATGAGTATCTAGAAGAGAAAGAATAGAAGATTTATTTTTTATCACACACGAATATTTACGACAATCCTCTTTTGTTTGATGAATATGACGAAATTGTTTCTGAAGATGATGAGCAACATGAAACGTTGGTTCAAGAGGAAAGCAATCAACAACATCATGAAATAAATCATCCTATGTATGACAACTATCAAGAAGATCTTTGGACAATAGATGAAGGCCATAAGCAGGGGTTACTGAAACAATTGATCTCTCCTCCCTGTTTAACAACTATTGAGCAATAGACCAGTGAGTTTCAATGCAACATTTTTTCACCATAAGAAGAAAAAATCAGCAGCGCACGAAGGCATTTCATACAACTTGCCCAACAAGAGGAAGTATGGATTAACTACAAAAGTGGTATATCTCTCCCCTTCTATGATCTAGTAGCGGTTTATATGGAGTCAAAATGGGGCATTGAAATTTTTATTTTCAACTTCTTGAAGTCTAAATTTAAAAACTGTAAGTGCCTGCTCCCAGGGTATGTTTTGAAATTTGCAGTTGCTCCTGTCATTTTTGTGCTCACATATGGAAGCATAATTAAGTTTTTTAGTCGGACATTCACTTGGTTCATTTGAAAATTTTCCTATACTTCAACAAAGCACTAACATCAGTTAGAGTAGGTGATGTATATATATAATCTTGACTTCGATCATTAGAGTACAACGATGGTTTTTAGAATGTTTCTAGTTCAGTGTGGCATCCAGTACAGTTTTGATTTAAGGCATTATGACTCCATAGCCCAATAAATGCAAAAGCAGTTTTTTGTTTTGGAAAGGCGCAAGTAAAGTGACAAGGTTCAGAGTTTGATAAGGATGATTTCAGGTCATCCAATGGATAAAGGCACGTGGTCTATTGTTCTTGGCACTTTATAGGAAAGCACCATCCCTAGATGGAGCCTATGTTGGAACAATATTGAAAATTTCTAGACTTAGTGTCTTTCACCAAAATTTAGGTTAGTTGCGCCAGTTAGTTTTAGAACCTTTTCACCTGGCGTAAGCTTGTATAACCGTTAATTCATTGCACCACTCGACGCATACCTTTCCATTGCAGTAAAACCTCTAAACCTATCGCCATTTTCGCTGAGTTTCTCTGCTGTCAAAATATCAAAGCCTTGCGTCACAATTGGCCAAAATCTCAAAGCTTTGAAGTTTCCGAAGGTATCCTATTGGTCTTAGTTCGCAATTCTTTGAGTGTTGAAATGAGCCTTAAAGTGTCAAATTACAAAAAAAAAAAAAAACTATAAGTTTTGTTTTTTATATAATTTTAAAATTATTTTATATAATTTTAAATTAATATTTTATTTGACTTTAAAGTTGATTTGGCCAAACCCTTTGCACCTATTCTCTTTTATAACAATCGTCGGGTGCACTACCCTTCACGTCCCAATCTCCCAACTATCCACCGAAATCCATACGCATACCAAGTCACAAGACAACTCATACAAAACTCCAAGGAGAGAATTCACGAGGAGTCCCGAAAGAGTGCAATACGTGCCAAGAAAATTGCAAGAAGGTTCATACATAAGCGCCACGTTCCTTTTCAAGATTTTGACAATCGGAAGAATTCTAATAAGCCACTCCTCTTTTCCCCGAAGCATGAAGGCCTGAAATCGGGGTTCCAGCCTTACGCATAAAACGCTGATGGGTTAAACGTTCCAGCTGTAAAATGAAAACGCCCTCCGTAAAAAACAAAAAAATCTGCCTTGGTAAAACTTAATTTTCTCAGCCGTGGAGAGGTCGTTTTACACGCTCAAATAGTCGATTGAAATCTAGAAGTCATAAGATTTCCAATGGTACCTTCAGATATGCATTTGGATCTCAGGAAGGCAGCCAAAAGTTCCCAGCAAGATGGTGCTTTGATTTTGTGCATATATGGCCCAAAAATGTAGGAACGCGCCCATATTTCAGTTAAACACTGCCAGTTCATTTCTCACGACTCTTAGTCAATTTTGGGGTCATTTCTCATCTGTTACATGCTGGAGGCTTAGCTGTTTCCTTATTGTAAATTCTCATTATTGAAAATCAACCACTAAACCCTAATTTTAGGGATTTAGTTATACTTTCACTATTTCTGGTTTCGAATCATGAGACACATGTTCCTTTCTAGAGGAATTTATTTTGTAATTCGAATCGTTTCTTAGTAATTCAAGAAGGAGGAAGAAGACTTATATATTGTATATCCCTTTGATGAGAAAGATAGGGGGGAACAACTCGAGAGCCTTTTGGGGGCTGGGTTTGTAATGCCATTTCTTTCAGCAAATATAGATCAAAATGCCAAGAGATTCTATACCTCGTCACTGTGTAATTTTGTCTTTTCTTGTATTGTTTTCTTAGGTTTAAATTCATTCGTTCTTCCTTATTTTACATATTCAACTTGTAATGAATCTAATTCAATAATACCTCTGCTATATTCATTTATTGGGCAGCCTATTAGGTTCATCTTTTCCTTTGTTTATGCTGTGAGCAAAACAAGACCTGTAGCTTGACTGTTTCTGACTAGATTACAAGTTATATATATGCATGTTTGTCTTTCGAAGTTATTTGTCATTCCTCTGTTGAAATAAAGATTAGACTTATCAGAATTAGATACCTAACTCTTTGCTTCAGTCTCTTTCATCCCCTATCTTCTATCCATCTCCCTGATTTTAATTAAATTAGGCAAATGAGGTCATGCCTCTTCGTTTTTGATTTATAAATGATTGAAAGATTTGTTTCGGACCTAGTTCTAGAAGCCTCATATGACTAATCAATAAGCACATTATTATTTCATTTAAAATGTGCTAAGGCTTGGCTCTATTACAACCTAGAGCCAACTCTTGCAACAACAAGTTCCCTATGTAGTCCTCCACTACTTGAACCTTTGTATTCTCTTTCAAGGGTGATGTGATGGATGGATGATGATATCCATAAAGTTCCAAAAATGGGGACATTTTTGTTGAAGTATGAAAGGATGTGTTGTACCACCATTCTGCCAAGGGAAACCACTTAACCCATTGTGTCTATTTATTGGCTGCAAAGCACAAAGATATCCTTCTAGACATTTTTTCACAGCCTTAGTTTTCCCATTATATTAAGGGTGGTAACATGAACTATGAGCTAATTGAGTACCCAAACAAGAAAATAATTCAGTGAAAATTTTTTCCCGCGAAAATTGGGTCTTTGTCACTTACAATAATCTTGGGGACTCTGTGTAGTTTTTGAACTGTTTCCATGAATGTTGTTGTTATTTTACTTTCTTTGAAATGATGATAAAGCGAGAAAAAATGGGTATACTTTGTTAGTCGATCCACTACTACCATGATGACAGTCTTTCCTTTGGATTTGGGTAAACCTGTAAAAAAATCCATGGAAACTTCTTCCCAATGTTGGCTTGGTATAGCTAATGGTTGTAGAAGACGTGGAGTCGTGATTGTCTCTCCATTATTATGTTGGCAAACCAAACATTCAGACACAAAATTTTGAACATGATTTTTAAGACCTTCCCAGAAAAAATCCTTCTTGATCCCGTGGTATGTTTTCAAGAACCCTAAATGTCCCCCTATAGGCGAAGTGTGCAACTCCACAAGGATATTTTGTTTGAGTTGGGAATTCTTACATAAGTATAGGTGATCATGATACCATAGAAAATCATTCTTCCATACAAAATTATCTATTGAATCAGGGTCTTCATTTAGTTTTTGAATGATATTTCATACCTCTTGATCATGCTTCCATTCTATCCTTGCTTCTTCTACCCAATCAAATTGCAGGATATAAATAACACATAGTGAACCTTATGTTTCTTCTTCTTTCCTGTAAAGGGCATCTGCCACAACATTGTGTTTTCCTTTTTTGTAAATAATTTCAAATTCATAACCCAACATCTTTGTAACCCATTTTTGTTGCTCTTTTGAAGATAGTTGTTGCTCCAAGAAGTAATTCAAACTATCATGATTTGATTTTACCTTGAAGTGTCTTCCTATTAGGTGGGGGCACCATTTCTGAACTGCATGTAGTATGGCCACCATTTATTTTTCATAAATGGGTTTGACTAAGTTTTTTTCCTTTAAGTTGGTTTCTTTCAAAGGCAAGGGGCCTTCCTTCCTGCATTAAAAATGCACCAATTCCATGGTTTGAGGCATCACACTCCATAATAAATTCTTTTGTAAAGTCAAGTGTGTCTAAGATTGGAGTTGTACACACAACCTCCTTAAGTTTTTCAAAAGATCTAGTTGCTTCTTCAGTCCAAGAAAATATTTCCTTATTTAATAATTTTGTTAGAGGTGTTGCTATTTGACCATAGTTCTTGACAAGCTTGTAGTAATATCATGTCAATCCTAAGAATCATATAAATTTCTTCAAGTTTTTGGGAATTGGCCCTTCCCTCATAGCTTTAATTTTGTCAGGGTCCACTTTTACACCTTCATGAGATACAGCATGACCCAAGTATTGCACTTCTTAAACCCCAAAGACACACTTGGAAGGCTTTGCATAAATTTGTTTCTCTTCCAATAGTTGTAATACTCTGTCAACATGTTGTACATGCTCTTCCTAAGATTTGTTGTAGATTAGTATGTCATCAGAAAATACTAACACACATTTTCTAAGGAAGGGCTTGAAAATAGAATTCATCAAGCTTTGAAATGTTGAAGGTGTATTAGTCAATCCAAATGGCATAACCAAAAACGCATAATGACCTTCATGTGTTCTAAAAGCCGTTTTAGGATTGTCTTCCCACCTCATTCTATTTTGATGATATCTCGAACGAAGATCCAACTTAGTAAATAGTTTTTCTCCATGCAATTCATCTAATATTCATCAATGACAGGGATATGAAACTTATCTTTGATGGTTATTTTGTTGATCTTTCTATAATCTGGACACATACACCATGAACCATCCTTTTTTGTAACCAACACCACTGGTGAAGAGAAAGAACTTTGTCTATGTTGAATGATGCTAACCTCTAACATTTCCTGGATCATGCGCTCAATCTCAATCTTCTGTGCATATGGATACCTGTAATGCCTAATGTTAGGTGGTACACTTCCTGGTTGCAAATGAATAACGTGGTCATGATCTCGAGTAGGTGGAAGACCCTTAGGCATTTTACCAAATACCTTGGAATGATTGTTGATAATTATTTGGAGATCTGATGGAGCAGGGCCTATAGATGTTGGAACAACAAGCGAGAACAATTGTGCAATTACACCCTGGTGTCCCTTTTTGAATGATTTTCCCATGCTATTAGAGCTTATCACTTTAGAGGGTTTCCCTTGGATAAATCTAAGCTCAGTTTCTTTTCCATTTGAGGAAAATATCATGATTTTTTTTTGAAAATTAAAGTCCATTATTCCCCGTGATTGCAACCAATGGACCCCTAATACAACATCAACACCCCCATTTGGATGGAAATCATGGGGCTATCCAAAAAATAATCCCCCATGTTGAGCTTAATACTATGGAATTTCCCTGAACAATTTATGGTACCTCCATTTGTAATCATTACTTGAAACTTTGGTGCATGATATACAAAGCAATTGAGATCTTTTGCTAATTTGTAGCTGATGAAATTATGGGTGTTACTGAATCAATCAATACTGTTACCTTTTTTTTTTTATGTATCCTTGTATATTGAGAGTTTGTGGATTAACGATGCCGGCCAATGCATGACAAGATATTGTTGGAGTAGTCTCTTCTAGATCTGGGTCTTGTGACGGTTCCAATTCTTGATCTTCTTCCTCTTCACAGTCTATGTAGAATAATTTCTTCTCATCACATTTATGCCCCTTACTGTACTTGTTGTCACAATTGAAACATAGTCAGTTTTCTCTTCTTTCATCCATTTGTTGAGGTGTCAACCTTGTTGGTTTAGGTACGCTATCTTCTTCCTCTTCACAGTCTATGTAGAATAATTTTTTCTCAATGAATTTGTGCCCTTTACTGTACTTGATGTCACAATTGAAACATAGTCCTTTTTCTCTTCTTTCATCCATTTATTGAGGTGTCAACCTTGTTGGTTGAAGTATGGTTGTCTTATGACCCCCAAAACGATCTGTGCTTCTAATGATAGACTTGTGTGTAGCCTTATTTTTGGCATGAATATGACAATCATTTTGCAATTAAGAAAAGCTCATGTTTAAAGTCTTCTTTTAATCCACCCATGTAAGCTTCCAACAAGTGTTCATCACTTATGTTATCCACCCTTGTGGCCAATACCTAGAATTTTGAATTATAATCTTCAATATCACCCAAGTGCTTGATTATTGTCAATTGACTGAAGTTGTCATGTTCCCAAACTTTCCCATATTGTGCTTCTAAGTCTCTTGTAGATAAACCCCAAGTGTAGTGATATAAAGGGGGATGCATTTTCACTATCCATTGATACCATTGATATGGTTTTATCTCAAAGTTCAAGGTTTCTATGTGAATCCTTTTCTTATCATCCATAATATTATGTAGTTCAAAATATTCCTCTACTTGGTTCACCCAAGTAAATACCTCCGTACCATCAAACTTCTTTAATTCAATTTTGGTAAAGTTGAATTTATGACCCCCACCATAATTAACTCCACTATTAGAGTTAGATTCACTAGTTGAAAATGGCTTATTGTTGGAAGTTTGTTCAACATGAGTACTACCTTTATTTTCATGAGTCCCTTCCATTTTGATACATTCTTTAGGAAATCTCTCATCTAGAGTTTGAAAGATCATGGACGACATGGACTTTTGCATTTCCTTCATGGAATTCTGTATTTCTTCTTTAATGTCATTCTTATTTTCTTCCATCTTATTTTCCATATAATCCATCTTGTTTTCCATACCATCCATATTCATTTCCATTACTTGAATTTGTATTTGCGAGTTTACCCAATTATTAGACTTGTCACTCTCATCCTTAAGTTGTTCCTCCAATTTGGACAACCTGTTATGTATGTCCTCATTTTATTCTTGAGTCATAGATGAGACTTTTGGAGGTTTAATAGGTGTTGTCACTTTTTCGGGACCCATATGGAATAATAATAATAATAATACTCATATATTATATATTTATCACAAATTTTGAATCACCAGAAATAGATCTTTCAAAAAAAGTTATGCCAATTGTAAGTTACATACCTTTTAAAACCTTAATTTGGAGTTTGTCCTCCTAGTTGACCTTCCGTCTAGTGTATCTATAAAAATTTTGTCCTTCTGAGTATCAAATTCCATTCTATATTCCTCTGATACGTCCTCTCTTCAATGCTACAGGTATGATAAAAATTAGATGTGCCAAGTGGAAGTTATGGTAACTTCCCCACACCTTGATGATTTTTGGCCTTTCTAGAAGAGAGAACTTGTACAACGTGCCACATGCACAATATTTGATATATGATTCTAAAAATTGTACCTGAAATACTACATATTGTTTGATTTCCAAATCAACTGGTCTCACTCAATTTGGATCCTCTCTGAATAATATATGACTATTTTACTTGGAACACTTGTTTGAGACTAGTTACTAGGATTAGTCATATACCCTATCTTCCACATGGTGTATCTCTGAAATTATGATGACCCAGAGGCTGAAATGTTTACCACATATAACTTGATATTTTCTCTAAATCAACTCTGATTTTCATAGTATGAATCATCATAGAAAATAATTTATAGCGAAAATGCTAAGATAACTTTCTTGGAGAAGAAAACCATAGGATCAATGAGCTCTGATACCAAAGGTTATGATCCAACGCCTTAAAAATGATAAGAAATCAATAAATTACAGTCCACTTTGAGGGGGAAACCTCCTTTAAAATATATCCACTTCATAACACAATATGAGTTGAGATAAGATGATCCTAATACTAGATCTCCTTGATATATATAGGAGACAAAGGGTTATAATTATGATGAAAGGGTGCAATGAAGGGTTCTAGCCGACCTACTAGAAATGTAATAATTCAATATCTAGGGCTTAATAAGGGGTTTTATACATAACATGGGGATTTTTCTAAGGCTTAACATATAGAAAGACCATTGGGAACCATTAAATTGGGAATTCCCCACTCTAACGACCCTAACGATAGTAGTTTTCTTCCCGCTCCTAATATATTTCTTTGCTTGGGATTGCACCAAAGAAAGGAGATACTTCCTCCCCACATTACCCCCTGGAGCCTTATCAAATACCAAACCCCCCACATTGACTCCATCATGAGCCTTTTTGAATTTCAACCTTAAAAGATAGTCTGATTTGAAAGAGGGTTTTGACTGTGGACTAGCAACCGAGTCAACATAGAGAGACTTGGGGGATAGACTCAGTACCACTAGGGGAACATCCTCTACATGATAATGGAAATGACCCAAAGGAAAATGAGTATGTGAACCCTCCACATAATGATTTTTTTCCTTTGATAATGGGCTGCAGGACGAGGAATTTACACCTATCGATAAAGGAACTCGGAAAGCATTGGGGTAAACCAAAGGGATGGAAGCCTCATCATTAAACTTATTTGGAAAAGGAGTGTTAGAATTCTTATCGGCTTCCGCTTCTGCAAGATTCAACGAAGGAGGGACAAAAATCTCCCCTCTCCGCTGGGCTTTAGGGATGTACTAAGAGACCTCGTGTTCATCTGATCCCAAACCACTGCCATTTTGCACATCTTCCACCTTCCTTTTCCATATCTTCTTGAATGGTGGAAATTGCTATCTCTTGAAATGTTCCATTTCAATTTTCTTTCAAATATTTTAGTCATAAGTTTTGTCATGTTTTCTTGGTCTTAATAGGTGATTAAGTGCTATAAAAGGCCAAAAAAATCCTTCATGATTTCATCTAAAACTTTGGCTAAAATTCATATCCTAAGACAACAAGTGGGTCCCATCTGTTCATTATGGTATGTATAGTCAAATCATCCATTCTCCACACCCGTTGAGTCATCATGATATGTAAGCTTCACTAAATCCAAGAGACAGTCAGTTTGTAGCGCCAACGATGTTTTCCCCATTCAGTACACTGCAAACACCTGGTTAAACTGTCTGAGCCATGATTACTAGATTGTAATGGGTTGTATTAGAAAGAAGAAGGTTCACTGGTTGCAATTAACAAACATGTATAATCAAAACCTCCTTCTCAAATCAAATCTCAAAATGTTGAATGAAGACTTGGACTTAGCCAAAAGCATGCTCAAGTATTTTGTCTTCTTGCTCATCATGGTGATAATTTTGGATTCAACATGGTTAAAGAGAGTGTTTGGGATTGATTTCATAAGGGCACAATCTCAAAGTACTTACATGAGTATGCTTTTATCAAGAATGATACTAACAAATCAAATTAGTTCACAGTTTTCCATATACTTTGCAAACTCTGTTTTGGTTATAGCAATGCTTGATTGATCAACAAAAGAGACTAAGCATGTTTGTATCAGATGTAGTGAAGGTTTTTTCATAATGGTTTCCAAATCATTGACAATGCTTGTATCATTTGCAAGAGGATTTGTTCTTTTCCAATGCACTTGAGCTTCATGTGTAATGGTGAACCCTAAAATTTTGCAAAGGAGGTATAAGTAATATTTGATAGTGAGATTCAGGTTTCTTTAGGGTGTTTGATGTTTTATTATGTGATATGGTGCTCATGGAACACTCTCCAGCCTTCATAACTCTTCCAAGGTGGATCAATAAGCATTACGCTAACGAATGCACGCTATAGGAAGTTTGCAACGCAGTGCTGCATTTTCCTGTGTTACGCGCTACAAACTTGCCTGTGTGTTGGCATTAAAAGTTTAGGTCAAACCAAACTTCCTTTTTTATCATCCATGAAGTTTATTATGGGCCATATGTGGACTAAAACCTGAATATATTCACCTCTCCTTCAAGAACATGCAAATATATCATGTCAACTTCATAGAGTTGGAATCAAGACTAGTTTTGATTACTTAAAGTTTCTCATGCTAGGATGTATGAATTGCTGCCTTATGAAGATATTAAGCATGAAATAAGATTATAAATAAGTCATGAGTAATGTTTCAAGTGTGAACTATCATCTACATCATAAACTCACAAAGGTCAAGAAAAAAAACTCAATTTTGGCAAACTTTAATTGTATTAAGCGTTTAAGTTTTCTTTACCAAAGTGGCCTAAAAGGTGATTCTTTCAGTTGGAATATCATTACTATAATTATCAGATATTATTTAATCACTTTCCAACCTTTGAAACACTTCTTATCATGCATATATTCTTAAAAGTCACAAAACATAGTATTCAGCAGTTTGCAGCGCAAACCAACGATTTTACACTAAGCGCGCTGCAACTTTTCCTGTAGATGGCAGTTTTCAAAAAATTTGGTCAAAAAGTCCAAATTTGACTTGGATGGAATATTTTTAGGGGAAAATGATGAATATTCTTCAAAGAACTCATCAAATCTCATCCGTGGGTGTAGGTGTCACTTCATTTCATTAATGGAAACATTCTAGGGATCAAATCCTAGAATGTAGGGATATGACTAGATTTTGAAATCTGTGTTTTCCTGTTTTAGTCTTATTTTTTGGAGATTTATTATTATGATATGAAAAGGTATTTTTGGAAAGTGAGAGATTTTTTTCAAAAAAACGATCTCCTCTTAAAAAACCTCTCTCATTTTTCCAAAATCTGTTTTTATTTGGTAGGTGAATCTTTGAGCAACATTTTCCAGAAATTTGACAGTTTGTATTTTCCATCCACCTCATAAATTTGAATTTGACTTGGATATCAAAAGATAGGTAAAGAGGTTATAAGATCCATTTATTGTGGATCTATATGAGCATGTAATCTCTCTATAAAGAGCACCAAAGGGAGGAGTTGAAAGGGGGTTCGATTTTGAGGATTTGAGAGAATTCTTGTGTAAAGGACACTTTGAATACATATTGGAATATAAGATTCTTTCACTGTATATGTTTAGACCTTCATTTTCTTTTCTATTATGTACTTGTGGATGAATGTATGTTCATTATTCTATGTTTATTCAATGATTTATGAAAGTCACTTTATCATTGCATTGATAGACAAGATTGTAAGTACTTTTACCTATTATAACTAGCCTTTCATATATACTTTTAGTGTGTGTGATCCTGCTGGTATAATAAGTATTCTCCATCCATTTCAGTCTTTAAAAACCATCTATCAGTACAATTGAAGGCCCTATCTGTCTGAGTGTATTCATGTATGTCTTGAGTAAGTGAGTTCATGAACAAATCAGTCAGTTTGATCCATTTTTATACCTTTACATTGAGTAATTGATTAGGTTACCAAGCTCACTCGAGCTACAACCTAGAGTGACTCTTGGAGTGATAACAAATTGGCGTCGTTTACGGGGAGAGGATTTTGAAGCAAGATTCCCTGGGAGACGACATAGTCCCAAATTTTGATGATAGACAAAGGTTGGACATCATATTGGTTGTAATCTTCTATCTGGCGACTCCATGAAGGAAAAATTCAATGGTGACTCCACAATCTTCAAATGTCAAAATCATGTGTTGCTCTTTTGGTTAGGAGGTTTGCACCTCTTAAATTTTCCGCAGTCCCTAGTTTCCCACATCCAGTACCTCTTATGGATATTTGGGGAGACTTCCTTCCATGGTTTAGAGAAAGGAAAGAGGATAATTCTTCAGATCACCTCATCATATTTCATCAATGCATGACTCAATTAAATATACATCAGGAATATGTTCTCATGAAGATGTTTTTCTATTCATTAGAAGGGGATGCTCGTGAATGGTACCGATCCTTACCTCCTTCTAACATATCTTCTTTAAAATAATTTCATATAACATTCCATCATCGATGTGAAAAGTATTTTTCTCAGGAACTTATTTTTGAGCATTGTTGTGAGGAGTTTCATTCAGATATTCAACATGTTGTTTCTTCTAGTAGTGAGGATGAAAGTGAATATATTAATGAAGATACAGATGAGGATGAAATTCTTTCTATTGTTAATTCCCAAGAAGAAGATCTTCAAGATATAATTGATAGTAGTATTGATGATTGCATAGTTGAGGATGCTTTAGATCTTGTTCATTATGTACCTTTTGCTTCAAATTTAGATGAGAAGGATGATAATAATGAGAAAGAAGGAGTTGTTGTTTCAAATCTGTTTCAAAATCATATTGTTGATGATTATATGCAGAAATATTCATATTTTCCATTAGGATTTTATCTTGATGTTCCAATTTATGATGAATATAGTGACGATGAGAAAGAATTCAAAGTTTATGAAGGCTTGTTGGCTAATGGAATATCATCTAGTTCTACTTTTCAGCAAGGATATGATCAACAATGTATGCATGCTATGGTTGATGATAGTTATGAGTCTGTTGTTCAAAATTCCAATGAAGATATCCTGATACATCTTTTAAAGATATCATTGTTGGGGAGAGTAATCAACAATCCTCTTATGATATATCTTTTAAAACTCATCCTTTATTTGATCATTATGGAGACAATAATGTTGAAGATCAAAAATATATTTCTTCCTTTCTCTCAAAAGTTGTCAGAAGTAATGGGCCAAAAAATCACAATTATGGATCCGAGTCACGAGGATATGGTAAAGGAGAACAAAAAGGATTAGATGAGAAATTGATGATGCCTTTTTCTCTGTTAGTTGTTGAGAAACAACACATTTTCCATGAGTTTCAAGATCCATTTGCCACTTATATGGAGATGTTTTGCAGTAATGAAGTTTCAATTGTTTCCATATTTAAGGCCAAATTTTTGGATTGTGAGTATGATTTCCAAGTTTATGATTTACATACTGCAGTCCCTGTGTTTCTTACTTTGCATAAAATTAGAAGAAAAGTTCAAGTTTTTAGTCAATTACATGCATGGCTACATTGGAAACATGACTTTACTTGAACCAACAACAATTCAATTGATTAGAGTAGGAGTGGGTATGAATAAGCTCAGTACTTGAGCCTCTTTTTTTTTTTAAGTTTTCAATAAATAAGTAGAGTTTCTCTCAGTACATGAAGAACAAAATGCAAGTGACAGATATCAAAGGTTTGCAAAGGATTGGTTGTATATGTTTAATACTAGATGAATCCATAACCCAATGGACTAGGCACTATAGAGTCCAGGATGTATATTTTTGAAGATTGGTTTGATCTTAATAATCATAGCAGGTTGCAAGGTTTTCATATTGAATGAATAGGCACTGGGTCTGTTAGATTCTTGGAGCTTCACAGGGAGGTCTCCATCCCAGTTAGAGCCAGATGTTAGCTCCTGAAATGTTCCATTTTAGTTTTCTTTCAAAAAATTTAGTCATAAGTTTTGTCATGTTTTCTTGGTCTTAATAGGTGATTAAGTGCTATAAAAGGCCAAAACAATCCTTCATGATTTCCTCTAAAACTTTGGCTAAAATTCATATCCTAAGCCATCAAGTGGGTCCCATCTGTTCATTATGGTATGTACAGTCAAATCACCCATTCTCCACACCCGTTGAGTCATCATGATATGTAATCTTCACTAAATCCAAGAGACATTCAGTTTGTAGCGCCAACGATGTTTTTCCCATTCACTACGCTGCAAACACCTACTTTAACTGTCTGAGCCATGATTACTAGATTTTAATGGGTTGCATTAGAAAGAGAAGGATCAGGGGTTGCAATTGAAAAACATGTATAAGAAAAACCTCCTTCTCAAATCAAATCTCAGAATGTTGAAAGAAGACTTGGACTTAGCCAAAAGCATGCTCAAGTATTTTGTCTTCTTGCTCATCACAGTGATAATTTTGGCTTCAGTAGTGTTAAAGAGAGTGTTTGGGATTGGTTTCATAAGGGCACAAGCTCAAAGTACTTGTAGGAGTATGCTTTTATCAAGAATGATACTAACAAAGAAAATTAGTTCACAGTTTTCCATATACTCTGCATACTCTGTTTTGGTTATAGTAATGCTTGATTGATCAACAAAGGAGACTAAGCATGTTTGTATAAGATGTAGTGAAGGGTTTTTCATCAAGGTTTCCAAATAATTGACAATGCTAGTATCATTTTCAAGAGGATTTGTGCTTTTCCAATGCACTTGAGTTTCATGTGTAATGGTGAACCCTACAATTCTGCAAAGGAGGTATAAGTAAGATTTGATGGTGAGATTCATGTTTCTTCAGGGTGTCTGATGTTTTATTATGTGATATGGTGATCATGGCACACTCTCCAACCTTCAGAACTCTTCCAAGGTGGAGCAAGAAGCATTAAGCTAACAAATTCACGCTACAGGAAGCTTGCATCATGGTGCTGCATTTTCTTGTGTTACGCGCTGCAAACTTGCCTGTGTGTTGGCATTAAAAGTTTGGGTCAAACCAAACTTCCTTTTTTAGCATCCATGGAGTTTCTTATGGTCCATATGTGGAATACAACCTGAATATATTCACCTCTCCTTCAAGAACATTCAAATATATCATGTCAACTTCATAGAGTTGGAATCAAGACCAATTTTGATTACTTAAAGTTTATCATACTAGGATATATGAATTGTTGCCTTATGAATATATTAAGCATGCAAGAAGGTTATCAATCAGTCATGAGTAATGTTGCAATTGTGCACTATCATCTACATCAACAAATCACAAAGGTCAAGCAAAAGAAGTCAATTTTGGCAAACTTTAATTGTATTAAGATTTTAAGTTTTCTTTACCAAGGTGGCCTAAAAGGTGATTCTTTCAGTTGGAATATCATTACTATAATTATCGGATATTATTTAATCACTTTACAACCTTTGAAACAATTCCTATCATGCATCTATTCTTAAAAGGCACAAAATAGAGTATTCAACAATTTGCAGCACAAACCAACGATTTTACACTAAGCACGCTGCAAATTTTCCTGTAGATAGCAGTTTTCAAAAATTTTGGTCAAAAAGTACAAATTCGACTTGGCTAGAGTATGTTTAGGGGAAAATGATGACTATTATTCAAATACCTCATCAAATCTTATCCATGGGTGCAGGTGGAACTTCATTTCATCAATGGAAAGATTCTAGGGATCAAATCCTAGAATGTAGGGATATGACTAGATTTTGAAATCTGTATTTTCCCGTTTTAGTCATATTTTTTGGAGATAGTTTGTTAACCCCTAAATAGTGGCTCATTACCCCTTAATTGGGGCATATTACATTAGTAATGTTATTTTATTTATGTCAACTTCAGTCCATTAGTTTTAATTGTACCTCCTAGTCTCCTATATACCAAGGAGACATTTTCATTTGGAATCATCCTGTACTTGAAAATTTATGTGGTGTATAAGGAGGTTGCCCCCTCAAAGAGGCTTATTATATGAAATTATCTCTTTTTCAAGTCATTTTGTACTTATTCTGAGGTTTTTCTATTCTATATTGATATTCGGTTCTTAACGTATGGTATCAAAGTTCAAGGTCTTGGGGTTTCACTGCTACATCTGAGACACCTTGGATTTTTTGCTATAATTTTTTTATACAAAGTTTAAGAAGGAACAAATTGGAGGATATTTAGTAGATGGATCAAGGTACGTTGGGTTAAAATTTCAGCTCCTCAGACCTTATACTTTGGGAGATACAACTTGTGTAAGATAGTGTCCTGGAATCATCTTGAATTGAGTCATTGTGGAATTTTCGCTATAAAAAGTTTTCTATAACATTTAAGACCCTCAAATATGGAGGATATTCACATAAATTAGTAAGGTATCTATGGTAAAAAATTCATATTCTGGGTCATCATACATTTTTAGATTCACCCTGTGGAAGATAGGGTATCTAACTAGTCCTATTGACTAGTCTCAAGCAAATGTTCCGGGTAAAACAATCATAACTTCTTCCTAGAGTATCCAAATTGAATGAGACCAGTTGCATTTGATAGTGGACAGACCTTAGTATTTCTGGTATTCTTTTTAGAAATTTATATCAATTATTTTGTGTGGGGCACGCTATACAAGTGAGATCTCCTGGAAAGGCCAAAAATCTACAAGTTGTGGGGAAGTTACCGTGAATTCCACTTGGCACATCCAATTTTGATCAGACCTGTGGCATTGCAGAGAAGAAATATCATAGAACTACAAAAAAAACATTTCATACCCAGAAGGGATGGAACTTTGGAGATACAACAGAAGAAAGATTGTCTAGCAGAACCACCTCAAAATAAAGATTCAAAAGTGATACTTGGTGAACATGCAACCCAAAAAGGGAACTTCTACACCAAATAAGCCTCCAGACAGTTCTACTTGGAATTTTGATGAAGGTGAAGAAATGCGTAGGTAAATAAATGAATTACAAAAGATGACGTGACAAAATATGAACTACAAGGGATGATGGATTCAACTGAAGCTAAATTGGAGGCAATAATGGATACTAAGATGGATGGTTTAAAAAAGGAGATCATGGAAGGATTGAAAAATTTCCTAATAGAGAGGACACCTGAAAGTGAAAATGTATCCCATGAAATTCATGATGAGGACACAAGGAATATGAATCAAGAATGGAGAAACTCCAACTTTGGGTTGAAGACCAACCACGTTCC
>ML776772.1:947719-959707 GCA_009831015.1 Picea engelmannii
CCAAACCATCCAAATGTTTCTTTGGGGTGAAGGAGGTAGAGTATTTGGGTCATATTGTATCTCATGAAGGTGTCAAGGTAGACCCTAACAAGATTAAGGCCATGATGGACTAGCCGATTCCCAAAACATTGAAGAATCTTAGATTATTTTTGGGTTTGACAGGTTACTACCGCAAGTTTGTTCGACACTATGGAAGAATAACAGCACCTTTAATGACACTAACTAAGAAGGATGCATTTTCATGGACTCCATAGGCAGTTAAAGCTTTTGAACAACTTAAAGAGGTGATGTGTAAAGCTCTTGTCTTGACCACTCCAAACTTCACAAAAACATTTATTATGGAATGTGATGCCTCGAGAAATGGAATTGGTGTTGTCCTAATGCAAGAAGGAAGGCCCCTAGATTTTGAAAGTCGACCACTCAAGGGAAAGGACTT
This sequence comes from Picea engelmannii, assembly GCA_009831015.1. Classification (NCBI taxonomy): domain Eukaryota; kingdom Viridiplantae; phylum Streptophyta; class Pinopsida; order Pinales; family Pinaceae; genus Picea; species Picea engelmannii. Next base: position 948,156 of record ML776772.1, read on the forward strand.
ACACAAACCCATTTATGAGAAGTAAATGATGGCAATACTACATGCATTGAAGAAATGGATTCCTTACCTAATAGGTAGGCACTTCAAGGTCAAAACAGATCATGATAGTCTTAAATACTTATTAGAACAAAGACTATCTTCAGAAGAACAACAAAAATGGGTGACCAAGATATTGGGTTATGATTTTGAAATCGTCTATAAAAAAGGGAAGAAAAATGTTGTGGCAGATGCACTCTCAAGAAAGGATGAAGATGTTGAGGCCTTTCTCTGTGCTATCTCGATCATCCAAACTGATTGGATAATAGAAGTAAGGGACGAATGGAAGAATGACGAAAAAGTGTGGACTCTCATTCAAAGGTTGCAGCAGGATTCCAATGCATCAGGTCTTTTACAACCATTAGCCATCCCAAGTCAACGTTGGGAGGAGGTTTCCATGGATTTCATAACAGGGTTACCAAAGTCTGAAGGAAAGAGTGTCATCATGGTGATTGTTGATAGACTCACCAAGTATGCACAATTTTGTGCACTCTCTCATCCCTTTAAAGCCAATACAATTTCCACCGTATTCATGGAGACAGTTCAAAAGCTACATGGCAACCCAAAGATGATTGTAAGTGATAGAGATCCCATCTTCACTCAACATTTTTTGACATAATTACTTTCTTGTTTGGGTACTCAATTGGCTCATAGCTCATCCTATCATCCTCAATCTGATGGACAAACCGATATAGTGAACAAATGTCTCGAAGGCTACCTTTGTTGCTTTGTCTCTGATAAAAAAACACAATGTTTCAAATGGTTACCCTTGGTAGAATGGTCGTATAACACTTCCTTTCATACTGCAACAAAAATGACACCATTTATGGCACTCTATGGATACATCCCTCCTTCCATCACTTCTTCTCTAAAAGAAAAATCTAAGGTTCAAGCAGTGGAAGATCACATCGAGCATCAACAACAAGTTCTCCAAATCTTAAAGGACAACCTCACCATGGCACAAAATCGCATGAAACAACAAGCAAATCAACATTGTAGTGAAAGAAGTTTTGAAGTAGGGGATTGAGTGTTTTTAAGACTACAACCATACAAACAAATGTCCCTCAAGCAAGCCAAGAAGGATAATAAATTATCACCAAAGTACCATGACCCTTATAAGGTGTTGCAAAAGATTGGTACTATGACATACAAATTGGAGTTGCCTGCATCTTCATGAGTACACCCAGATTTCCATGTTTCATGCTTAAAGAAGGTTATAGGTGACAAGATCCCAGTTCAAACTATATTTCTAGAACTTGACGAGGAAGGAAAAATCATATTGGAGCCTGAAGCCATCACTGACACAAGAATTCACCAACTGAGGAATAGATCCATTTTAGAGTATCTCATTAAATGGAGGAAACTATCGGCTGAAAATTCCACTTGGGAAGATGAGTCTTTTATACAGAAGCATCTAGAGTTACTCAAGCGTTGCAGACAACACCTGTCTCAAGGGGAGGGGCATGTTAAGCCCTAAATAGTGGCTCATTACCCCTTAATTGGGGTATATTACATTAGTAATGTTATTTTATTTATGTTGGCTTGAGTCCATTAGTTGTAATTGTACCTCCTAGTATCCTTTATATACCAAGGAGACATTTTCATTTGGAATCATCTTGTACTTGAACATTTATGTGGTGTATAAGGAGGTTTCCCCCTTGAAGAGGCTTATTATCTAAAATTATCTATTTTTCAAGGCGTTGAGTACTTATTCTGAGGCTTTTCTATTCTATATTGATATTTGGTTCTTAACATAGATTATGATGACCTGGAAAGGTATTTTTGGAAAGTGAGAGAGGTTTTTCACAAGAACGAGATCCTCTTAAAAAACCTCGCTCAGTTTTCCAAAATCTGTTTGGATTTGGGATATATATGTGAATATTTTAGCATCATTTTCCAGAAATTTGACCGTTTGTATTTTCCATCCACCTCATAAATTCGAATTTGACTTGGATATATAAATATAGGTAAAGAGGTTATAAGATCCATTTATTGTGGATCTAGATGAACATGTAATCTCTCTATAAAGAGCACCAAAGGGAGGATCTGAAAGGGGGTTCGATTTTGAGGATTTGAGAGAACTCTTGTGTAAAGGACACTTTGAATACATATTGGAATATAAGCTTCTTTCACTGTATATGTTCAGACCTTCATTTTATTTTCTATTATGTACCTGTGGATGAATGTATGTTCATTATTCTATGTTTATTCAATGATTGATGAAATTCACTTTGTCATTGCATTGATAGACAAGATTGCAAGTACTTTTACCTATAATAGCTAGCCTTTCATATATACTTTTAGTGTGTGTGATCCTACTGGTATAATAAGTATTCTCCATCCATTTTAGTCTTTAAAAACCATTTAATCAATACAATTGAAGGCCCTATTTGTCTGAGTGTATTCATGTATGTCTTAAGTAAGTGAGTTCATGAACAAATTAGTCAATTTGATCCATTTTTGTACCTTTACATTGAGTAATTTATTAAGTTACCAAGCTCACTCGAGCTACAACCTAGAGTGACTCTTGGAGTGATAACATAAATAACGAAGGAGGTATATGACATTGAACCGGGAGATGACCCATCTCGTGAAAACCATAACAATGAAACAAAACCCACCAATAATATATATGTTTCTTCCATAAAAATCCACCCCACACCAACTCTAACTCATTGAGAAAACCTTCATGTGGATCAACCTCAATTTGAAGCCATACCCACCATGTGTTTGTTTTATTGGCCTAGTCTAGCTCACAATAACAAAATTTCCTAATTTTATTTTCAATTGCCTACATGATCTCCTCCTACCAAAACACCAAGGGAAGGTTTGAAAGGTTATCCTAGACCTTGGCCAGAGCAAGAGGGTCAAGTGATGGATCAAAATTAATGGTCCATTCCTTGAGCATAATCCCAAAGGGACCCCATCCCCAAACTCAAATGAAAAATTCTTCCAAATCCTTCGATGAACTAAAAATAAAACATATCCAACGCCAATATAGCATGTGGAACTTCGATTTGTATCCCAAAATTCCCGACTAGTTATTATTGATCGAGGATTGCAGATACAACATAATCACAAATTTTCAATAGAAACGCCCTACCATCGTTCTGCCAAGCAACTATGGGATGGCTCCAATGGGGACATCCACACCCACGACCATTTTCCTCCACTCCTTCTTCACTTTCCAACACCTGCTCTTGAAATAGCCTTTTTTTGTGAGCGAGTCCGACTTCAAAACCTCCCCGCTCACCACCTTCACCTTAGCTCCGTGAACCTTTTTCGTAGATGAGACTTCAGATAGAGAGTTGGAAAAATGACAATTATCAAAGGCGTTTTCCTTCCCTATTGTTGCATGCACCTGCTCCGAATGTGAGGCAACACATTGAGACGCCTGGACAAATCCACCAGAACGCCTTCGGTTTATGTCATCATTGGGATGCGTAACCCCTAGATCCATGACCAGGGACTAATTGGATGAACCCAAAGCCCCCTCGGGAAAATCCCTCTTGATCTGCTGTGTTTGCACGAAATCGAGATCCGTGTATAATATTTCCTTTGTATGCCCTACTTCACTCTCATAGGCTATATCCTCGTCCTCCATACGATGCATCACCTGGTAAATCTAGGTTAGAACCCTCCCATCTCCTATTCACCGCCCACTTGTTATCCATTGCACCTAAAGGCCTAGGGAAAGTAGCCCTACAAGCCACTTGCTTACGCCTACATGACTGTAGCAGAGCTGATACAACACACACACATGTAGACATATGTATATATAGACATCTCTCTCTCTATATATATATATATATATATATGTATGTATGTATATTTGTGTGTGTGTATTAAATGAGTTTACTTAAAGTTAAGTATTATGTAAGTATTAGACATAGATATTACATATCGCCCTTATACTACAATATAGAATATACCTCACTTTATTTGATACAATAAAATTATTTTGTTTTATTTTATTTATTTATTTTTAATCAAAACAAAAGATTATATTCATTAAAAGGAAGGTGTGTCGAAGCTAGTAGCAATTACATACAATTTTTTCCAAAGCCTACTCCAAAACTAAGCATAGTTCTAATATAGCTAACATGATCTCTAAGACCTTCTCTAAATAGACATTCCAAGTATTTTAATAAGTAACTTGCTTGAAAGATTTCCCCAAAAAACTAACTATTCTGAAAAACATAAAGAACCAACCAAGGAGGTGCACAAATAAGTTGACTAATTGTTGTGGAAGCCAACTAAGATATTACATGGTCGAATATGAAGCAAACTTTCAATCAGAGGAGTTCACCTAGTAGGCATAGGTAGACTCATTTTTTTTCTATAAAAATAAACTTTATTATTTTGGATAAATTGCACTTTTATTGCAAGACAAATTCTTTCCCTATATCGTCCTTAGCTTTTTACCTCTCAACAAAGCGAGGGGGTCTATTTCTTCCACCTCCATGGGATCATGGATTTGACCCATTGTTTCATCTTCCTTGAGGTATACTTGCAACGAGTTCCCGTAGCCATGAATGTTAGAGGTGAGAGAGAGAGAGAATCCAAAAGCTATGAGAGAACTAAAGAGTGGAGTCGATGTCATTCAACTTCCGACAAGTCTACTCTCTATTTCTATAGAAGGAGAAGATTCATTATGTTGGTAGCATTCATAATGCTGGCTTGCTCCAACTCCGTGATTTTCAATGAGATATGCAAAAGGGCACTGATGTTAGCCTATGTAATTTCTTCATGTCTATGAAGAATTTTATGAGCTTCCTTCCAATATGGGTTGTCCATATCTACCTCAAATGGATCTTTGCACAATACCACTTAAACAAAAACGATGCCAAACAATTCCCAGGCAACAATTTCCAATTCCAATTTTATAGAAAACTAACAAATACAACGAAATGTTATTTTGGATAAACAAGTTCGAGTAATAAAAAATAACTAGGGAAATTGCCACAAGAAAACGAAACCAGAGAACCAATGGTTTCTTGGTATGAACAATATAAAATACTAGCATTGAAGACTCAACTCCACTAGAGAACACCACCCACGAGCACTTGTCTCCACCTTTGGATGCACATATCTCACACTAGAAACCTTCTTGCTTCCTCAAAGATTGACCTGCCTCGCTTCCAAACACTCCATGCCAATTCCATGGATTCTAGAGTAAATCCATCACAATAGAGGTTCCCCATTACCAACAAAATCCCACATATCAATGAAATTTCACACAGACAACATTGAATAAATTCAGAATGATCCATACAAACTATATGTGTGAATGACAGAGTCCACCTGTCGTCCTTCCCTTGACGTGTCCAACTATGAAATATCATTGATTGTAAAATAAATAGATGGATGGGATTTCGTTAAGGAATGGGGCTATAACCACACAACCCATTTTTTTATCAGCGACCTTCGGCTTAGGGAGGAGGCCACCTAGGCCCAACAGTTTGCATTACCGTTTAATTCTATTTTTGTGGAAAAATGAAATGCATTCAAAGTTAGAAAGATCTTTTTTATTCCTTGAAATGAGTGTGCCCAAGGAATCCCCCCCTAACACTACTTGATCAATCATGTCTATGATAACCGACAACAAATCCCTTGAAACTATTAAAGTTTTGAGGTCTTCTTCCTTTGTGATGCATAGACCCATTCATAGTGAATAGGCCTTGGCAAGATAGTTTGATACATTTCCAAGCTCCGAGATGTAATAAGAAATCCTATTTCCTTCCACATGCCACCCTTAAAAATTATTTTATTTTTTAAATGTATACAAATAAATGTTATTTTTTTAAGAAATATTTTATTTCAGATTTGAAACTTTTGCGGGAATTTTCGATGTATATAGAGACTTCTAGAAATGTTGCATCCATTTTGGATTTTTAGACATTTTGGACCAAATCATTATGAAAAAATGAAGTGAAAATTCAAATCTAAACCCTATTAACAGAAAAAAGACACAAATAAAAACAAATTAATAAAGAAAAGGTCAACCAAAATTTTGAAACGTAATTGATAACTACTACATTTAAGCAAATAAGATGGTTTAATAAAAAACTAAAGTTAATAATAAATTTAGCAAATAAATCAATATATTAATAACTAATCCTACACTAAATTTATTACATCTAATAATTTATTTACATTTAAGCAAATAAAATGGTTTAATAAAAAGCTAAAGTTAATAATAAATTTAGCAAAGAAATCAATATATTAATAACTAATCCTACACTAAATTTATTACGTCTAATAATTTATTATATGGAAGAATTTTTTTAATAAAACAAAATGGTGAAAGAGAAAATTCAAATCTAAGCCCTATTAATATGGAAGAATTTTTTTAATAAAACAAAATGGTGAAAGAGAAAATTCAAATCTAAGCCCTATTAATAGAAAAAAGACAAAGAAAGACAAGGTCAACCAAAATTTTGAAACCTAATTGATAATGACTACATTTAAGCAAATAAGATGGTTTTTTTTTTTTTTTTTAACTGAAACGGATATGTTTTATTTATTAAGGAGAGGATTGGGCTTGCACCATGGCAACCATCATTACAGTGCTTCTATTTCTATTTCTTATCCTATTACAAAATGCAGATTACTCATGAGTTGCAGGGATGGAATGAACTTTCGTCATTTAAGAGAAGTTGCCCTTTCCCAAGAGTGCAACCTTTGTTCGCCAATAGATCTGCTTCGCTGTTCGAGTTTCTGAGGATGTGGAAGAATTTGTAGGAGTCGAAGTCGAGCAGGATTCTCTTTAATCTGTTCATCGTTTTGTTGAGGCTTGCATTGGTGAACATTTTGTCCGAGTTTAAATTTTTTATTAGAATCTCTGAGTCTCCAAGAGCTTGGAATTCTTTGTATCCTCTATCTCTGGCTAGTTGGCAAGCTTTGAGCAGGCCTTGGATCTCTGCTTGATTGTTGGTTTTCTGCCCGATGCCCCAACAGAAACTGTCCCTTCTCGAACCATCCGAGGCATAGATGACTCCTCCTGCTCCTGCTGTCCCAGGATTACCTTTAGCAAATAAGATGGTTTAATAAAACGTTAAAGTTAATAATAAATTTAGCTAAGAAATCAATATATTAAACAATATATTAATAACTAATCCTACACTAAATTTATTACTACATCTAAAAATTTATTATAGGAAGGAATTATTTTAATAAAAAAAAAAAATTACTAATTTAATATAAATAATTAATTTATAAAAATCTACCTAATATTTATGTTATGTAAATTATAAAAAAATCCTTATATTTAATATAAATTATCTACCTAATATTTATGTTATGTAAATTATAAAAAAATCCTTATATTTAATATAAATTAATTAATCTTACGTATAAAATGATTATATTATTTATAACCAACAACTCTACATTTTTATATATAAATAATTAATTTACAAAGTATTTTATTTTCTAATTAATATTAATCTAATAAAAAATAATTATTTGTCTCTTTCAACAATGAAAGGAAATTCTCTTTAGTATTTCAAAGTTATCTAAACACGATGCCGCCTAAGCGTACTCGCCACGGTTGCCAAATTGTGTGTCGGTGAAATAAGTAACACGTGGAGAATACCCACCAAGTCGTGTCGGTGAGATACGTGACACGTGGAGATTACCCACCAAGTCCACACGCTATCAATGTTGATGTTCCCATGGAATAATATTTGATTTTTATGAGTGAAAGGGGACAAGGAAGCATCCTTTTTCTGCACATGTTGTTACAAAATTTAATCGAACATGCCACTCAACATGTCGTCGGAGAGCCACGTGGAATGAATTAATATGTAAACTAAATTACCAACCTTCATCAATAAGGTCCCTATTGCAATTACTTCCCACGTGGGATTAATTGATATCCAAACTAACTACCAACTTTCATCAAACGATGGTGTGAAGGGTTCGCCCTAATTTTAGTTGAAAGGTAGATAGTCATGCTTCCACAATGAAAAGCTTCCCAAAATAATTTGTTTTTTAATTAATAATAATATTACACATTATAAAAAATATTATTAAATAAAATATTATTTTTTCAATTAAATTTATGTTTAGTAGAGAAATTAATAAATAGAATAATGAAATATCACTTTACTTGAATGTTTCTTGCAAAATATTACTTTAACATTCTCAATTCAAATATTCAAAGATCATAAGCATAATTTTAAAAAAAACTTTTAAAAAGTTAAAAATACTTTCAAACATTTTGTTTGTTATATTTGAGAAAATGCACACCATTGTAACATGTTTTTTATAGAATTATAAAGATAATTAACAATATATATGTGTAGTGTGCTTATTGTCTATAAACCCATGTAAGTGCATTATTGAATTAATCTAGAAACATATATTTGTGAGCTCTCCAAGAAAAAAAAAGTCATTTCATTATTTTACTTTCATTTAATCATTATTTAATTGATTGCAACAATAGAAACAATAAAATCTAAATTTGGATGACTCACATGCTTTCCAAATCAAGTACGCACATAGATTTCATTTCATATCTCTGAAAAAAGAGAAGTGGATGCTCCACAAATCCATATAGTGAACATACAGTCAAGAGTGAACACATGAACCTGAAAGCAACATAAATAACTAAGGATTCAAAGACACATTATTGGATATCGACTTCCAACAAATGACGGTAGAGAATCCATAATGAAATACCAACACAACTCAAGTGCAGCAATAATTTAAAGAATACCTTTAAACAAGAACAATGTTGTTCAAACCCACTGTAAGAACAAATGGTCTTACAAACAATTCCAGAGAATTTAGAATGACAATAATGCTAGGTTATTGGACATGCTATGGATGGTTCAAAATAAGTGAAATACCCACATAACTCAAATCATTGAAATCAAGCATAGCATGAATTCAAATAATTATTTCGACGAAATAGACATAGTATAAATCCATTCTCTATTGAACTTGGAAGACTATGTAGAGAATTGATGATGGCAATACCACCATGGTTTTGGTGATGCCATGGATGGTTTGAGAAAATAGATAGGTAATATTAAATGATACTTTAGAAAACAAATAGAAATAGACAAGTATATTAAAAGATATTCTAGAAAACAAATAGGGAATGCAACTTTAATTTTCCTCTAGCACATGTCGAGTCTTATCTGCCACTTATCTTCCATCACATTAATGCAAGATGGTATGGTATACAATAACATTGTTCTGGAGTAAATAAAGGCCCTCACAGTAAAAAAAAAGTGTCACACAAGATTAAATTCAACATTTATTCATTTTCCATTCAAATCTAATATGATATCTATATCTTGCTTAGACATTTATGTGTTCTCTGTCCAAGACTTATAGAATCAATGTAGTGTGGAAGGGAGGTCATTTGATTCTCGGGTCATTCCTTCTTTTCACCATGAGTTTTCTGTTGTCAGAGCTTCCACTTCAAAACTTGAACACAAGTTGCAATGTAAACACAGTTGTCCATGGATGTGTCATTCATCGAAGACATACATGTGACATGCAATTTGAAAAATAACCCTTCTTATGAAATTTTAATATGCACCTTACACTTCTTAAAAAATGAGTAAAAATGAAAAAGAACTTTTTTTTGTACAACCATTTTTTTAAGCAATTATGGAACATGCTAAGAGCCTTTTAATGTGATATGATGTGCTCAATTTTGATCCATGATGGCCATGGAGAAACTACACACTCACACATTTCTTGTATGTCTTCTCACCTTCGATCTTTGGAAAGTTCAAGCATAAAACCATATTATTATGTTTTGTGCTACTATATTCACAAGATTGAAAGTGCAATTTGCTTATCCTAGGCATATGTCCTACAACTTATGTTAGGATGGTTGTATGATTAACATTGTTGATAGCCATGGATTTGATGCTACAAGTTCACACACTTCTTGTACATCTTATTACCTTAAATCTATGTCTTTTTATATATGTGTGTTTTAGCACTTTTAAAACTAGTTCTGAATAGTTTGACCATCAAACCACGTTATTATGCTTTGTACATAGTCTACGATTTCCAGTTCTTTGGGTTATTGCCATGTTCATAAGCATCTCTTAATATTCAAGGTACATGTGAATATTACTTGATTTCATTTCCTATAGAGGATATATATCATTTGTGTGAGAGGGACAATTGGCAAGGGAAGCATAACGATAGCTTGCGAGTTGGCATGGCAAGGGAAGCATAAAGATAGCTTGCGAGTTGACATTTTTGTTGATTCAACAACTACTATTGTGTGAGTGGAGAGGTTTGAATTAGAATGGACAAACTCAAGCTCTTGCTAGGTTTATTGGAGGTGAAAGTTTGATTTATATACTAAAGGGTTGAAAAAAACAATACAAGGGAAAAGAACTTTGGTATAACTAGTAAATGCAGACATACTAGCATTTATTGCATCATTGCTAGATCAATATTGAGTTCAAGGTTGGAGGGTAGATCCCAACGAAAAATGCATACGAGTCTTTACCTTTTTAGGTAAACTGACATAGATCCATATTAACTCTGGATCTACCATGCACCAAGCGGGATCAAATCTCCATAGGTGCAAAAGTTTCCTTAAATTTTGATCCCTCTCAGCTCATGATAGATCCAGAGTTAAGATGGATGTACACTAGTTCTTAATGTGGTATGTGTGAACTCCATGTTGAGCATGGAAGGAGTTACACATCTCTCTCATACTGGGTAGCACACCATTGAAATGTTTTAACCAAGATCCATCTTAACTCCAGATCTGTCAAGCTTTAAGAGGGATAAAATCTCTCAAGGTTCCAAATATTTCCTCGAGTTTATTTATTTTACACCTGGACGAACTATATATATATAGTTGATACTTAAATATTTTACTTAACATGGACAATTGGTGGGGGGAGCATAAAGGTAGCTTGCAAGTTGGCATTTTGTTGATTCAACAACTGCTATTGTGACTGAAGAGGTTGAACTAGAATGAACAAACTCAAGCTCTTGCTAGGTTTCTTGGAGGTGAAAAATTGATCTATATACCAAGGGGTTGAAAAAAAAAATAAAGGGGAAAAGAATTTTGGTATAACTAGTAAATGCAGACATACTAGCATTATTGCATCACTGCTAGATTGATATCGAGTTGAAGGTCAGAGGGCAAATCCTAGCGGCAAACATAGATGTGTCTTTTCCTTTTTAGGTAAACCAATGTAGATCCATATTAACTCTGGATCGACTATGCACAAAGAGGGATCAAATCTCCATATGCGCAAAGTTAAGATGGATCTACACTAGTTCTTAATGTGGCATGTGTCAACTCCAAGTTGAGGATGGAAGGAATTACATATATCTCTCATACTGAGCAACACACCATTGAAATTTTTTAACCAAGATCCATCTTAACTTTGGATCTATCATGCTTTGAGAGGGATCAAATCTCTTGAGGTTGCAAATATTTCCTTGAGTTTTTTTTTTTAATTTAATTTATTTTTTTCACTTGGAGGGAATATATATGTGTGTGTGTGTGTGTGTGTGTG
>ML776772.1:959740-977320 GCA_009831015.1 Picea engelmannii
TTTATATATATATATATATATATATATATATATATATATATATATATATAGTTGATACTTAAATATTTTAGTTAACATGGACATTGAAATATTTTATTTATGGCCCACATTGAAATAATTTTTTTGTTATTGATATTTTTTAAGTGTCATGTGCCAACTCCATATTAAACATTGAAGGATTTACACATCGCTCTCATACTTAGAAGTAGAAAGCATGTGTGAATACAATTTTTTTATTATTTTCAATTACTTTATCTCTCTCTATATAAAGTTTATATAAAATTATTTTACCTATGGTGAGCATCGAAATATTTTATTTATTGTTGACATATAAATATTTTTTTGTTATTAATTTATTTTTAAAATGCCATGTATCAACTCCATGTTGAGCACGAAATGAATTACACATCTCCCTCACACTGGGTTGTAGAAAGCATCTTTCGACACAATAAAAAGATTGCTAAATTTAATAACATCATTTACAAATCTTTGACCAACGTACTCATAAATTCAATAGCTTTTTCTATAATCATTGCTACGGTGAGCATCCTTTATGATTCTTCCCTATCTATATGGAATATATAGAGTATATGGAATATATAGAGTAGCATATCCAAGCTTCTAAACATAAGCTTTAGCACCAAAGGGCCAAGGGCATAATCAAAGAAGTGTGGGATATGATGATATCAAATGAAAATAATTGAGAGCAATGGCGATTTCCTTATGCTCGTTTCGAACCCCACTCCGTTGTCGTTAATGGATCTCATGAGCTTGAACCCAACCGTGTTCGAATATAACATCGACTAATGGTGGAGGAGATGCTTTTCAAACGATGAATAGGACATTCCTCTCTTACACCTTAGGGAATTTTATATTGGAACAAGTTATGGTTGAAGAAGGTTGTGCAACGATGGTGATGGTAAGGTCATACTCCAATTGTGGTTGAAGAAGGTGGTGCACCTATAGTGACGTGAAGGCAGTACAACAATTAAGGTGTATTAAATAGAAGGTAGAGATACGGAAGATCTAAGAGGATGGGGTAGAGGTAGTTTGGCATAGTTGTTTGATGATAATTCAATGCCCAACAAGGGGACCGAGAATTCTGCTCCTGCCATGAGAATAAGAGGTGAAGTGGACAATGAAAAAACCTTTGGATAAGGGGAATGAATGGAATAATGAATTTTCTAAACTTTGGATACAATGCAAGGATTATGTTTGGGCAATGCAAACTAATAGTTGGTGAGGGTGAAATCGATTGCAATATACCGTGCATGTCAGCAAGTATAATAAGGTGATTGTTGTAACCACATTAGTTTTGCATATAAATTTTTTTATTTATTTTATTTTATTATTATTTTTATTTTTATTTTTTTTAAGGGAGTGAGATGATGTTTTCACTATAAGAAAAAAAACACTATTTAGTGGACATTTTTGCTGAGCTTTATAATGTTATAAGATTTGGAAAAATTATCAAAAAACCTTTGTTATTGGTAGCATGAGTTTTAATGGATGTTCAATATAATTAAACGTTATGAGTGATCGAAGGTTCTAAGAGATTTTTTTTTCGGTGCTTTTATATACTTAAGGTGCACTGATAATTAATATGCATTGATGCATAGTATATTTTTTAAGGCATCAATGCATATTATATATTTTTAAAGCACTTATGCATATTATATATTTTTAAAGCACCGATACATATTATATATGTAAAAGCATCAATGTGTTTATCCTCGTCTACACTGTAAAGCCTTGCAACAATGACAATAATCATAGTGACAATGGTAATTGTATTGTTGAAGAAAATGGTGATGGTGTCATCATTAGAAGCATTGGTGTGTCTATGGTAGTTATTAACACTTGTATGTTTATACATGCATAGAGCATCGTTGCTTAACAACCATTTAAACACATTGGTGCATAAATATATATGAACCACACCGTTGAAATCAAATGAATAAAATGCACCGATATGTTTTAATGTTGAACTTTTCCCTTGCAACGGATATGCAAATGAAACTTCTTGATTTTTTTTATAAAATTTCAATTAATCTAAAAAATCAAATATTTTGTATAATAATAGTGATTTTTATATTTCAATTATTGTTTTTGAATATCATCATTGTATTGTATCATTTAAACAAATATTAATGTATTGTATTAATGATTGAACATGCTTGTGGCATGCTTGTAGACTAAAAATGGTATATATATATATATATATATATATATATATATATATATATATATATATATATATATATAGATAGATAGATAGATAGATAGATAGATAGATAGATAGATAGATAGATAGATATGAATTAATGATGTTGTGATATTCAAATAAGAGTAATGGGATTGTGTATCCAGGAAAATCATCTATAGCATGGCTGAAAATGTTGATGATGTTGTTGCATATGACAACCATCCATGTGAAGACAAATGAAGATGGTAGGATGCTAATCAATAAGTTGATGAAGGGAGTCTATAAGCTTCTACAAAATATTAGTCGAGTCAATAGAATCAATTAAATGTAAATTGATAACAACCACGCAGGTATGCATTTGGTTTTTTTATGATGCATAAATTCTAAAGGGAATTGCGGTAAGAATTCCCACAACTAGATTTTCAATATTTGATATTGATTTAAAGGCAGAAGGCCTTAAATATACAAATTTTATTGATGCTTGAATGCATTTATGTAAAATTCAATTGTATAATGTGCTAGTCGGTTATGAGATTATAACCAAGTTAAGTCAGGAGACATTACTCCTATTGTAGCAATGAATTCCATTGAATATGGTCATGTGTGAGGTCATGATGTGGTTGGAAATCAAAAGGCTATAGTGCCATCCATATGTGTAATGGTTTCCCCTATATAACCGATGTTTGGACTGCAACCTCTTTGCAGACACAAGAGAACATTAAGAAAACTACATTCCTGGTGTTGTGTATGGGTTGAAGAAGAAGGTATCCAAATAGTTGGGAAAGTAAATGGGGAAGAGTTTGAATAATGTGTTGAGACGTTGGTCAAACCTTCCAACTCAACATGGTTGAATACATGACATAGATATGTGGTTTTCCGGATTCAATGCAAGGATGCATTGTGTAAATGTGGCCATGGATATGGGCGCATTGGTTTTAATTATGGGTAATGTTTGATTGCATTGTGAAAAGCTTCATGTGTTGATAATGCATGTACAGTGAATGATGGTTTCATTCTAAATAATATGATTTTGGTTGAATTCCATTTTTAATGTGAATAATGGCTGGAAATGATTGAATTGTTGGTAAAATACAAATCTAAGATCATTTCATGAACTATTGTAAATGTGCATGAATGCTAACAATATGTTTGGTTGCATTAGAGTTGAGAAAATGTATGAAGAATGGTACTGGATATGGCATGGATGTAAGCCCATAAAGGAACCGATAACTGCTACTATGTGAGTCAAATATAATTAACAGAAAATCTCATGCTTGAGAAATTTTATTTTTCCTATATAAAACAGTTTTGAAATTTATAATTGCTAACAATTTGTTTGGATGCACTAAAGTTGAAAAAATTACAAGGAAAATGGTCTTGGACATGGTAGGGATGTAAGCCAATAAAGAAGACCAATGCTTGTTGTTGTGCGACCAAACATAATGAGAGGAAAACTCGTGCATGTAAATTTTATTTCCCTATGTAAAACAGATTTGAGAAAATTTATAATTGCAAATTGTTATGATATGCTAACAATTTGTGTGGCTAAGTGAAAATTAAGAAAAAATGTAGGTAGAGTGGTCTTGAATATGACAAGGACATTAGCCATAAGGAATATTTATCTCTACAACTATAAGAGCCAAATATAATGAGCATAAAACACATGTTGGGAATTTTGTTTTCCTGTATAAATCAAATTTTGAAGATTAGAATTGAAAATTTTATGATGATGTTTCATATTTACTGCATGGATATGATACAGATGAAATGATTGTCACAGGTTATGTATTGCTAGCGGAAGTCTAGCAACAATTGGTATTTGTTTGTGTACTGTAAATGTGTTGAACATGCACAAAATAGATCTAGTTGGGAATTGACATACACGGTTGTAGAGAAAATAGAAGAAAAGAGAAGCAAGAGAGAAAGAATGGAAGAATTCTCATTAACCAAATGAATAATTGATAATTTACACATGATATACTATGTATAACTCAACCAATGCACACTATAGGATAAGCCAATGCGCCATAGTGGTGGTCTAGAGTGATCTGGACACACACTAGTAGTTACGGGAGTAAACTGCCACATAGTCTAGTCTCTTGGGAAGTTACGGGAGTGAACTGCCACCTAGTTGAGTTAACTAGTCTATCAGTCTTCAGTTAACTGACCAAAATGGAGTGAAGTGAGGAGGAGATCAGGGAATCAAGGGTAATGCGCTAGTCTGGTGATGAACCCAAGGAAACTGCGCATTAGTTGGTGATGATCCCAATGTTGCATGGTGATAATCCCAATGTAGCATCTAGACTCCACTCAACTGATCAAATTGAAGTGAAAACTAAAGAGAATATTCTCCCTAGAGGAATATTCTTCCTAAAATATAGGAGACTGAATAATGACTAATAAACATAGGAAAAATAAATCCTCGGTGTGTGTGAAGTAACTCCAACACCCCCCCTAAACATCACTATGGTGAAAATAAAGAATGGGTCTTGACAACGAGACATGTTAGGTACCCAAATACAAAAGATACACTGAAATAAAGTGAGGAAAGAGGGAAAACCTCATGGAAAAACCAACAGATAGGCCCAGAACCAAGACTAAGTGAGTAACCAGATGTGGACTTGCAGTCAATGTTATCGCCATCCCAGTCAGAATCAGTGAACCCAATGAGGTCCAGGGTAGAGTCTGTTGCATAGTGAATCCAAAAGGTGATGATGCCTGTACGCATCAAAGGGTATTCTTTGCAACCTTCCAATTTAGCTCATGCGACTCTTGTATGAACCTGGAGACTGCTCCAACTGCATAGAAGAGGTCGGGTCTAGAGTGTGTGATATACAACAAGATCCCCACTAGTTGTCTGTACAGTGTGTTGTCAACTAGTGGAGTGTCCCCGCCATCCTCAAGTTTGATTCCTGATAGGAAAGGAGTTGGAGCAGACTTTCATTCTGTCATGTGAAATCTCTCAAGGAGATCTCGTGCATACTTGTCCTGAGACAGTTTAATGCCTGATGAATCCTAGCTAATCTCAAGTCCAAGGAAGAAATGTAGCGAACCCATGTCCGTCATCAAGAACCTATCATGTAGAATCGTCTTGACTGCAACAATTACTGAAGTCGAGCAACCGATGATCAACAAATCATCAACATACAAAACTAAGAGTAGAAGTGAATCAACCGTCTTGAGCATGTAAACATTCAAGTCTGATTTAAAATGCACAAAGTTCTGTGACAATAGGTAGGATTCCATCTTGGCATACCATGCCCTCGGAGCCTTCTTGAGGCCATAAAGAGACTTCTTCAGTGGAAAGACCAAAGATGAATCCTGCATAAATCCTTGGGGCTGCTCCATATAGATCTCCTCAAAGAGATCACCATGAAGAAATGCATTCTTCACGTCCATCTGATGGAATTCCCATCCCTTGGGTGCCGCAATGGCAAGTTCCAAACATATGGAATCCATATTCTCTACTGGAGCAAAGGTCTCATCATAATCAATGCCATGCACCTATTGAAATCCTTTGGAAACTAGCCTGGATTTGTATCTGTTAATATGTCCATCTGTTGCGCTCTTGGTCCTTTAGACCCATTTGCACCTGACAAGTTTCCTTTTAGAAGGAAGGGGAACTATATCCCAAGTCTAGTTCTCGAGGAGGGAGTTGTACTCCTACATGGAGGATTCCCAAAATGGATTTTCAACATCCTCGCCATAAGACCATCGATCTGAAGACAAAACCAAGAAAAAATTCCTAGGTGGTAACGGTTCAGTGGCAGTGAGTGCAAGAGTGCAAGAGGAGGCTCCTCGAAATCAGATCAAGTACTCCTAGTATCATCTGGATCACCAAAAAGATCCCCTGCATCATGAAGAGTAGTCTAAGCCCACTTCGGCCTCATCCCTGGCTCTACATCTTCATCTGCATGCACTGAATCTGCACCTAACTGTACTGAATATATATCTGAATCATCTGAATCCTATGAATCAAGACTCTCATCGGAAGAAGAGTCAGAATGTGCATGCTCATCATCTCTGATAGGTGGAAGAAAAAAGGTGTCTCCATGTGGCTGCTGAGGTACATGCGAGACAGTTTCCTCAAATTGGACACTTCTCTCAATGATGAGATGGTCCGAGGAAAGAACAATAAGTTTGTATCCCTTCACACCACCGAGGTATCCAACAAAGATACACTATGTGCTCTATGGATCAAGTGCCTTCCTCTTTTCAGAGGGAATCCAAGCCCATGCACATGAACGAAAAATACGAAAGTGGGTAAATTCTGGTTTGAGGTCGCTCCAAGCCTCGTAGGGGGTCTTGTCCTTGAAAAATATATGGGGAGATATGTTTTGGATGTAGGTTGCACAATTAAGTGCTTTGGCCCATAATATCTGTGGAAATGACTTTGCATGTAGCTTGCAAAATGCCATCTCTTTTAGAGATCGATTTTTCCGCTCAACAACTCCGTTTTACTGCAAAGTATAGGGAACTATGTGTTGCAACTGAATCCATGCCTCATGACAAAGATTCTGGATCTCATGGTTGACATACTCTCCCCTGTTACCAGTTCAGAGGATTTTGATTTTATTTCCTGATTGTGTCTCAACCAGGGCTTTGAAATCTTTGAGGTGTTGAAAGACCTCTTATTTTTGCTCGAGAAAGAAAATCCATGTGAAGCGTGAGAAATCATCAACAAAAATAGCATGTACCTTGATTTTCTCATTGATGTATGATAAAAAAGGGCCCATGAGGTCACTATGGATCAGATCTAAAGGAGAGGAAGCTCTCTGAGTATTTCCTTTGTCAAATTTCTCTTGAGGGTGTTTTCCAAGAACACATCCCTCACAGATTCCTTTGGAGAAATGGATTTCTAGTAGACCATCAACCAATACTTTCTTACTAAGTTGTTCCATTTATATGAAATTTAAATTCCCAAATCTTTCGTGCCATATCCTACTGCTTTCATCAGCATGGGTAAGCAATAAAGAAAAACCTGGTTCAATAAATTTATAAAATGTGTAAAGCCTAGATTGATGATTTACCTCGCCGATAACAACCATGGAATTGGTTTGCATGTCATAGATATCCACTGCATCAGGTGTGAATATGAATTTCTTTCCAGTTCCATAGTTTTTCATCTGATACACAGAGATAATATTGACAAAATTTTTGGGAACATGCAACACATTCTCGAATCTTCCGTTTGTGAGTTCAATCCTTCCTTTGTCGGTGACCTCGACTGGAGAGTTGTCCCCCATAAGAACAAGAGGACCTTTTCATGCATCCAATGAATAATAGACCTCTTTTGTGGCATCCATGTGGTGTGATGCTCCTGAATCTACAATCCAAGCATCGGAAGAGGAGTTGATGGAAATCAAGGCATGGCTAGAATTGTCTTTCTTGGGATTCTGATCTTTTGGCTTCTTCTTCTTGGAACCCTCGGGGATGCGATCTCCAAGGTTGTTTTTTTGAAGTATTTGGGTCATTAGATCTATCTGTTTATGCATACATGCATATTATGGATGGAATACTTTATGGAAGTATGTGCATTTCTCCCCTTTTCTTCCCTTTCCACCTTTGGATCCGAAGGCATCATTGAAGGGTTTTGAGTACCCTCCCTTCTTCAGATTTGCATGTGCTTTCCTTTTGTCTTTATCATTAGATTTATGATATTGATGACTGCTTCCATCTTGCACAATAAGTGCATGTGCCTTTGGGCCTTTGATTTTTCCCAGGTTGATGAGCTTGGTCTGCTCTTGTGTTAGAGATTCGATAAATTCCTCAAGAGAAGGCATCTTCCTGGTGGCTCCAGAGGTGAATTTGACTAAATGGAATGTGGATACAAACACTGAGAATTCAGGACCAAGTTTGGAGATAATGGTGAGAACCATCCGTCTCTCCTCCTTAGATTTATCAACCCCACAAGCCTTGAGTTGCGACAACAAATCCTTATATTTGGTAAAGAAATCTTGGAGATTGTCGAACCTTTTGGATACAATGTGAGAAATTACACCTCGAGCATGTGTCCCCTCATCTCATTCTGTTTGCAAAAAATCCCTTCCATGGTGGTCTAGTCTTCATTAGGGGTTTTACAGGAAGATATGTGAAAGAGGAAATCAAGAGAAATGAGACTGCAAATTGTTCTGAATGCTTCATCCATTCGATTTAGATACTTGTATTTTTCTATGGATGATGTTGGTTCTGTCTTTGTGTTCATGGTTAACTTGTACAATTATCTACTTCAAATATGCATTATCATCTTCTCCTTCCATGCAAATAAGTTGTAAGGTGTAAGAATGAATTCTTTTGGGAATTCTATTTTTTCGTTGTTTTCAATCTTCGGTACCTGCAAAAATAATTTGGTGTGTCTTTTCCCTATCAGTCATTCGGCTCTAATACCATGTGAATGTGTTAAACCTACACAAAATATATCTAGATGATAATTGACATACACAGTTGTAGATAAAATAGAATAAAGAGAAGCAAGAGAGAAAGAACGTAAGAATTCTCATTAGCCAAATGAATAATTGATAATTTACACATGGTATACTTTGTATAACTCAACCAATGCACATTGGAGGAGAATCCAATGTTCCATAGTGGTGGTCTAGAGTGATCTGGAGACACACCAACACTTACGGGAGTAAACTGCCACCTAGTCTAGTCTCTCGGGAAGTTACGAGAGTGAATTGCCACCTAGCTGATTTAACTAGTCTATTAGTCTTCAGTTAATTGACTGAAACATAGTGAAGTGAGGAAGAGATCAAGGAATCATGAGTAATTCACTAGTCTGGTGATGATCCCAAGGACAATGTGCATTAGTTGGTGATTATCCCAATGATGCATGGTGATAATCCCAATGTAGCATCTAGACTCCACTCAACTGATCAAACTAAAGAGAATATTCTCCCTAAAGGAATATTCTTCCTAAAATATAGGAGACTAAATAATGACTAATAAACATATGAAAAACATTAGGAAAATTAAATCCTAGGTGTGTGCAAAGTAACTCCAACAAGGACACCTTGGCAAATGATGGATCACCTAAGGAACTGCATAAGAATGAAAGGGATTCCTGAGCCTAGAGGGTGAGTACAACATGAAGAAGCAAGTTGTCAGACTTGTAGAAGAAGAAATTTTTCAATGTTGCAGAAGAACCAGTTTGTCAGGCCTGAAGAGTGCACTCCTGTGTGGGAGTTGCACTGTCGAGGAAGCAAGTTGTCAGGCCTACAAAAGAACAAGGTTATCAGGCCTGAAGAGTGCACTCATGTGTGGGTATTTCACTGTCAAATAAGCAAGTTGTCAGGCTTGTAGAAGAAGCAAGTTGTCAGTCTTGTAGAAGAAGTAAGTTGTCAGGCCTGAAGAGTGAACTCTTATGTGAGTTGCATTGTAGCAACAAGGTTGTTGCTGGTTATTTTTCTGGGTATTTCTCTAACAATGAGTTCCCTTGAGTTCCTAGTAGTGAGATTCCCAGTGTTGTGAGAAATTTCCCCTGTATGTAGGTTGAACTCCCCTTGGATCGGGTTTCCATCGATCCAAGACAGAAGGAAAACAAATGGACACCAACTTCCCCTCAAGAATAATTTATATGTTCATTAATGAAATCAGAAGAGAGAGAAAAAGAGGAAAAGGTAGATGGCTTACCTTTTTCCAGTAGGTTGTCCTCACTGCTCCAACTGTTGAAATTGATCTCCAAGATCTTGATGTGGAAGTATCCCTCTTCCAAGAGATGAGACAATCCTCTTCTGCCACTATATATCGTTAGACGAAAGTAGATTTATCTATGCTAGACTTAAACAAGACAAAGATAAACATTCTTGAAATGAAAAATGTATACAATAAGATAAATAAGCCAAGTTATATAATAAAAATGGAAAGAAATGGAAGATTTACAACCTCAATGATGAAGTTGCAACAATTCCTCCAAGCTCTCCTTTTTCCATCCTCTTCATTACACAAGACTATATGTATGATGATATGAACTACTTCCTCACAAGATCAAAGGTTTTATATTCCCAAGTTCCCCCCTTTTTACCTTGGAATTCACTCATTATATAGGAGTTGGAGGCTTAACCACCATGGAGAAGATCACTGACTAGATCCACTAAATTGGGATCTCCAAGATTTTTAGGGAGTAAATTTTTCCCAAGGATTTTAGGGAGAAAATATCTCTCAAAAATTTTAGAAAGAAAATATCTCTCAAGATCCATCAAATTAGGATATTGGTTTGAGAAAATATCTCAACCACCCATGAGACTCTCAAATTCTCCTTGAGATTAGGAAACTAGATGTGAGGTGGATTCTCACTCTGAATTAATTTCCTTTTTTCAATAAACATGAATAATATGTGTGCACATATTATTTTTACCTTCATATGATAAATTTCTCCCCCAACATGTCTAGGGATCATGACAAACACTCCCTCATGTAACTGTGACAAACAAGTGTGTAATATGTGCCCCCTAAAGTGTGAGGTCAGAAGAGAAATTGATGGCCGAAACAATTTACAAAAATATTAATGCAAGGGCACTGGAGTAGGAGAGCCTAGACGAAGCTGCAAACAAACATCAAACAATATATATTTATCATCCCCGAGGTAGGCATACCCATGCTCGGAATAAACTGACTCAAAGCATAGCTACCTACCAATACACCGTGGATCCATGAAAGTACTCACTAAGGATATGGCCACCAAAGATACAATGTGGATCCATACCTTCCATGATGAGATCAAGTCGTAGCCATGAAATAATACACATTGGAGCTACGGTATGGAAAAACATAGACACATACCAATACAAAGTGGATCTATGTGACAACATATACATCAATGAGATTTCCAATATGATGGTTATAATGGAATCTACTGCATACTCATGAAATGATCTCCATCGCAGCTCGGGAAAAGCATATAAAAGAGTGAGCGCCCAAAAAAGGGTCTTCATCATGATCCCGAAATAGTACGAATCTAGCCATGTGAATATATGTCCCAATGTCGAACATGGTAGAAACCACTTGATTACCGGTCATTGATGTATATGTTAACAAGTGCGATGGAAATCACGAATGATGACAATGACTCCCAAGGTACCCTAATACATTCCAACGAATGTGAACATATGAGATGAAGTTGAACATTCATGGAATCATTTGATCATAGGTCAATGATGTAAACCTACTATCGAAAGCGAGGAGGACTGCCATTGAGGCATGCAGGTTCCAAGGTACTAATTGGTTTCTACGTCTAATTTCTGGATAATGTGTTGAAGTCGACATGAACAAACTCGTCGAAGGAGGGACATGATGTTTCCCCCATAATTGAAATGAAACTGACACATTAAAGTGATGTAAGATGATATATCAAATGAGTATGGATTGACACAAGGATGAAAACTAGTAATATTACAGAGTGGTTGGTTTGAAGTGAAACTTCCCTTGAACAATATGAGGCACAACAAATGACTTGGTAGTATTGAATCAACTGAGAGATAAGCCAAAAGGAGTATGAGGACTCATAGGATTGGTATGACTCGGATACAAGTAGATTACCCAACTGTAAAATGAGATGCAAACAAGTGCCATGTTCAAGGGAAACAAAAAACAATTGCCATAATGCTTTCCAAAACTTGACCCACTTCTCTCAATTTTCCCCCCACCATGATTGGCAAGTACCTCTTTGTTTTCTAACAAGCTTGAGGAGGATAAAAAATGATTGGTATAACTCATCTTCGATGAGTCCCTCATTACATGTTTAGAGAACTTGAAGAAGGAGGGGTTCGATCCCATATATCCCCTATGGGTCCTTCAATGTATAATTTTACAAGCCCAAAAAAGGTAAACTATGTGGTCTTTTCACGTTTAGAGAGTCTGAAAAGATATTAAATATGGTTCCATGGATGTTCTTTTTCGTAAATTTAGTCCCCCTAGCCCAAAAAAGTGTAAAAAAATACAAGGGAGCACTCTTCTAGTTGAGGTTGACTAGAGTGTTCCCTTTTCATAATTAGTCCATCTGGTTCGAAAAAGGGTTAAACTTATACTAAATAGACCCCCTTTCAAACCTTTTAGCGAGTGTGAAAGGAAACAAGCTCACTCGACAATATTTTCTTGTTTAGGGAGTCTAGAAAGAGTTTAAAGGAGACTCCAAAGAGTTCATTTTTCATATAGTTTTTACGAGCCCGAAAAAGTGATAAAAATATGCTCGACTGTACTCGAAAGAGTTCAATTTTCATATAGTTTTTACGAGCCAAAAAAAGTGATAAAAATTTGCTCGGTTGTACTGCTTCATTTTTTAATGAGCTTTCCATAGAAAGTGAACTATGCTCAGGGTAGGTTTCATTTTTACACAAGATTGAAACAGAGAAAAACTATGCTTGGGGTAGGTTTCATTTTTACACAAGCTTGAAATAGAGAAAAACTATGCTTGGGTTAGGTTTCATTTTTACACAAGCTTGAAACAAAGGATAAAAATATGCTCGAATTGATACCCATTAGCGAGTTTTCTTCCCAACACGATGCCCATAGGATGGTACTTTGTCCCCAACATGATCGACATAAGCTAGTGGCTTAACTCCAACACGATGTCCAAAGGCTGGAGACATGCCCCCCAATATTTGTTTCGTCCACCGACTCTTCCTTTGCACATGATTAGACCCCTGGATACTAATAGGAATAGGTTCACCAGAGAGGGAGGAAGAAAGAGATTTGAATGACACATGCAGATGAAATGAAGGTTCATGTATGAGAGTTAGTATAAGACTCAACTCAATTGGAGGGGGTCCGTTTCATTTTTTAATGAGATTGACACAGACAATGAACCATGATCACGATGATCTGTTTCATTTTTAAACGATCTTGACATAGAAAAAGAACTATGCTCTTGATCATCTATTTCATTTTTAATGAGCTTGAAATAAGAAAAGAACTATGCTTACAATCCTTGACCATGGCTTTCAACAGGTCTTCATCAAACATAAGAACAATGCTCTGGAAGGAATACATGTCAAGGGGCTCAGTAGGGCTAACAAGGGGAATATCAAACTCCAAATCCCCTATTGAGTGGTTCACCATGTCAACTACCAAATCCAAGTCTAAAGAAGGTGAGCATACAAAGAGAGGCTCCTTCTCATTCAGATTTGAACGCATGGGACATGATGCCACATAATTAACCTATGGTGGGTGGGATCCTACTTGCATATAAGGAACATTCAGTGGAGTCGGATGTTTGGTAGTCAGATCAGGACCAAGGAACGAAATCTGGTCAATGGTCATAATGTTTCCATTATGATGGAAATGAATCACTCAAAAGAGTGTGGACATGACAACTTTCATAGCGTAAACATAATCCCACCCATGGAGCAAATTAAAATCCAAGGGGTTATGGACTATCATAACATCAATACATCAATTTTCCCTCCTAAGGTGATGGGAAACTGAGGAAGGATCCCTAAAGGTTCACTAAGTCTTCTATTAAAATCCCACAGATGATGGGTGACCGACACAAGCTGATGGGAACCCATAGCTTTCCAAGAATTTGAGGATAGAATGCCAATAGAAGCACCTTCATCAACAATAGTACTATGTATAGTGATATTATTGCAAACCTACATGATAATTTGGAAAGGCAAGTAGGAAGGAAGGCGAGGCTCCCTTAGACTATTCAAATCAAAGGAAATGACCTCAATATTTGAAGGGGGTGTCATTGAAACGAGTGAAATGCCCCCTTGTCCAGAGTAATCGAAAGTGGTAGGAAAGACCTAAGAAGTATCCACTTCACTCTCCAAGAGAAGAGTGGGATCAATTGAGGATTGTATTAGATCGACCACTTTATTAACTTCACTCTCCAAGGAGATATCAATATAGACTGAGGATGGAATTGGATCGACCACTTCATAAACCAATGGTTGGTTGTAAGAAGGTTCATGGGAAGCAACTAGAAGTTGTTGCTGGGAAATAATAATGCCTTCCAACAATTACAAAGCTTCATCCATACAAGGGAAAAGGTAAGTGCGGTGAATTTCCCTACATAACCAACAAGGAATCTTGACTTTACCCTTTTTTCTCCAAACCTAATGATTATTGGTCGATGGATTTTCACCAGCATGACCTGCAATGATTGGTGACATGGGTTGTTAAGAAACCTGAGACCACAATTCCACTACCTTGAGAATACGAGGGAAATGTTTAAGAAGGTGGTCACCCTTAGAAATCCTGCAATGGTATTTTGGCTTGCGATGTGTGTTGGTAGACTTGTCAATATCATCAACACTCCCAACATGATTATCAGTGGTTGGTTGATTTCCCCCTTGATTAGTTTTCTTGTTCTTGTTCTTGTTCTTGTTCTTGTTTTTCCTTTTCTTTTTCTTTTGATCCTCCTCGTTACTAGCATTAAGACTTTCACCAAGCAAATAAGAAGAAAGGGAAGAGAATGCGATGGGTGAAGAAGGAAAATGGTCAACATGAGGTTGATGTTTTTGGGGTGGAGGGATTGCATTCAAAGCACCAGTGATCCGGATTATTTTCCGCACGAAATGAGAGAGGGGATATAATAAAGAAATGCACAGAGATATCACGTATATCCAATAATATAACATAAATATTTTAGAGATGCAACCATAAACACAGAGATATAGTAATACATGATTTCTATTAATGAAATAAATGTACAGAGACTGTAAAAATACATAGTGAAAGACTCGCTAGAATGGTGGCAGCTTATCTCTGAGACGAGATGTGACGGCTACTCGCATTCACAAGAAGATGATTACAATGAGGCTCTGAAGGCATTTTTACAATAAACAAGAATTCCAAAAGTCCTATACATCCATAAACCTAACCCTAGGAGATGAAGCGCCAAAAGTCATGTGGGCCCCGTTTGGGTAAGTTAGTACATCAACTTCCTGGGGTCATAACTTTTGCATACGATCTTCGTTTTAGGCGTATGATAGCTCGTTGGAAAGGTATCATCGAGGAGATTCATTTTGGGGGCTCAATAATGCCTCTGACTATCAATGAGAACCTCTATCTTGAAAAACCTTCATTTGGGCCCTCAAAATGGCCCCAGAAGTTAAAAACTGCTAAAAATAGTAAATTGCCAAATTTTATAGAAAATTGTTTTGAGCCAGTCGAAAAAGGTAGGTGGCCACCGATATCCACCTGGATCAATACCCCCTCCTTAGGAAGCAATGGTATCCATTGCGTTGAGTTCCCGGGGGAGAGGGAAAAGCGTTTGTTGAATCTGCATCTTGGTGAGATGCTTGCCTTTATGGAGATGTCGCGTTGCTCAGTTTGTGGAAGTCTGTCACGAACTTGTTGAGGTTGAGGTTGTTCAACAAGTCAGGTTACATGAGAGGACGGTGTACAGAAGGAATCTTTTTATTTTTTGCAACCTTGTCGGCCTGCTTCTGTTGGATAGAAGGTGCTTGGGGCGAAGCTGTAGTGGTTGCAGTGTCCTTCTGTTCCCTTTTTGAACAGATTGTGAAGAAGCTAAATTTTGTAGTATGAGATACTACCTTGCGGAAATTTTTAGGTGGAGCAGTAGTCGAAAATACCTCTGGTATTCTGTAGAGATGACCCCCTAAAGAAACAATGACACTGCGGGGTCGAGACTCATAAACATCGTGGCACTTCCACACATATGGTTGGACCAAGAGAACATCACAGACATCTAGTGGGGCAACATCACACAATACCTCATCCTTGAAGGGTTAGATGATATATGACAATCGACATTGCTAGCTGACACGAAGATCTCGTCAATGGCGAAGCCAACCGATGTTGTATGGTTGCGAGTGTCATGTTGTCCACAATCCCAACTGTTTGATGACCTATGCTGAGATGAGGTTCTTCTGGCTTCCGCTATCAACAATAAAATGCAGTGGGGTCCCCTTCACCCACATCTGTGAATGAAAAAGGTGCTCCCCCTCTTCAGGATTTGTTGGTCCTTCTGGTTGAATTGTTGTGGTCGCAACAATAGCAGTGGGGTCTGCGTCAATGATCTGTCATTTACCAGTATTTTCAGAATCAGATTCAGAATCAGGGTTCGACTCCTTGTCTTTGATCTCGGACACCAATGACTGTTTTGAGCAACATTCATCGGTGTTGTGCCAGGGGCTTTTGTGAAAATCGCACCATTTTCCGGTGTCCTTCTTTGTCTTCCCATGACCCTTCTTTTCATGTGGCTTGGACTGGTTTTCGGGAGACTATTTGTTAGGGACATCTTTGTCATACTTTGGTTGTTGCGGATTTGCAGAACCAAAATCCCGTTTGTTCTGGTGCTTAAATTTCTGCTCAATTTTAACAGCATATTTATAAGTAGCACCGAGTGATGAGATGTCAAGAAAATCCATTTCAGTCTAGATGCATTTGTGTAGAGCCCCACGGTATTTTAGAACCAAATGTCACTCGGAGTCTTTGATACCCAGCTTGGTGCACAAGGTATGGAAGGTATTGGTGAAATCCAGAACTGCTTGGCCCCTCTATTTCCGCAGTGTGGTCCATATCATGTATTGGTCCTCATAGTTGCCAACAGGATAATACTGTTCTTTTACCGCATCCACAAAAAAATCCCAAGTGGGATCGGCCCCATATATTCCAGACTCCTCTGTGGAACTTTGATCCCAGTAAGTTTCCCACCAATGTTTGACATGAGGGAGAGCTTTAAGGAGTGCGAAGGTGATCTTTTGTTTGTCGGAAAAATTGTGAACACAGAAATAACCTTCTAGTAGAGTTAACCATTTTTCTAGGGCTTTTGCATCTATCTATCCTTCAAATACAGGAATATCAAAATTAACTTGTACCTTGAAAGGCGAGGTGCCTCCAAAGTGGACGCTTGATCAAGATGCGCCTGATGCTATCGGCAGGCGTTTAAAGATGTGGGAAAAATTCTCCATCATTTCGTCCCTCTATCGCGTGAGAGCTTTCTCAAGCAACAGATTGATAGGATCGTCTGCTCCGTCGTTTTTCTTTTCTTCCGCCATTGAGGGTTTCTTGGGTGTGTGGGAGCATTTGTCTTCAAGAGAGGCAATCTCAAGACCCAACTTGCTATACTCGGACCTTGTTGGGGACATGCACTGAAAAAAATGATCAAGAGTAGCCTGCTCTGATACCACTGATCCGGATTATTTTCGGCACGAAATGAGAGCGGAGATATAATAAAGAAATGCACAGAGATATCGCGTATATCCAATAATATAACAGAAATATATCAGACATGCAACCATAAACACAGAGATACAGTAATACACAATTTCTATTAATGAAAGAAATGTACAGAGACTGTAAAAATACAGAGTGAAAGACTCGCTAGAATGGTAGCAGCTTATCTCTAAGAAGAGATGTGACGGCTACTCACATTCGCAAGAAGATGATTACAATGAGGCTCTGAAGGC
>ML776772.1:977392-994384 GCA_009831015.1 Picea engelmannii
TTACAATGAGGCTCTGAAGGCCTTTTTACAATAAACAGGAATGCCAAAATTCCTAGACATCCAAAAACCTAACCCTAGGAGATGAAGTGCCAAAAGTCATGTGGGCCCCGTTTGGGTAAGTTAGTACATCAACTTCCTGGGGTCGTAACTTTTGCATACGATCTCTGTTTTAGGCGTATGATAGCTCATTGGAAAGGTATCGTCAAGGAGATTCATTTTGGGGGCTCAATTGTTCCTTTGGATATCAATGAGAACCTCGATCTCGAAAAACCTTCATTTGGGCCCTCAAAATGGCCTCGGAAGTTAAAAACTGCTAAAAATAGTAAATTGTCAAATTTGTCAGAAAACTGTTTTGAGCCAGTCAGAAAAGGTGGGTGGCCACCAATATCCACCTGGATCAACCAGGATAATTTGGGATCACCAGAGTGGAAAAAAAACATATCGATAACCCTATGGTGAATCCAAGAAGACTCAATGTATAAATATAGGGAGGACCAATGTTTCCAAAAGAAGGAAAAACATAAGGTTCCTCGTGAAAAGGGGTTCCTTGGTTGGTAGTCCCAGGAAATGTTTCCATAGAAATAGACTCAACCTAAGGTTGCTAAATCAAAGAGAACACACTACAAAATTACCTATAAGATAAGAGCAATCAAACAACTCCCTTGTAATAGGGAAAAATGAAGTAAGGATATTCCAGAGATGGGAGATGAGGCTGTCAACAAAGATATGAGAAACAATTACCTTGACCTCCACGTAACATCCCTTCTCGATGCAAGCAACCCTCGATTCGCGAGGTCACCCTGCAAGGGTAATGAAAGTGTGATACAACGTTTGTCTCAGGTACCATGGGATACCCCCCAAATTCACCTCTATAGATTCATAGGAAAGGTTACTAGGGTTACCAACTCATAGGGGGGGTACAGTCGACAGTTGAGACCGAACGTATGGGCAGGATAACAAAGTCTGAAGCTCTTCCAAAGGACTGAAAACAAGTGGACTCGTAATACTCCTGAGGACCTCGAACAAATTCGAGATTCACGAAGCACCGAGACCAAATGAATCAATAACACTCAAGAAACCCCCCCAATATATGCTCTTTCCACTGCGATTGGTCAAGATTTGGAGGGGTAATCTTCGTTGTTCTTCCGCATGTGACCTCGTGTTTATCCTCTGTGTTATAGGGGGTTCCCAACTATGCCTATATGGCAATTGTATTTTATCACTCTTTAATGTTCTACAGTCTTGTTTCAGTGGCCTTAGAGAGTTTACTCTCCACCCCACAACCAAGGCCCTAAAATCCTAGACTTGTTGGTTTTCTATAAAAGAAAAAAGTCTAATTGATTTTAGATTATGCGCTTGTTCCTTTTATGATTGTTGTTACTCAAAAGAGTAAATAAAAGTGAAACTATATGGTGTTATCACTCTAACTCCAATAAGACTTCAAAAGAAAAAATTAATGGAATGCAATCTTTAGTTTCGATGAAGCCTATCTACAGAAAGGAGCAAAAGGTTTCAAGCAAAGAAACAAGTGTAACATTCATTGCAAGAAACATAAACTACTCTTTGAATTCAAAAGGTGTTTGGTGTATGAATCAAAGAAATTGTAGGATACACAATTCAAAATGCAAGCTCAAATATGCTCCAACCACTAACGAGAATGCAAGAATTATTGTTTGTTTATAAATGCAATGAAATGATTTCAAATGTAATGTCTTTTAATTTCTTACTTTCAATGAAAGATTTCAATGTCGAGGCAAAGGATTACGAAGAAAAAAATCCAAACAAAACATGCCCTCAAGCAAGAATTGAAAGAATGCAAGTGCAAAAATGATTCCAACACAAGTTCAAACAAGAAATAAAATCTGTAAAAAGAGAAGGGAAAACACTTTTTGAAAACCTCAAAATCAAAGATGAATAATCAATGTAAATTCCCAACAAGGCCAAAGATTTTAGGAGTAAAAAACAAGAAACTTAACATCAAAGCGGCCAAACAAGTTCAAGAATACCCTCAAGGGATCGAAATTTTTCCCAAGAGAACATAGCAAGAAACTCAATTACCATGCTTGAAACAACCTATACAATCTCCAAATTAATGAAAAGCACTCCAAAATCATCAAGTGAAACACTTGAAAAAATTTGGAATGGAAATGACAGAAGTTTGAAATATTGCAAATAACAAAGATCAAACTGATGACAATAAACATTGTGTCAAAGGATCAAGTTAACCTTGGCAACTATGAACCCTTCACAATTTGATAAGAGATAATAATTCCAAAGAGGCCAAAAAAGTGATAAACACAAACCTTCAAATCAACCAAAGTCATAACCAATCCTACAATATTCTGGGGTAAATATCTGAATAAAAAAATCTGAGAAACATAGGCAAAAAAGGCTTGGAATTGACCTAAGAAGGAGTTCAACGCTCCTGTAATAGTGAAAATAGGGTGTTGAACAAAGATCAACGCTCCCCGAGGAACTAACATAGGGCATTGATTAGGAGACCAACACTCTCCAAGAGGCTAATGTGGGGCATTGACAAGGAGATCAACACTCTCCAAGAGGCTGACAGGGGGCATTGACAATGAGATCAATGATCTCTAAGAGGCTGACATGGGGCATTGACAAGGAGATCAACACTCTGCAGGACACTATAGACGAGTCTTGAAGTCTGGAAATGATCAAACAAACACAAAATTTTGCCCATATTCAACAAAGAACGAGCTATTGACTCAAGAAACTTCCAAACAATGATGAGGGAAGGGGACGATTTCAAATAACAAGTAAATAACCAAAATGTCAAGAAAGCAACGAAATTCAAGAGAGATATAAACCGAGGAAAACATCAAAGTTTGTCCCTAGTGGAGTCGTCAGTTTCTATTGTGAGAAATCCCCCCTGCGGACAGGTTGAACTCCCCTTGGATTGGGTTTCCTCCGATCCAAGACAAAAGGAAAACAAATGGACACTAACTTCCCCTTAAGACTAACTTATATGTTCATTAATGAAATCAAAAGAGAGAGAGAAAGAGGAAAAGGTAGATGGCTTACCTTTTTCCGATAGGTTTTTCTTGTTGCTCCAAATTTTGAACTTGATCTCCAACCCCCTAATGTGGAAGTAGCCCTTCTGCAAGAGACGAGACAATCCTCTTCTGCCATTATATATTGTTAGAAAAAAGTAGATTTGTTTATGATGGACGTAAACAAGACAAAGATAAACATTCATGAAATGAACAATGTAGAAATTAAGAGAAATAAACCAAGTTATATGTTAAAAATGGAAAGAAATGGAAGATTTAAAACCTCAATGACGATGTTGCAACAATTCCTCCAAGCTCTCCTTTTTCAATCCCTTTCGTGCCACAATACTATAGGTATGATGCTATGAACTACTTCCTCACAAGACAAAAGGTTTGATATTCTCAAGTTCCTCTCTTTTTACCTTGGAATGCACTCATTATATAGGAGTTGGAGGCTTAACCACCATGGAGAAGATCACTCACTAGATTCACTAAATTGGGATCTCCAAGATTTTTAGGGAGAAAATATCTCCCAAGGATTTTAGGGAGAGAATATCTCCCAAGGATTTTAGGGAGAAAATATCTCTCGAGATCCATCAAATTAGGATATTGGTTTGAGAAAATCTCTCAACCACCCATGAGACCCTCAACTTCTCCTTGAGATTAGGAAACTATATGTGAGGTGGATTCTCACAATAATTAATTTCTTTTTTTCAATAAAAATGAATAATACATGTGCACATAGTATTTTCACATTCATATGATAAATTTCTCCCCTAACATGTCTAGTAATCATGACAAACACTCCCTCACTTAAGTGTGACAAATAGGTGTGTAACACTCGATCACTTATTCCTCAAAGACCTTGATAAATGAATGGTGCAATTTGATGGAATGAGGATGGTGAAGGGGGCACGTTCCTTGGGTCATCCCTAATAAAAGAATGTTACAACTCGATGGATTGAGAGAAGTGAAGGGGGTACAATCCCTGGGTTGGGCAGGTTGGTGGAAGAGAGCTGGTGGAAATCGAGATAGTTGTAGGATAATTCCAGTAGGTTATGTATCTTTGTTTTGAGGGCGGAGTGCCTATGTATCTATGTTTTGGGGCCATAATGCTTATGTATTTCTAGTTTTTGGGCCAGAGTGCCTTTGTATTTATACTTAGGATGGAATTCTTGTGTGATATTAGGTCGGAGAGCCTATATGTTGATTGGAGGTTGAAGAGCCTAGATCTGAAATTTTATGAACATCGTATGGTGTTGTGCACTGAGGAGAGTGCAAAAATAAGGGGGAGGGGAATGTAACATCCCCAGTTCTAATCCCCACAAATTGTAATGTAATTGTATACACATGAATTAGGCTAGTGAGTTGATATGATTGGGACAAAGAGCCCATATTGATTAATATGGCCGAGGGTCGAATTGTGTATTATGTACATTGAAATAACTAATAAAAGTAATATTCACTTGCTGCAATACGAAAGAGATGAAGAATGATGGGGGGATATCATTCCACAAGAGAGAGGGGTCCAAGGGGGAATTACTCATGGGTATTAATCTATCCCACATTCCTAAATTATTGTCATTATGTAAACCTTTTATTTTTTTGTTGAGTGTTCCCAAGGCCAATCAACTCATGTAAGAGGGTGAGTGTGAGTGGTTACATCCCATAGTTATTGGAGAGCATGGGATGAAGTACAATAATCTTTGGGATGAGTGAGAGTCAAGCAAGAAAGTGGAAAAAGAAGGAAATTTGTATGCAAAAGAGAGACATCTTTTGCATGCAAATTTTGGGTTGCAAAGGGAGAACAGAGTGTTGGAAAGAGAACCAACCATGATATGCTCAAAGCCAACCATTTTTTGGTTGTGTGTTATGATGCCAATGAGTCATGTGTGCCTGTAAAACAAGTTGTAAGATTGTAGTGCATTTCCTGTTGAGGAAATGAATCAAGAACCTTGCAAGGGCTACTGTGAGCATTCCTGAAACAACTGAGAGTTCTTGAAGTCCTAGATGAGATATTCTTGGCCAACCAAGTGCACAAGAAGCCTTGATAAATGAATGTTACAAGTTGAGGGACTAAGTGTAGTGAAGGGGGTACATTCCTTGGGTTGTGCAGGTTGTGGGGAAGAGAGAGATGGTGGATTGAGAATTGTTGTAGGAGTAGAGCTTGGGTTTGGGGTTGCTGAATGTGGAGAGTGGATAGTCAGAGGGCCAGATATCCTTGTGGACTCATGCCCTCAGCTCGAGGGTGGCCTGTTGTTGAGATTTGGAGCAACAATGCCTATGTCTGGGAGGTTCATCCTTCTTTTGTAGCCAGTTGAATTATATTTATAAACATATAAGTTTCTATTTTGCTTATTATGATTATTCGATGTGTAAACGTTTTACTCGAATGTTGTGTAATTCTTGGGTGTTTACTATATGCCTTCATAATTTATAAATGATGTAGATGCATGGTTAAATCAACATATTGTTTTCTTTGAATTTTTTTGGGCCTGCTGCCCCTTGGTTTTCTGTTACATGCATGGGACGTTTTTAGATTCGTTTTTTAGCAAACTGAGTTATTTTTGTAGCGACAGACTCAACATGGGTGTTGGATATATATATATATATATATATATATATATATATATATATATATATATATATATATATATATAAACTTTAAAAAATACAAGGAGAAAAGATGTATTGGTAATTCTTACATTCACATTACTACAATCAATGCAATCGTCTTGCTCTCACTAACAAGAGATTCACGATATAATTTCAAAGTTATTGAAAACAAGATGCCACACAAGCGTGCCAAATTGTGGTATTCCATTTGAATAAGATATGAATTTTATAAAGGTCAAAGGGGACAAGCATGCATCCATTTACAAAATTCAATGTAACATGCCTTATTATGTATTGTCATGTCAGAGAGCCACGTGGAGTGAAATTTTATATTACTTAGCCTCACACTTACAACACAAGCAATTATATATTACTGAGGAACATTCCACCAAATTTCCTATCAAGAAATTGTTGGTTTTGATGGATCAAATGCATAGACAATATGTGAGTCATCTAATAAACTTTTCAATTCCACCAAAGCATGATGGGTTATGAGGTGAGTTGGGCAAAGGGATAAATCTTGACTTTGAGGTTGCAATGGTTGTATATCTTTTGCAGAGGTAGAAGAATGTCTATTTGCTAAATGGCGTGAAATATTTATATGTTAAATGGTGTGGAATGTCTATCCGCTTTCACACCATTTATCCTTCTACCAAACTTAAAGAAGTGTTTCACTATCCATTATAGCAATAATTTATTCTAAGTAAATATAACATGCATGTAGGTTATCCATAGAAGTCAAAGAACACATTAATCGTAGAGGGAGTGATGATTTCATGGTATTTAGAACACCTTGTCTTCACACTTACTATCTTTAAGAAAATTCTTATTGCATGGCATGTATGTTGTCCATCCTCTTATCCCTTGTAGCAGTGTTTTCACGGTGCTTATAAAGACATATCATACAACATAAAGATACATAAAGATATTGGACACCATGAGTCATTGCTTACAATCAACATTTGTAAACGTTTATGTAGAATTTATTGAGCAATTCATTAAGATATGTGAGAAAGTTGAAGACATTATGCTCAAAGTTGTCACCTCCAACAACAACTATTTGCTTTGAGATARCTTAGTGAATGAAATGATAGTGCAACAACCATTGCATCAACCCCAATTCACTAAGGGAAGGTCTATTATGAAGAAGATGTAAACATAAATAGTAGAAAGGGTAGATGTGAAATTGACCTTAGAGAAGAAGTAAGAGTTCAGATACACCATAATTATGCTTGCCGCTGAAAAAGTTGTTTCCTCCTTACACCCCCTGGTCTACCTCATTGAACACATGTCCCAATATTCTTCCAATATTTTTGACATATTGCTTAGCATTGAAAACATGAAGAATATCACAACACCCACACACATATTATATGAGCCAAATGTCTTAAAGCAAAAAGACAAGTTTTTAAAAAATGTTATTAATCAACATTACTTCTTATTTTATCACATTTCAATTGAATCTCAAGAAAGCCACTAGATTGTGCTTCTTTACTTGATTTTCACCATATCACAAACACCACATCACAACACTCTCATTATGCACAAGGTCTATTCTAGCCTCTAGTAAAATATACCCATAGAAGTGATTCACAATAAATTTCATAATGTTTCGACAAAGTTTAAAACGAATCAAAGAACCATAAAGAAAAGGCTATATGCATGAAACATATGACCTTAAAACATTCATGTAAGTTAAAAAACAAATAAAAATTAATAATAACAATAAAAGTAGAATTAAGTCAAATGGTGAGGAACTTAAAATGTAGTGGTGTTAGTTGAGCTATATTTATAATTGCATATAATAAAATAAATAGCATTTTTATATCAAATTAATAGAGTAAATTACATTTTATGTCTTCATTATATTTAATGATAAAAATCTATGTAAAAAGGAAATGATACACGTGGAATAGATGTCAAAATCTGACGTGGAATAGATGTCAAAATCTGTATTAGCTTTCATCATTATTTCATTTTTATAATCCCATGTGTTCGTCGTGTCATTTTTTTCTTCCGTGTGCCACGTTTTATTCGTGATTTTTAATTCTTCCGTGCGCCATGTGACTATTGATACCACTTTTAGCATTGCACGAGTTTAACAGGGTAAAACTTTAAATTTTTTTATACCATTACACGATGCTTTCATCAATATTTTTTTTTTATAATTTGTATCGACAGGTTTGTAGTAGTCATATAATAATAATAATAATAATCTATTTTTAAGGTCACGACCAAGCCAGACATCAAACTGGTGTATGAGATCCCCTTGTTTGTGGGACAAGGGACCTCTTCCGTTCAGCGATTTGACTGGTAAAGTCTACGAAGGTATACATACCCTACCCCCCTCTGGATTTGAACTTGATTTGAAAAGGTGTTGAGTTTCCTTTTAACACAACATTTTCACTTTTTTAACTAATGGCATTAATTCACTTATTTTTTTAGAATTTGTATTGTTTGTTTAGAATTTGTATTGTATGTTGTTTAAACCAATAAAAATTTAAATGTTCATGTATTGTTCCTGGTCTAAATAAATAAGTTGTGTAAATGTAAAAGAAATTTGAAAATAATGTAAAAGGTATTCTCTCTGATCACTCTCAACCATAAACTAATAGTCATATCCTAAGCAAGCTAAATTCTAAAATTATTCACAGTTTTTTATTTGTCCACAAAAATTGAGAAAATAAGACATAGGGTTGAAATGTGGAAGAACATTGAAATGTATATGTCATTAAGATTAAAAGAACAAAATGTACATATGATGTTAAGATTATGTATAGGTGATTCTTGGAAAGCTTCTCTTAATGCTTTTCAAGTACATATACAAAATTCTAAAGAATTGCAACTAATCCCTTACCCTCTTAACCCTCTCAAGGTCCTATAGACCAATTCCATCTCAGTGAATATAAATCATCATTATCATTATCACTATGGTTAAAATAAAAGATAAAAAAAATATTTATTTATTTATGTTTTTGGTTAATTTTATTTAAATAAATGAATCTTTTAGTATAGTATTTTATTACTATTATTTAAAACTAAAAAATATCAATTTTAATCTTTGATTTGTGTTTTGGTTGGCATGGTTTAGATGGGTGAATCTTTTAAGATAAGGGCTATAGACTTTACTAGAGGAGAGTAGGGTATGTATATCTCGATAGACTTTACCAGTCAAATCACAACAGAGAGAATCCCTTGTCCCACAAACAAGGGGTCTCATACACCAATTTGATATAACTTAATCATGACCTTGAAAAAAAAAATTAATTACATATATATTTCATTAGCATTATTTAAAAATACTCTATAATATATAAAAGTTATGTTAACTTCCTACATATAGTATTTTATTATCATTATTAAAAATACTCCATAATATATAAAAGTTATTGTCACTCCCTTCGCGTTCATCAAACTAAGGTAATTCTTACATTCACATTACTACAATCAATGTAATCGTGTTGGTCTCACTCTCAAGAAATTCACGATATAATTTCAAAGTTATCGAAAACACGATGCCACGTAAGCGTGACACATTGTGATATTCTGTTTGAATAAGATATGAATTTTATAAAAGTCAAAGGGCACAAGCAACATCCTTTTTCAAGGTTCAATGTAACATGCCTTGCTAATTCTTACATTCAATGGAATCAGATTCACGATATAATTTCGAAGTTATCGAAAACACGATGTCTAAGCGTGCCAAATTGTGATATTCCGTTGGAATAAGATATGGATTTTATAAAGGTCAAAGGGTACAAGCACGCATCCGTTTACAAAATTCAATGTAACATGCCTTATTATGTGGTCTCAGGTTGGAGAGCCACGTGAATGGCGCTACTTTCCCTGATAGTCTTGCACATTGGATTCCACAGGAACATACTTTTAATTTTCTTTCGCTTTTGATCAATTGGTTTATTTGGCTGACTAGGAACAGCTTAATCTTTGAAAATATTTCTTATGATGTCAACACTATTGCACACAAAATCATTGGTTTATTTCAGTTTTGGAAAGACACTCATTCGATTATTGGAGTAAAAAAGATTCTCATCAATCCACACATCTCAGAGGACATAACTACAGTGGAAATCTAAGTGGGGCAGGATGACTGATAAGAATAAATAAACATAATTTCTACAATTGAACTTTCAATTGTGGCCCAGGCACAAATACAAGCGCTGAACTCCTAGGCACTTGTGTTTCTCTCCACCTAGCATCAAGACTAAACATTGAACATCTTTAGCTGATTGGCGACTCCTAAGTGATTATTGACTGGCTAAATCAATCGGGCACACTACATTCGACTGTTCTCCTGGCCTGGATGGAACAAATCAAATCACTTCAATGTTTATTTAAAAAACTCATCTTCACTCACGCCTCTCGTGAATACAATGGGGCAACAGATCTGCTATCCAAGAAAGCGCTAGAAAAAACAACAAGCCTAATTTCATGTAGCCAGTGGTTGGATGGCCATGAGGGCCCCACACATATTATAAAAATCTTTTAGGGCCGAAGGCTTTAGATCCATCTACATGAACAGTTTTTCACTGCTTTCTTTATTTCTAGAACTCTACATCTTTCTTCATTTAGATACTACACTTGTACTCTGATATATCTTTCCTTCCGAACTGATCTTTCTTCTTACATTTATGGTTGGTAATCCACTTGTAGGAACTCTACGGATATACTGTGATGAGAACACATTATATTTATAATATAATTGAGCAATTTTTTTGGCTAGATAAAAAAGGTTAGAGAGCCATGTGGAGTGAAATTTTATATTATATTATATTACTTAGCCTTACACCTACTCATACACCTTCAACATCAACATTTAGAGATGAGGAACATTCCACCCAATTTCGTATCAAAAATCCTTGGTTTTGATGTATCAAATGCTCAGACAATATGAGAGTTAGGTAATGCACCAAAGCATGATGGGTTTTGAGTGTGAGTTGGGTAAAGGAGATACAATTTACTCTTGACTACGAGGATAAAATGATAGTACATCTTTCGCAAAAGGTGTAAGAATGTCTATCTACTAATATGTGTTTTCACACCATTTATTCTTTCTACCAATCTTAAAGGAGTGTTGCAATACCCACCATAGTAATAATTTATTTTGAGTAAATATAACATGCATGTAGGCTATCTATAGAAGTTAAACAACATATTAATGATAGAGGGAGTGACGATTTCATGGTATTTAGAGAGTCTTTGGCATCAAAGGTATGGCCACATCAATCATCATGATTTATTGTTATTACATAAATGGAATATGGTTGAAGGACTTCCCATGTTAAAGAATGAGAATGTTGCTCGTGAAGGATATGTGTTAGGAAAAATGCATAGAGATGAATTCCCCTCTAATCCTGATAGGAAAAAGAGAGATGTGTTAGATCTTGTGCATACTGATGTTTGCAGACCTATGCAAACTAGGTCTTTAGGAGGTGCATTTTACTTTATGTTATTTATTGATGATTGCATGAGATACACATGGGTTTATTTTCTTGGAAGAAAAAGTGATGTTTTTTAGTACTTTAAGGAATTCAGAACCATGGTGGAAAAGCAGACAAGAAAATCCATCAAAATCCTTCGTCCAGATCAAGGGGGAGAGTATAAATCAGGGGAATTCATCAAATATTGCAAAGATCATGGAATAGTACAACAATTTACTGTACCCCACACTCCACAGCAGAATGGAGTTGCTAAAAGGAAAAACAGAACTCTGGTAGAGTGTGCATGCAGTATGATGAAAGGTAAGAATCTCTCAAATGCATTTTGGGTTGAAGCCATAAATACTACAGTTTATTTAAAGAATAGAAGTCCAACAAGGTGTCTTGATAATATTACTCCTTTCGAAGCCTTGTATGGTTCCAAACTTGCAGTTTATAATTTGAAAGTATTTGTGTAATACCCCAAGCACGTGCCCCAATTGTATTATGAATTGTAATTTTGTTTTATAGGCTGATGAGCCAAGTTTATATAAGCTAGTGGGCTTATGTGTTATTTAGGCCAGGGAGCCTAAGTGTTGAGGGCCAGGAGCCTGGTTTTTGTACATGTAATTATGCACAATATTAATACAAAAACATCTCTGCATGTGGACCGACCATGATGAATGAGTGATGGGGGACTAAGCTTCCACAAAGCTTGGGTAAGGGAGAGGGGGATGAAAGGTTAGAAGAGGGGCTAAACTTGAGGGCTTAAGTCCTTGGGAATAATAATTAAATATTATTACAAAGCTGTGAAAATGTATATGTTTTATCCTAAGTTCCTGGAAGGGGAACGTGTGCAACATGGGAAACATGCAGCCCCAGGGAGGCAGGTGTCGACCTGGGCACATGCAGTTAAAACCAGAGAAGTAAGCCATGTTGGGGGTTCATCCTTCATTCCTTGATCCACCACCTGAGTCCAGGGGGGTTCCTCCTCCATTCAACCGTCGACTGTCTGAACCGTGAATCTCGTGGCCTCTGTATTCAACCTTGGCATACCTCATGCAGCTCTGAAACCCGAAACCGTGAAGACATCCTGTGATGTTTTCCTGGGAAGTCGACGCACCCTTAGTCTGTACCCGTTTTACCTCTGTGTTTGACCTCTGCATAACCACACACATCTGAGAAACCATTCGGGAGGAAAAGGTCGACCTGTGTGTCCTGTTAACCTGGGTTTATCCACACTGAAAATCCGAGTTCGTGCTTATCTGCTTGGGTTGTTGTCTTCTAAGAAACCTGAGCATATCGTAATTGTTTATGCCATCTGTGTTTTAACTGTGGGTTGTTGTGGCCACGTAGTCCCTTGGCTGAGTGTAATTGGCTACCATCATTTGTTCCTTTCTGAGCCTTACTATTATCCTCCTTGTGCTAGAACGAAGCTGAAGAGGCACGTTGTTAAGCCTGTGAGAGACTCTCTCCAGGTGAGAGAGTGCACAGAGGAAGGAGAGAGCTCCTGGAAGGAACCATGTAGCTGCCACAGAACTCGGAGATTTCCGGTCCGGTCTGTTGCTGAAGCCCAAGGCAAAGGAGGTTAGCAGCCAAAGGACTATCTAGGTGACAGAGAATGCATATACTCGTGGGGTGGGACAGGCATGTGGGGAAGGAGAGTCTGTGGGCAGTGGGCATAAGTGGTTCATGGGAGAGAATCCTCCTTATTTTACGTGTATTCTTCCTGTAAACCTTACCTAGCCTAGGATTCCTTACCCGGTGGAGCTTAGTCCCAGCTCGGGGGTGACCTACTGCTGAGAGTGATGAGTAGCGTGGTCTAAGGATGGGAGGTTCGTGGAAGGTCTACACACAATTGGTGGTGCGTGACAGTTTCAAAGATAAGTATCATCTTATGCTTAATATTATGTTTTGCATGCCTGTGATGCTTATATGTATCATGTATTCTGTTGTGCATATGAATTAATGTTAATGCTAGGGATTATTTATGTTAGCAGTAATTCTGTGTTTAACTGTAATTAAGCATTTTTAAGTTCATTAGAATGCATAATGTGTTAAAGAAGTGTTGTTTCGCACAATAGCGTTTGCCCGACCAGTTGGGATGATGGCCAGGGGGCGTTACAATTTGGTATCACAGCATAGTTTCAACGCTAAGCCTGGATGGGTCGGATAAGTGGTCTTTGGACCGAGGTTTTGAGAAGAAATTGTGTTTGGAAGACTAATTTCAGACCTCAGAATGTTTCTAAGTGTCAATGGACTACTTGACCATGTTACAAAGCTCAGGAGGTGTAGCAGTATTATAAAACTGCAGCCGGTGTGGTATATGGCCACAGGGAGAGAGAGAACTCCACAC
The DNA here is from genome assembly GCA_009831015.1 of Picea engelmannii. Lineage (NCBI taxonomy): Eukaryota > Viridiplantae > Streptophyta > Pinopsida > Pinales > Pinaceae > Picea > Picea engelmannii. The sequence continues at coordinate 990,814 of ML776772.1, forward strand.
CAGAAGTGTTGGAGCCATAGGATATGTTCGGGAGGAAAGGAGAACCCTCACGACCATCAGATCTAGAGAACGTGCACAAGGCTTAAAAGCTTTGGAGTTGCACAGGAGTGTGGAAATTGTGATACGCGAAATCCTGAATTCGTCAGGACCGTCCATCGGAAAGGACGCGTGGAGAGCGATCAGCCTTTCGCTGACTCGTGACTTGAAATGGTCTAAGGGTGAGTTCGTGAGAATTCACGAAACATGAATTCACAATTGGATCATAACCATCGATCTAAGAGAGATCTGGACCGTTAATTGTCCAGGAAGAAATCGACATTTCGGGAATAGGGAGGATGAAGGTGGAAAATCCTTCGACCTCGTGACACACAAAATCCCGATACGCAAAATGTCGATGAGATATGAGTCGTCAAACCGTGGGGAATCAGGACCGTTGGATCGCGTAGATGATAGACCGTAATTTCAGAATTTCGGCAAATGAAAGTTTGAGATATGTGGATGCACGAACTCCTTATGCCCGAAACTCCGAAATGAAAAGTGAAAGTAGTGGAGCCCCGTGACATCGTTGGGAGTGAGGTGGATCTTCTTAAGGACACCATGTGTCACTACCTTGGTGAGCGACAGCTGTGCTGTGGGCCCGAAGGGTAAGAAAATCGAATATTCGGAAGTTGGGAGTTGGAGAGGGAAGCGAGTGCGAGAACCTCCGGGACCAAAACCCCGAAACCCCAAAGCCCCGAAATCCTGAAACCCCAAGTTTCGTTTGGAGAGCCTTGTAACACCTAGCAGTTTAGCATTTGATCACGGCCCCTGGACGCATGGGTTGGGGACTAAGAAAACGGGGGCTTTCACCCGAAAATTACAGAGCCGAGCAGAACTCGAAAAACTTGTGAAGTCGAAACGTTTTCTTATTCGCGTTGGTTTATGATTGTTGTAGTTTTATTAAGGGTTTAAGGCCTGACAAACTTCGGTTGACTGCACGTTGTGTGTGAAGAGTTCAACGAGTGTCAGAACAACCATGAATCGACGCCGAGTATAGAAATGGAAGAGGTGTGGATTGCCTCCAATTCAGAGAATGAAATAGAAGGAAGGAATGCCAACTTGGGAGTCGAAGGGTCAAACTCTAATGGGCAAGGAAAAGAGATGGATAAGGAAGGACATATGATGAAAATCATTGAAAGATTGCAGAGAGAAGCCCAGGCTCGCCGAGCCGATAGCCGAAAGCTCATGAGGATCAGGGATCGGCAGGGTGAATTCAACTTAAAGATGTTGAAGAACCTGAAAATAATATAAAGGAAATTGGAAAAGGAGAGTGACACAAGAAAAACAGGAAGTCGCAGGACCCCTGAGAGAAAAAGAAGATCAAGGAGTGGTAGCGGACATTGTCGTCACTCCCCAAAGCATTCCGATAAGGAAGCACACAGTAGTTCAAGCCCATCCCCTACCAGAAAACACCAAAGATCTGGAGTGGATGAATTGAAAGGGGAGATGAACAAGATTAAGCCTCCTACGTTTGATGGAGAAAATAAGAAGGAGGAAGATGCTGAAACATGGTTGCTTGGCATGAGGAAATATTTCCAACTGCAGAATTATTCCTCTCATGCAAAAGGAAGAATTGCAATGTATCAACTAAAAGGAAAAGCATCCATGTGGTGGGATCAATTGGTGCAGGTGCAACATGTTAGAGAGAAAGATATCACATGGAAGGAATTCAAGAGGTATTTCAAGAGGAAATACCTGACTAAAAGATACTATGACAGAAAGATGAAGGAGTTCTTCGAACTCAAGTTGGGCAACATGACCATTGATGAATACGAATGAAGGTTTTTGGAATTACTGAAGTATGTTCCATTCATCAAAGATGAGGCTGTCAAGATTCATAGGTATCTGAGTGGACTGCCACCTCCCATTGGTGACAAGATTCAGTATGATGATCCTAAGACTATGGAAGAAACGATAAGAAGAGCGAAATGCTTATATGAGAAACAAAGAGAAAAGCCTACCTTTCGGAAGGCTTGGGATGACCAGAAGAAGTTTAAGAAAGAACAGAGGCAGAAGGGAAACAAACCTCCCTTTTTTAGAAACAGACCTCAAGGACAGTCGTCTCTTAGAGAGCCCAGAAGGTTGAAGTGAGTGGGCAAATGTCAAGGCCGCCACCTATGGAATGTTGGGGTTGTAAAGAAAACCATAGGTACAAAGATTGTCCCCACAGAAATGATAAAGTAAGAGTTCTCCACAATGTTCAACAAGATGAAACAGTGGACGACATGGGTAGTAGAATTCCAAGGATCTACGCAGCCCTGGACAACAACCAAGCTAAGTATCAGTCGCACATGATTGAAGTAGAAGGTACGATCAAAAACCAACCATTTACTATTTTAGTTGATTAAGGGGCTAGCCATAGTTATATAGACCCTAGAGTGGTAGAAAGTTTGCATTTGATAAGAAGCAAACATGAAAAGTCTTGGTTAGTGCAGCTAGCTACAGGAACCAAGAGGAAAGTCACAGAGTTAGTCAATTCATGTCCTGTAGACATGAATGGATTGAGCACGAAGGCTGATTTGAACATTCTGTCGTTAGGCTCTTATGACTGTCTAATTGGGATGGACAGGTTGGACCAACACCATGCCATCTTGGACTGTCGGAACAAGGCCTTCACTTGCTTAGATGAAGAAAGGAATCAGAGAGTCGTCCAAGGAATTCCTAGAGCTATTACTGTTAGAGAAATCTCAGCTATGCAGCTGAAGAAGTGCTATAGAAAAGGTTGTCAATTATTTGTAGCCCAAGTGGGGGAAACACCTAAGGATAAGGTACCAAGTATTGAGGATCATGAGGTACTTAAAGAGTTCGAAGATGTATTCCAGGAAGTACCTGGACTACCTCCGAAAAGGGATATCGATTTCTCTGTAAACTTGATGCCTAGAGCAGCTCCAGTGTCAAAGGCTCCGTACAGGATGAGTGCGCCAGAACTGAAAGAGTTGCAGCTGCAGCTTGAAGAACTTCTGAAGAAGGGGTATATACACCCAAGCGTGTCGCCTTGGGGTGCCTCGGTCCTATTCGTGAAAAAGAAGGACATGACGTTGAGGCTGTGCATTGATTTTAGACAGTTGAACAAAGTAACTGTCAAGAACAAGTATCCTCTGTTGAGGATCGACAATCTTTTCGATCAGTTGAAAGGTGCGAAAATATTTTCGAAAATAGATCTAAGATTGGGATATCACCAAGTAAGAATAAAAGATGAAGACATCAACAAGACCGCCTTTAGAAAAAGGTATAGTCATTACGAGTTCACAGTGGTGTCGATTGGACTGTCAAATGCACCCGTTGTTTTTATGAGCTTGATGAATGGAGTATTCAAGGACTATCTAGACAAGTTTGTCATTGTCTTCTTGGATGACATTCTGGTGTATTCTAGGACCGAAGAAGAGCACGAACAACATCTGAGGATGGTGTTGTAGGTGCTAAGAGAGCACCAACTATATGCCAAGATGAGCAAGTACTCGTTTTATCAGGAATGAATCCATTACTTGGGGCACATTATTTCAGAAGAAGGGATCGTCGTGGATCCTGAGAA